>JACFYI010003544.1:2302858-2324490 GCA_014898755.1 Handroanthus guayacan | reverse complement strand
CAAAAAAGAAGAAATAAATTCATTAAATTATGGTGGCTTCAGAATGGCCAAAATTTTTCAGAAACATATTTTATGGCACATAAGAAAGAAATTGAATAGGATTATTTTAGAAACTCCATGTGAAAGAATCTTTCCATCTTTTTCCATGCTTTAGCATAAACCTGGTAACACAAATTATTTCCCCTCATCTGTCAACTACCAGCCATTGAAGAAATATATACAGTGCAAAAAAATAACACTAACCAACCTTTTAACTTCCCATCATTATGTTCTAATTCTCCAACAATATACACAGTCTTAATTGGGATTCCGGGTCCAAATTCAGGTTCCTCTACAACCTTCCAGAAGTTCCATTTTACCTTCGTTGCTTTTTCAAGTCCCACTTGTCCGAAAACCTACATCAAAGCCATGGAAAATGGAATACTTCAATGTAATTAAAGCCAGCCCTGGTCTGTACCCATAAAAGCATATTTCAAATTTTGTGGACAATCTAATGTAATTTAAACTTATGTTCAATTTGGGCCAACAATGAAACTGAAAATATATGATTCATCATTTTAAGCATTGCAGAGAACAGAATAAATTAATATACTTGATATCTTTTCCATTGAATTGGGGAAAGATAGGGGAAGGCCAATCGTCGTAGCAACCCTCAAGAGTTCATCAAGAGTCCCCACAATTTTGACATGTTCCATTTGAATCATAGCAACCGCTCAAAGGACAACCCATCTCACAAGCTCACGCAAGTGTCAGTCAAACAAAAGCCCCTCTACCACAAAGGTGTGGTAAAGGTGACTAGTTCACTAACTACTAAAGCATGTGTTTTTACGTGTGATCTCCCCGTGGGAAGCTATGGGGTTCTAACCATGACCTCCTTGTGGGAAGTTAATATATTTAAAATATGGAAGTTCAGCCCCCATGCTCTGTACATACACCGATTTTAGCAAAAGGATGCAATTTGATTTCGGCCCTTTTCGATGCATAATATACATTCAACAGCAGACGGCAACCCAATAAGGTTCATTTTACTATTACTTATCATGTCAAACCTATCTACAAATATGTTTAAGACAAAGTTTCACAGTAAGGAAAAGCAGAACAGACAAAGCAAGTGAGAAAGAAAGAAACTGAACTGGCACTTATCCCTTTCCACAGCTAAATTACAGTAAGCTAAAACGTCAGACCCTTATGAAGATCAAATTCACTTAATGCAAAACACCTTTCAGCTTAAGCTGTCATCACGCTAATTACTTTAACTTGCTAGCACCTTATAGCCTAATTCCACAAAACACGTGTATCAGTTCTAAATTCAAAATCACTACAAAAAAGAAACCGTAAAAATGATTGCAATGCAGTTGAGCACCTGATTAATAGCTGAATCAAGATCAAACTGGTTCAGGAACTCCAACAAGGAATTATCATTAGCTTCAATTTGAACCTGAGAACTACTCAACGAGCTACCAAGGGGTGATAATTGTGCAGAGGGCAGGTCCCAAAGATCAGAATCTTGAAAAGAATCATACTCAGGGTCGTTGAATTTCGGGGGTGGTGCTTGCTTTATGAGGAGAAATTCGGCGTCGTTCGATGGATTCTTGATTATCACCGCCAAGTTCACTTTCTCCGTGCCCATTTGGTTTGGATGCACACAACTTTGACTCGGTACTGCGGTTTAAAAGGTTAACACTTAAAAGCGGTAGTTGCGCTCTAATAGTTAATGCGATTTTTAGGTTGATATGAAATGTCTACGTGATTCATTAAAAGATGTATAATTTGAAATAAATAAAATTAATTGTTACTGTCCTTTGATCGAAGGGACATAACTTCTATAAGAGAAATACAGATTCGAATCCCATTATAACTTGTGAATGTATGTCTACCGTTTAATAATATTTGTAATAATTTCCTTAAAAGTAATTATTTGGCATACAAAAAAGGTAATAATATGTTATAATAGTGCTAAAACTTAATGAACACAACTAACTTTCTTAAATGCTTTTAAATTAGTATTGCAACAATTATTCAAGGTATATAATTGAATATAGAATAGGCTAATAGCTACCCTAGCTCAAACTGCGCCATGGGACATGATATTATGCAATCTGGTGGATGGAAAAGTTTAACACATGAGTTTTATTCAAGGTTTGAAAAGTTGGACCATTCATCAAATTGGTTATCGATTTAAACGTTAATCTGACCGTGAATGAATTGTAATTCAATCATGACTTTATGATTACATAATATGTACTTATATATCATATATAAATTATTAAAATACCAAAAAATATAATATATAATTATATATTTAAGGCCAAAGCCTCAATTTGTAATAAAATCCTATCTTTGACATTCATAAATCAGCCCCCAAACACACCCCACAAATACAATTTGATTTTCTTCCCATTTCCATTTCTCCCTTCCCAATTTACCATAAAACCCGCATCCAAAAGTTATTCCAAATCAAAATCAACAGCCATTGCATTTTGCTGCTCACTATTGCTCACTAGACCCTCTAAAAGTTATGTCATCGTTTTTAACTCTAGATAAGAAAGACAATTTCAGTTTTCAATTTCAAGTTTCGACATATGTGATAAGATGTTTCAAATAATATTGAACAGAGTTAGAGCTTAGTTGTCGTTGGCCTTCAGTAACTCCTCGATGAGTGGTGGGCAACGAAGTGGATTTTGGGATTTTGGATTTGAGGGCAAATCTAAGGCATGAGGTTCCTGAGTTATTTGAGTACTAAAATAGTGAAGAGTGAAGTTGAAACTCTGAATCTGAAAGCGTTCTTTTTTATTGTAGTTTTTATTTCTATTTTTACTTTTTTGCCATCATCATGAATTATTCCAATTCTTCGAAACTGCTAACGGTCCAACAGTTCGAGCAGTTGGATCGACAGTTTGAAAGTTTTCGACGAAATGATCAATTTTCCTCATACTACCCTTTTTCTATAAAAATCAAACTGAACAATTTGGTGGTTGGCAGTTTACTCAATCTAATCGTTTGGTCTGGTTTGATTTTTTGAACCATATTTTTACATTTCATGAAAATTGGCTTTAAGTTATTATGCATGCATCATGCATATATTGCCAATGTTACTATCGCAAGTTGCAACTAAAGGAATCCAATGGAGTCGTTTGTAATGCTTTCTAAATTGGATCAATTCATGGTGAAATTTGATTACGTTTGGTTGAAGTTGCACAAAAGTTAATAAAAAATCAGGTAGGGTTTAAATTTTGAATAAAAAAATTTAGGCAAAGTTTATATTTAATTAAATTTGAGTCATGCCCCGTTCCATCTTAGTACTCACCTAATATGATTTTGGTTAAGATCCTTAATTTTCATTTCTTATTTATTTTCTTAAATACATATTAAATGTATTAAATTTTTCCTTGAAAAAATACTAGATTGTGGATGCCATATACTTGGCAGGTATCATGCGATCAAACAAGTGGACGGGATTCTGGTATTCCATTTTCTATTCCATATATTTAAATATATGCTACGTGTATTAACTATTTTCTCATAAAAATATTTAATAACAAATGTGATATATGTGATATGTATTTAAAAGCATAAAATAGAATATAAAATACTATTTGAAATAGGAGATCATGTCTCGCTGTTGCCGAGTGTTAAAAGAATTTAGCAGCCGGACGGCACGGCATATGCAGATTTTATTTGGCCCACTTCGAGCACCAACTTAAGCATTCTGCGCGCTATCGCAGGCGATCATTTGCCTTATATGAGTTCTTGTTTGGCACCCGCAATATTAATGATTATGAGATTATAGTTAATTTGATTTGTTACTTGTTCAAAGAAAATTAATTATTAAAGTAATCACTTTAAGCACATTAATAAATTGAGACACTAATTAACGAGCAAAATGTACATTTAAACTCGTTTCATATTTTAATAAGTTAATAAAAACAAAAAGTAGACAAATTACAATCAATTAATTTCAATACGAAGTTAAGAGTAATTAATGGTTAGCATTTCTTTTGTAATATCGTCTAAAAGCAATAAAATATACAAATTAAATCACCATTTTAACATTTAGCCAATATATTTATTTGATGGACTGAAACACTTTTTCGAACTTTAATGGTGTTTTAGAAGGTACTAGTGCTTTAGTTTGGATTATCTATTTCAATTTGTATTGTATGTCCTATTTTACTACTTAAATTTTTGTCAAATATATGATATTCACAATCCTATATCTCTATAAAAAATTATTAATACAATTTACATGTAAAATGCTATATATATATATATATATATATTTTGGTATTAGAATAAAGGATCTTAATCCCTTAAAAACATCGCCACCTCAGTCTAAAAAATTAAATGTTTGAAGCATGTAGCTGGTAGCAAGGGCTGTCAATCGATATTCAAAAATTCAATTACCGTTCGCATTCGTATTTGTTTATACTATACATTTTTTTTTCATAAATTTCGTTTATATTAGACATTGCTCGTATCCATTTAAAACATATATTATCCGTATATGATTAGGAGATATTCAATTGTAAATGGATATGAATACGGTAATCACGTATTCGATCCGTTTATATATTTGACTATATCCATTATTTATATGAAATAAATAATATTTAAAATATATATAAGATATTTTATAAACAAATTCATGTATTTTACATATATTAAATAATATTTTAAAAAAATTATACACGTTATATTATTGTATATAATATATTTTTAACATTTTCTAATGTATTTTAAATATTCGATATAATTAAATTATGGGCTTTTAGTCTTTTTATCTTACAAGTTGTATTTGTCTGGTCTTTCCAAATTGATTAAACTAATCGGATATGGATATCCAAGAAAAATACATATACTTTAATAATGAATATAAAAAATAACATTTGGATATGTATATGGACATGATTCGAATAATTACAATTGAGTACAAATATTCAAAAAGACATATAACTATAAATAAATACAGATATATCTGAATTCATTTAATATCGGCCGAATACGAATATGGATATTATTTTTAAGTATCCGCCAGAAAATGGATACGGATGTCCGCATCCGATAAATTAATCGAATACAAATACAGAAACACTGTATCCAATCCGTCCAATATCCATTTATACCCCTAGTGGTATCTAGCTAGTTAGTATTTATCAAAAAAGAAAAAAAAGAAAAAAAGAAAATAGCTAGTTAGTACATAAATAATAAAAAATAAATAAATCAAAAAGCTTCTCTCTTTTAATGATGAGGAGAGATTATATTATGGCAAAATTCCTACTTCCTACAAGGAAAAAGGAATCCAACAAGTCCTTCACACGCTTCATCTCTCAGTCAGATAAACGTTCTTTCTTTCTTTTTTTCTTATTATTATTATTATTATTATTATTATTTTATTTTTATTTTTATTTTTTTTCTTTGAAAAGTAGATACACGTTCATTCATAGAAACAGCATTTTTTTCCTTTTTTTTTTTTGATAAATTAGGCATTTCATAGATTAAGGGGCAAAAGCAGGTACAAATGTCATGAGGAGATAACCCCCATCACAGAAAACAGATGCAGGCAAAGAAGACAAACAAAACAACACCAATGAAAGGGGAGAGTTCAGTCCAAGGGGCTAGATTGTGGGCTGCCATGTTTGCATTCCTGGGTTTGAACTTGAATTTCCAATTGGGCCAACAGGCCCAGTAACGTCAGATCTTCAAAGCTAGAGGAACTGCTGCCCACTCAATCTTGGAATCCATCGTTTTCGCCAAGGAAATTGAGGTCAGATCGTAGCTTCGAATATGACTCTCTCTCCCCAAGCTGATGCATCCATTCAGCAGCCAAAAGCAGGGCTTGGGATGCAGCAGAAGTAGTGTTATGGCAGAAAGTTTGGATCGTTTTCGCGCCCACGACAGAGCCGCAGGAGTTACAAATGAGAGCAGCACCAATGCAATTCCATCTTTGAATGTCGAATCGACATTAGTTTTAATCCACCCCTATTTTGGCTTACACCATTTGAGCGCCAAACTTCACCTTGAAGAATGATTTTCTTGTCCGATTGAGCCTTAAGATGTTCCAAGGTAGATTTTGAAATTGAGTGGGATAGCTTCAGGGGTCCGGTGTACGGGCATCATGGACCAGGCGGTTGTGGGCACTGCATGTAGTTTCAAATAGGAACAGCAATTACATGCGTAATTATACATACAAACGTAAGGAAACGAATGTCTGAATGAATCATCATCGATCATACTGTAGGAGTTTCGTCTCCATACATACAGACTTGCAACTTTTATATTATCCAAGAACCAGTTGAAAAATAAGCAAAGAAAAGGGAAGAGAAAAAGAAAAAGAAAAATGGCTTCGTGAAGAATGATTACCAGCAGCTATACATATTCATCACTCTGACGTCCCAACAGCTCCAGACAAAAGCCAGAATCGGACGTCTTCAGCGAGTCGAACTGGGGAGAAGATTCAGTTTTTTGCAAGGAGCTACACTACAGTTGTTGTTTCCTCTGGTGGACGTATCCTTACTCTTATTAAACAAGTATTTAGTTAAACGAGTCAATGACATGCTTGAATCGGGGATGTTCGAGGAGTTAGCCAAGTATTTCGAGAATCCCGCATCGGACTCAATGAGCAAATGCGGGTTGAAGAAGGCGATCGGAGTGCCAGAGTTCGAGAAATATTTTAAGAGGTTTAAGAGCATTGATGACGAGGAAAGGAGTATGGCGTACGAAGAGGCAGTGAAAGCCATCAAGGACAACACGTGTCAGCTGGCGAAAAGGCAAGTGGGGAAGATCCTACGGCTAAGGGACGCCGCAGGGTGGGACCTGAAGAGGGTGGACGCCACGGACGCTGTAAGAGCGGCGATGGACTGCGGCGGGAGGAAAGTGGCGAATATTTGGGAGAAACAGGTAGTGGAACCGAGCATGAAGATTTTGAAGCAGTTCTTGATGGAGTAGGTTTTCCAGCTGTTTCCAGCTTCTGCCCTCAACAAATGAAAATTCACCCCATCTCTCCCTCCCCCTCTCCCTCGTTTGTTAGGACAAAAATTTCCTCTTCTTATTTTCTTTTTTTTGGGATGGGGGCCGCCTTTGAGAAAAAAATCTGGGAATTTCCATTTTCTTTTCTTTTTTCTTTTTTAGTTTTATTTTTGTGGGTAGGGAGTGCATTCTGCTAACTGACAAATGAAAAGGGCAAGAAAATTCTCTGTTCATTTTTGTTTTGTTTTCTCTTTTACCCCTTCTTTCTTTTTTTTTTTTCCTTCCTTTTTCCTTGGAGCTTTCCCTGTAAGAAAATAGTAGTTCATAAAATTCTGGGGTCTGGAAAGTAAAGAATATTGCAATTTTGTTCCTTGTTTTGAAGAAAGTTGTATCTTCGTTCTATTTTTTTTCTTTTTCTCTCTCTTTTTTAATCCTTTTTTGGCTTTACATGGTTTCTTTTAGGACACTTATATTAATATAGTACACAGAGGGGATTTCCTATTTCAAATGTTTTATCTACTATTCTATTATAAAGATATCTATTAAGAATATGACATTCACAGCTCTGTATTCTTATAAAAAAATATTTAATACATTTAATATATACATATTTAAGACAAGGAATAAGCAATCAAACATTATATTAGAATAAAGGATTCTAATTGAATTTTTTTAGAACTCATTGTAGATAATTATAAGAAAATGTTTACAAATGATTACATATTAATATTACATTTAAATTTTTCGTTAAATAATATAAAAGAATGTTTCTTTTATCAAAAATCCAAACGCAGGAAAACTTAGATGCCACAGCTTGAAACCTCAACGGTTGAATTGAATGCAAGAAAACCATAAAAATGGTGCAGATGCTGAATATGTTATACTCCCATCCTCTTCAGTGTTTCATCTGCTCTGTAAATCTGCAGTCCCCAAGGTGCCTTCTTTTCATGCTTTTATGAGCAAAAGGCTCTTCTCCTCCTTGTCACATCGTAAATAACTGCTCCGTAATTACGACATTCCCTCCATTTTCTCATTCATAAATAATATCTTTGTGTGTGTGTGTGTGTGTGTGTGTGTGTTAGTGGGCAAGGTTTTAAGTTTTTAATGTCAAAAAAGCTAAGATTTAAATTATTGTTTCTTTAATTATGTCTATATTAAGGAGATAAATCATGAATGTATGCAAATCTTATCTCTTTTGATACGCTAACTGCATCAAAGTTGCTAAATAGATTTGAGGATAATGAATTAAGATTTTGTGGAGGAATGGAATATCCAAAATCTTTATTTATAAATATTTGTGTAAGAAGAGACAATCTTGGTTGTACACTTGGATACACGTCCAAATTTAGTATCAATAAATTTTATCTACGTTCCTTCGATTAGATTTTCAGAATCCAAATGGAAGATATTCAATTCCTTAATCAATTCTTTTAAATAATCAATGCAATAATATTTTTTTTTTTTGGGTAAAACCTCTCGTATTATGTGGAATTTCCAACCCTCTATCATTAATTTACACTATAGAGACTCGTGAAATAATATTACTGCCCATTTTTATTTCGTTATCAATTTACATAGTGCAAAATTTTTCTTGCCATTTTTTTTAAAACATAGGATTTTTTTCTAATTTTTTTGGGGGTAAAATAGGCTATTTGCTTTTAAAAAACCAATTAGATTTGCAGTTTAAGTACGTGTGAGAAATGCTCCTGACGAAGGGTATTTTTGCTAATTAAAAATTTTACAATGGCTGTAATGTTAATTATTATTATTATTTTTTTTTTGCAGGATTTAATTTACCAATTAAATATAATATGAGAGGGTTCTCACAAAAACCTTCAATAAATTATACTCGCATATCACTCTTCAACGCACTCTTGAACTTATATTATAACTTTATATATTTTCCACATGAAATACGAGAATTAATATGTGCTTGTGCGAGTATTAATTCATAGTTATTAAAATTGATATGTGCTTAATGACGTGTACAAAAGAACAAGAAAAATGTTAATAATGAACCTAAGAAAAAGGCGCATGCCTAAGCCACAAATTTGATCTTGTTTGGCTCAACCAGAAACACGCTTGTTTAACCATATTTTAAAAACGCACGAAGCCATATCTATAGTTTTTACTACTAAAGAAATAAGGAAATGATGAGTGCACAAATTATAGATCCCAAGAAGTGAAAGACAAACATATCGAAAACAGAGCAAATGAGTGCCTTGGAAGCATATTGTCACCATGTTGGTACAAAATTATATACAAATTAATCAACCATGAATACTCCATAAAAAAAAAGAGAGTAAGGCTTGTGTAACTTGTGAGGACTTGTGATCTATTATTTATTATTTTCAACACAATGACAAATTATGACATATTTAATATTCTTGCATAATAAGTTTTCAATTTTTTGAGTTTATTTTGAATTTAAAATTAAATTTTAACATAGAATTTTGTTTTCCCCAAAGCAGGTGATTAAATGAAGTATAGAGATGAAAACTTATTTTCAATCTGAATAACTGAATGTTCAGAGTTTCATTAAGTGTAAGAGTCAAAATGATACTTGGACAATGCGTTTGAATTAATGTGATGTGCCCATTCCTGCCATATATGATCGAGAAGATTTAGACACAAATCCTTGTGAATCCGACTATTAAATTTTTTACCTCTAAGAATATACTTTCACTTGAAAAATTGAAGGAGCTTGATCTAGCCAAATGGTGCGCCTTTAGTTCGATTTCAAGGTGCTTTGAGTCTCTAATAGAGCTAATATAATATTGGTTCAATTGAGATCAGATAACAATTCTTCAAGAGTTCCATCACCTTTTTAAAAACATTGAATTTTTAGCAAATTATTAATTTATCCCCTAATAAAAATAATCTAGAACAAATTATATAAAACTAAAATTATAAACATTAAGAAATCAATGAAAGCATGTGTGCACCAAAGGAGATGATTATTTAAGAGGGATGAAGAGAAAGGGCTATAACTGCGAGGGTCTGAGTCAGTGCGCGTGCGGTTGCTTCTGCGCATGATCCTATAAATATAAGCCCATGCCCTCCCCCAAACCAATGTATTATATGCACAATTTGTTAGGGCAATTGATCACATTCCTATTTCCAACAACAAAATTATGGTACCATTGTCTTACATATGTTGGTGTTCCTAGGGACTGTCTGTCTCTTCAACATTTGCAAGCACAATGAGGGAGGAATGGGACTTGGGATTTTTCAATTGCTCCGCACTTTTCATAGTCTTATGATACCATCAAGTGCCTATCATTTTCCATCCATAGGGTTGGTTCCGTTTTGACTAAGCCATTAATGTGCTCCCCCCACTTGGTTGTTAATTGAGTTGAGTTGGATTTTTAATTTGAAGCAATAATGTATATTGCATAATCTTACATATTAATTGAAACATTGTTAATAGATCACCTGATAAGCTAACATGATTAAATTTTTAGAAGGTTTGTTTGTAATGTTACATATGCTCTATTAAATTTTTAGTCAATTGAACTAATAATATAGAATGCTTAGGTAATTATCTTGTTAAAAAGGAAATCCTTAAGGTTTTGAGTTAATTCTAGTGCTATTAATTGACTTGTAAAATTATAGAGAAGGAACGCTATTTCCATATTTTATTTTTGTACGTAAAATGCCTTCGGCAGTTCGGCATGCTAAAAGAACATAGCCTTTGGTTATTTTGGGCTATGGAAAAGGCCCCTGGGCCAGGCCCAAAGCAGCGCGGAGACAAAACCACGAAGAAAATTCATACGCAAGACAATCAGATGAGAAGGCCAATTAAACGAGAAATATGGATGGCTGAGTTCGTTTACCATATGTTCTTTTCTTTTTGGGTGAAGTGATTGGTTTATTAAACGTCGATCATTAATTAATTAAAGGATATTTAATCTAGCAATAACTATACGAAAAAAATTATTAAATAAAATTTAGACATTCAATTACAAATTATATCCCTAATTCTTTACTCTCCTCTTTATCTTCGCTTCCATAGCTTGTAAAACATAATTCGCAATTGAAAAAAATGGTTAAAAAATTGGTATCTTGATAAACAAATACCGAAGAGTTTGAAGGGTTGTGAATAAATAGAAGACAAGATAAAACATTGAGGAAGGGATGTCAAAACTTACGTGTCAGTGACCTACAGGCGTTGGTTAGGCAGTGGCACATCGTTGGAGATCAATGGATGTACAATTATGTGCTTCGTGTGCCGAATCGCAATCTATTAGCATGATAAATTTAAGGTTGGCTAAAAGATTGTGACTGTGAAAACTTGTGGGCATTTGCAAAATATGCCGACTTATAGATAAACTAACGAGCAATGCACATAATGATATCAACAATAAACTTTGCCCCCCAAATGTTATCAAATATTACTTTATTCCCAAAATAACTTTCATCTGTCATGCAAAATGTAAACAAATCACGTGTAAACAGTACCTTGATCTTCAAAGAAAATAATAGAGATATTTAACCATACCGTAAAATTTGTCAAACTCGTAGAAATACTTGTGAAGATATTTGATAATTCTTCTCTTTCGAGTTGTAAAATTTCGAAGATTTTGTTGAGCTTTTGCAAAGCTTCAATGTCTCCTCCTCTTTACGCTGTTTTTCAATCGAACCCCGCAATCCTTTAAATAGGCACCGGTGAAGTGAAGAAATTTTAACCTAGATACATGTTTGATCTTATCTACTAATATCAATATTATTAAAAAAGATAATATCAAATTTCTCATCTTCATTTTAGAGATATTTCATGCGAAAAGCTTGGATGTTACCGTAGTTGATACGATTTGATTTGTTTAAACGCGTCGTTGTGATATTTGGTACTTTTGTTCCTTTTTTTTTTTTCAGCTTTTTCTCTTTTGTGAATTTAGATTTGTTATACAATAATACGACTAATTTCTCATCTCATTTATTTCTAAAATTGAATTTGATCGTTTTTCTTTTTTGTTTGACGAAAGAATTTGATTGGTTTAAAAACATCATTGTGATATTTGGTAATTTTCGATTTTTTATGAATATATGTTAAAATATGAATTTAATTTATCATATATTTCTAAAGTTGAATTTTGTACACTTTAAAATACAAATAACTAACTAATTAATTACTAATACATTATTTTATTCTATGACGTTCAGCAAAAATTCAGATCTTTATTTAATTTTCACATCAAGCCACTTTCATTAACGTTCTAAAACACTTTCAAAAATGTATTTATTTATACATTAAACTAAATATTCGAGAGAAAACAATGTTAGTGAGAGAAGGAAAGAATATTCTAGGAATTGGATAGAGGAAGAGAGACAATTAAAAAACAAAAACAAAAATATCAAAAGATATTCTTCAGTTATACACAGGTATTAGTATTAATTATGTTTTATATGCAATAGTCCAAAATTTTGAGCCCTTAAACACCGACATTTCAACGTCAAAATTTTGGAGCTTTTGTATATAAATAAATTCATAGTCAAATAGTTTTTCATTTACTGCCTCAATAAGTCTAATTGAAACCACAATCCAGCTATTTATCAAAAAAAAGAAAAAAAAAAAAAAGAAACCACAATCCAGCTGCAAAAATCAGTTCAGATATGTACATTTTGACTTTCCCTAAAATTAAAATAATTGATAAACAAAGTCAAACGTTAAGAAGTCTAGCCAAGAACACAAGTACATTAATTTATTATGCAAAAGTTGACAAATTTACGTATTATTTTATATTAATAAAACTCGTAAAATAAAGTTTCTTAATTATGAATTTTACACCTGATGTAATTAATTACGTGTTAATTAAAGATTAATTATCGAGTACAGTATACACACGCCACCTCCGCCGTTGCCAACTACCCAAAAAACGCGGCAGAACCAAACAACAATTTCACTGCCCCTCGAGTCCTGCCTTCAAATCCTAATCTTTCCACACATAATCTTTTTTCCAACGGTCAGAGATTGCAGGTTAATCCAAAAATAAATAATAAATAAATAAAATATTTTAATATTATTTTTTCTTCCATTTTGTTTCTAACCGTGCTCTATATATGAGCAAAGGCCCTCATTTACACTCCAACTTTTTCCTTTCATTTAACACCAACCTTTAAACCAAGGAAAAAGCAGCCCCTTTACTCCACAAACACAGATTTTAACCTATATTGTTCATTTATAGTAATTTTAGTCTGTTGTGGAAACTGTGAAGAAGCCATAACTATGAGCCCTTCAAAGTTCCATAATAGGGAGGTGACAAAGGGAGTGATCCACTGTCCACAATCGCCTTTGAGCGTCAATAAAGATACTCATAAGATTCACAAATCTTGTTCCCCTTCCTCTTCTTTTTCTTCACATCAACATGTGTTCGAGAATACGCGGGCTACAAAGCAACCGGTGAGACGACAGCCACAGCCTGTAATCATATACACGCACTCTCCGAAGGTGATCCATGCAAAAGCCCACGATTTCATGGCTCTGGTGCAGAAACTCACCGGTCTCCAACGGTCTGAGGATGAAAAAACGGGGAAATCTGAGTCGGAGTCGACTAGGGAAGAGAGCTCTATATCTGAAGAGAAGGATTGTATTAAGAACATTGGATATGAGGACACTGAGACTTCCTCTCTTTCTGTTTTGACAGATGAGAAGTTTTTAGGTGAGATTAAGCAAGAATCTTGTCCTGTTTCTCCCATGTTCAATGTGTCCAATCCATACTTGGTTGATTCTTCATTTTTGGCTCCAACTTCAAATGAATTGTTCTATTCATCGAGGCCTAATTCTCTTTTTCAATCCACTAGTATGGCTAATTCGTTTTCATCTTCATATATGGATATAATGAAGGGATTACCGGATTATTGAGTTGATCGATGTGTCGGTCGGATCAAGGTGAAATCGTTCAATTTTCGAATGAATTGCTCTACTCATTGAGATTTAATTCTCTTTTTCAATGAGCATGAATGGATTTGTTAAATTTCATCTTGGTTCATCGATTTAGTGAAGGGGTTACCAGAGTACTGAGTTGATGTGATCATGCGCACACCGGAATTGAGTTGATGTCTTGTGTGGACCAGAGGTGAATTCATTTGATTTTTTATTTTTTTTATAGGATTGATTTAATTTAGTGTTGTTTTCACGATGCTTAGGAAGATTGATTGAACTTGTTGATCAATCTCTATGCATAAATGTGAAAATATTGTTACGTTAGATAGAAGGTTAACTTATTCTTTGGTCATCTATAGAAAGGTTGACGTCTCTCTGGATTTGTAAGGTCAATAAAAATAAATTTTCTTTGATTTTTTTTTTTTTTTTTTATTTCAAGTCTATACATATATCTTGAATTCAATATGCTTTTCATTGTAGTTTGAATATGATTTTTCAGTGGTGTCAGCTAATTTAAAAGGATTGCTTGTTATTGCTAATAATCATTCTTTATTCTTGCGTCTACACCTTTGAATGAGTTTGCACCTTGATCAATTCTTAACATGAATTATGTAAGAATCTTCACATTGGGGCCCTACACATGGATAAATCTATGTCAATTTGCCATCTGATTGTGATACGCATGAATGGTGTGTGAAGGAGCATACAAAGTAAATGAGAAAGAATTTGGCAACTGGGACTATATAAGTGGCTGTATTTGTCATTATATCTTTGGGCAAGTTGATCATTTCAACTTGTTCCCTCTATATCCTATAATGGCAAAGCTCCAAATCATATTTATTAATTTAATTTTCATGTCTACCCAACCAGGATTAGTAATCAATTTCAAGATGAGGATAAAAGCTTAGTTCTATCAATTTCAAGATGAGGATAAAAGCTTAGTTCTAACTTCTATATTCAAATATCTAATTTTGTACGGATTTTGTATTATATTTTAATCAATGATCGTCACTACCTCATTAGGAATGCTTTGAACGCACTTGGTGTGTGAAGGAATATACAAGTTAAATAAGAAATATTTTCACAAGAAGAACGGTAGAACTATTATTGCATTCACGCCGTTGAATGACTATAACATAAATCAATCTTCAAACTTGTCATACGTAAATCTTTACATTAGGTCCGTATACATGGATCAATCTATGTACTTTTCCAATTTAATTATGATATATATATATATATGTGCATGAGTATACAAACTAAATGAAAACAATCTTGACAGCAAGAAGTATATAAGTCTTTGTATTACAACAAACTTTTGAGCAATTTGTTAATTATTGATACATATTGATGAGTTTAGCATCAACTTGTTCCAATGTTATCATCATAATGCATTAGAAAGCTCCAAGTTGTAGGTTTTAATGCAATGCTCCTCTATATATATCCAACCAAATTTAAAGATTTCCTTTTGGCACGAGGATAAAAGATTATGGTTACTTTCTACATTCAAATAATATCCAATTTTATTTGAGTCCCATGTTAAATTTTAAGATCGTAACTAAATTTCTCCTATCTTGTGATTATCACTATAAGAAAATATTCCATTAACAAAAAATTGTGACATATATAATTTCTTCATAGATACACGACATTTGTGATGTATTTGTAATAAATTACTAATGATTTACGAAATTAAAAGAGTTAAATATGTATGAGTGACGACGTTTATGATGGAATTGTAATTAATCTCTATAACAATTATTTAATTTGCGATGGGAATTCCATTGTAAAAATTAGTTCCACGACGATCTTTAATCTCGCCATACAGGTAATCAGTGATAAATCATATACTAATAGATTTGTGATGAAACAAAATTCATCATGAACCATATTTGTAATGAATTTCATTACCTTCATAATGAAGTTTTTCATTAGTAAAGGGGTGTTTTAATATATATTGACTTTTGCATCGCTTTTCTTTTATGGTAAGCAATATGGAATATTTGAATACCTAGGCCTAACACATATTCTTAGCTAATGTCAAATTGTAGGAAATATTGTGGGCTTGTAAGTTTTCTCAATCTTCACTTTTCCTTGTTCAAAAATATTTTGTGCTTTCAAAAAAATAATAATTAGGGGAAGAGTAAGGGAAAAGAAAGCAAAAGGTCGAGGGCTTCGGTTGGTAGAGCTGTATTTTCTTGACAATGAAACTAGTCATAATCGGGCTACTGAATAAATTAAAGAGAAATCTTGCCTGTAAATGGGGTTGAATTGGCCTGGTGTCTCAGGCCCATCTTGGACCACAAATCTGAACTTTGACTAATACTTTGCATTGGGCTACATTGGGTTTGGCTGCATACAGTTGACCTCCTTACATAAACACAGCTCAGGGCCCAAACAATCTTTATTTTTACATGGAAAAAGTGTTGTATAATCATAAATCATAAGTTCAAATATAAGAAAAATAAAGATAATAATGTCTGTAGCAAAAAAAAAAAAAAATTGAAATGAATAATGAACAGGAAAGATCAGGGTTCAATTCCATCTCTAAAGAAAATAAGTAAAATAAAATAAAATAAGTACATAAATGAGGTAAGATTTTCTTGAGTAAATAATTGAGACACAATCAGGATTTGGTTAGTATCTCAAAAAATAAAATATTCTCCTAGATTTAACACCTGGCTTACCTAAGTCCTTAAATATACTCTCATGGCCTTATTTAATAATTATACTCTTTAATATTGACAGATAATCAGGTATGAAAATATTGAGGAGCAAGAGCAACTGGCCCAACAACATATATTTTCAATGATTCTTCCTCAGCCTTAGCTGCCAACAACTGGCCTTGTTGAAAAGCTCAAATCATTGATTTGAATATCTCAATTCTAACTTCTTTTATTATTTTTTATTTGTTTGGTTAGATGTGAAACTATACTAATAATGATTCTTTTAGAGAAATATAGTCTTAATAGTTTATTTTGATACATGTTTCTTCTCCTCTTTTCATTTCACGAATCAACACATGCTTAATTATAACTAGTTACATAATATCATTATAGATGAAATACAATTATCATATATATATATATATATATGCCAGAAATGTATCTGTGAAATAGATTAGGTGATAAAATACTTATTAAAATAAATTATTCGACTTAAAAATCACAATAAAATAACATGACCAAATATTACTCATCATCACCAAATAATATTTAACTAAAGTGCAATTAATGGATCAAATCAAACATAATCATGGATGTCCCTAAATCTCTCTAACGTTGAATTAGTAAATTCTTCCATTACAATATTATATTTTATTAAAAGTATCTCCATCAATAATTACTGGTTATTTTATTGATCAATTATTCTAACTCGACAAACAAATATGTAACTTTTTCATATATTTAGACTAAAAAGTGGAGTCAATATGGCCACAATTTCATGAGTTGTCGTGATCGGGAAGTGACTAATCATTAATCCATTATAATTGTGAAAAAATGCAAGGCAACGCCAAACATGTGATATGAAAAATTCACCACACCTACAATTTTTATTATGGTCTTTATGAACTGTCGCTATTACTCTGGCACAACAGGAAATTAACCTTTTATATTTTCACACATTCAATTGAACCGTCGCTAATCTTTCTTTTTTTCTTTCTTTCTTCCTCTTTTATTTTTATTTTTTATTTTTCCCGTGTAGCTACTACAAAATTCCTAACAAACATTGTACGGGCAATAATAAAGAGAGTTGTTAGATCTTAACTATGGTTGGAGCACCATTAATTTCCACATTTTCTTCCCAAGTAAATGAGTAATTTTAAGTCAATTGGTATGATAAATACAAACTTTATGAATAGTAACTTATGTGATGCTATATTGGATTGACTCAAATGCCCTTCTAAAATTCAAAGAAATTGCCCCTTTACCGCTAGAATGCGCGTCCTCTATATTCGGGTTAGACATTTTTCTGATTTAATCATATTAAAAAACAAGAGTCATCTAATGAGATTACGTGACTAGACATCCAGTGAGTTACTGCACATAACCGGACGGCACAAGAGACACACAAATATTATAAATATCATTTTATGAAACTCAAACTATGTTAATAATCACTTTTTTATGCATTCCAACGTGTTATTTTATCTTTACATTCCCTTGCTTTGTAAGGATACTCTTAGACCCTCCTACAATTTTTCCTTTTTTCAAGGACTAGACCTATTATCAATTCTGGTTACTTTGGTCCGATCAAATAGATTGTTTTAAATTCAATTTACGATCTAATCCCAAATCAATAACTAACTCATAGTAGAATGAAGCAAATAATCAAATCCGAAATCATTTTTGAAAATCCATTTACCTTACTTGCTTTCATTAATGATTAATGATAGGGTTTATTACAATCAATTCTTATGGCACAGAATCGTAACATATAACAATTTTTGAAACACTAAAATCTCAACTAACTTTTGCCACCTTAATTAAGCGTTTTTTAACTATCACATCAGATTTTTCAGTCCCCAACTAATTTGAAAAGTATTATGTCATTTTGATGCCGTCCAATTCTTCTGAATTTGTTATCATATGAATCTTGCAACTAACTAATAATTATTTAATTGGTAAATTCTGGCATAATCTTATGCCATTAGCAATTTAAAAACGCTTAAACTGCAAAATTACTCAACTAATCCTCCTCGAGATCTGTTTTCCTTGCCCGTAAAGATAACATATTTGCTTAAGATTAAAAAAATTGACCGCTTAAGCAAGATAAATACGAAACTTTTAGGCATAAGTTATGATAAAGATGAAAGTCAAGTCATTGTTTGATAATATATTATTGTTACCTTTGTGAATTTCGTGTGGTAATGTCTAACTACTTTACCCTTTCTAGATGAGATTAATCTTACCTAGCCAATGTCATTTATCACATGGCTTAAGGGACGATCAAACTTTATTTTCAAGATTTTGAATATATAGCCACTTTCCAAGGGTATATTTCGAGGAAGTTTTGGTTTATTCCCTTTTAACTTTGCTAGTCCTTCCTTTTCTCTTTCCTATAATGTTCTACTTTTTACTTTTTAGCTCATTATAATATTAATTTCTCTAGATTAAAATAAAAATCAGCCACTGAAAAATGAATTTATGAAATCTCGCTTTGAAGGAAAATTGGGTATAATTCTCGTAAAAATGAATTCTCTATATAGGGCTGGAAATAGCTCATATTTGACTATAGATAATTAATGAAGGTTTATTTAATTCAATCCGTGTCAAACATGCAAATAAAGTTTGAAAATATTTTTCAATTCATTGAAATTTAAATTAGCTTTGAGTTAATAATACTGAATAAATAAGAAAAAAATTAATAATTTAAACCTTATCATTTACTTGATTAAAGTTCATTCATATTCAATTCTATTAAAAATTAAATCAAATTGTATGTCTGGAAAGAATTCAATAGTTATAAGCCTAACCCTACCCACATCACTTTTGACATCTCAATGAATTATAAAGTCCTAATTAATGCTTTGAATAGTTCGTCAGCAAATGACAACATTCATAGTAATTTTGCAATGTTCCAAACCAAAAAGAAATTGAAATGTAAAGACTCAAAATTGCGTATTAAATTAATATGGGTGAGTTTTCGAGATTCACTATAATTACCAAAACACTTCCTAATGTTTGAGTATTTATTGTCACGCTCCTTATTATACAATTTAGTTAACACATTATTTCAATCAAACCCCCCATTCAAGAGCTTTACAAGTAACGTTTTAAATTTTTTGAAGGGTTTAATGATAATTATTCAAATCTTAAGAAATGTAATGACATGTATTCAAACCTCAATAGATGTTTTAGTAATTATCCCAATTAATATTCATCCATACAATATAATGAGTATGAATTAAGCAATAAAACATGAAATACACCATCTCTAGAGCCTGTGATAATCAAGTAGCACTTAATAAATTATCATAAAAATGTAATTAACATAGTAATTATTTACAGAAAAGATCGTCCTTCCACTCAATTTCTTACAGTTCTTGTATGGACCACAAGTTGCCCCTTCCATTCTGCCAGATCAACTCAAGCCTGGCCGCGTTAACTCAGGAGTCAACAACCAACCGGGTAACTCGAACCCGTTTTACGTGGACCGTTCAAATTCATCCTCAACGATAACAGCGTCGGCGTCCCACCAAGTGTCGTCGTCAGACTCTCTCACAGTCTCTAACGGCCTCCTAACATTTCTCACATCACCAACCGTTACAACTCCGCTCACGTCATCTCTGACGTAAACCTTGCCCACGCCGCCGGAGGAGACAGTGGAAACTCCGGCCACTTTCTCCGCCGGCGAGCTCCATTCAGCGTACAAAGCTGGAACGCGATGGCTTATTCTCGTATCGTAACCGCCCAAAATCACGCCGCCTCCCTTTTCGTTACCCTCCGCCGTTAAGACCAATGTAGCAGAGGACATCCGTGCCCCCACCGGAATATTCCAGACGTCGCCAGAAAACTCGCTTGACTTTTGAAATTGATCAAATTCCCATGTTGAGACTACGCTTTTTGAATCATAGTTAAATAAATCCTCATCAAAATCGAGACTCAACCGTAAACTGTCCCAAAGCTTAACAACGTTTTTACCGGAAGTAAGTTCCGACCAAGCGCCTCCGTTGCCCCGCCGCCTCCGTTGCCTCAAATGGCCATTTTGCCACTGGTTTTTGAAGCAAAGTCGAGAACCCTTTACGCGGAAATCTTCGTCAGCGCGGTGCTGACCTCGAAACGACGTCGTGGCCCTGTTTTCTCCTTCGTCTTGTTCGTCATCGGAAGACGCCAAGGAGATATCATCGTCTTCGCTGAACTCAACAATCTCTTCTGTTTTATGTGAAGAAGGTTTAACAGAGTGAAAATGGATGAAAATAAGCTTAATTCTCTTGATTATACTGCTGAAAGTTGCGAAAATTGCAAAAATCAGAGCACCCCATTTCCAGAAGCTGTAAACTTGGGGAACTTTTTCTACACCGGGGATTGAAAGGAAACGAGAAATAAGTGATGGGTTTTGCAGGCATTTCACTCCTGCCTCGAAATCGCTTATCATGCTTATCTCTGGAATTTCCATAGAGATCAGATTAACTATAATTCTTGAAGTATACAGCTAATTAACAACAGATCTAAAAACAACTCGACACCCTCTGTGTGTGTGTGAGTAATGATCTAATTGATTGATAGAGAAAGAGAAAAGGTAAGAAATTGCTGTTGATGAACTCTTTAATTTGGTGACAATTATGACAGGAAGGATGAAGAGAAAAATGGGAGGAAGGAGGCTTGGCGAGGGGAAATGAGGAGGTATATATAATCCTCTGTGGCGCAGAGAAAGAAAAGGATTGGATAATAGGGAAGAGCACAATTACCTCACCGTCCCTTGTAATTAGCCTAATTACAATAATATTTCCTTTAATTTGAAAAATCATTATAAGATCACATATTATTAATTTAAACGATAAAAAATTTAATAAAATGTTAGATGTTTGAAGAATTGTAATAGCAACTTTTTCAAACTACAACTCTACAATTATACTGCGTTAATATTATGTTTGGTTTAAGAATTTTGATGAGAAAAAAATATCAAGAAAAAAGAAAAGAAAATAAAAGGAATATAAGATTTCGAGTTTGTTTGGTTATTCAAAAAAAATATTGATGAAAGAAAAAAAAAATTCATATGTATCGAAAAAGGAGAGAGGCTTAAATAAGTTTTTCTTTTATTTTTCTCACCATTTTGTGAG
>JACFYI010003544.1:2273719-2297670 GCA_014898755.1 Handroanthus guayacan | reverse complement strand
GGTGGTCATGTGGGCCCGCCTGGAGGAGGGATTCTTCGAAAAGGAGAGGGAGATGAGAGAAGCGTGGTTTTTATTTCGGGGAAAGTGATGACTTTTTGTAAAGACATCTGATAATCTTCTCATAAGGAAAGCAAACAATGCCGATAGAGAGGGATATGTGTGTGTATGTATATATCTGCGTGTGTGTGATGGATAGTACAGTTTTTCGTGGCACCTGATTAAAAGTGGATGAAGAGTTGGTATGTTATATTTATTAACCAGAGTAATTAGTATACAGAGTGAGTGTGTGTGTGTGTGTGAGAGAGAGAGAGAGAGAGAGATTGTGTAATGAGGCTTTTGGCTGGAGCTGTTGGGACTTTAGAGCGATGAATATATATAGCTGCTGGTAATCATTCTTCACGAAACCCATTTTCTTTTTGTTTTTCCTTTTCTTTGAGTATTTTTCAACTGGTTCTTCGATAATATAAAAGTTGCAAGTCTGTATGTATGGAGACGAAACTCCTACAGTATGGTCGATGATGATTCATTCAGACATTCGTTTCCTTACGTTTGTATGCATAAATACATTTGTAATTTGCTGTTCCTATGAATGAACGTGTATCCACTTATCAAAAAATCAAAAAAAATAAAAAAGGAACGTCTATCTGAATGAGAGATGAAGGACTTTTTGGACTCCTTTTTCTTTGTGCGAAGTAGAATTTCCCCCAATGTAATCTTTCCTTTTCATTAAAAGAGAGAAACTTTTTAATTTAATTTTTCATTTATTTATGTACTAACTAGCTAGCTACCACCTACATGCTTTAAACATTTAATTTTTTAGACTGAGGTGGCGGTGTTTCTAAGGGATTAAGATCCTTTATTCTAATATAAAAAATAGCATTTTACATGTAAATTGTATTCATATTTTTTTAATAGAGATATAGGATTATGAATATCATATACTTGACAAGTATTTTTTATAATAAAATAAAAAATAAAATACGAATTGAAATAGATAATTTAAAGTGATTTTTGAAACACTAATACCTTGTAAGATAGCATTAAAATTCGAAAAAGTTTTTCAATCCATCAAATAATATACTGGCTAATTGTTAAAATGGTGATTTAATTTGTTTATTTTACTGCTTTTAGTCGATATTACGAAAAATTATTCTTTTAAATGCTAACTATTAATTATGCTTAAGTTCATATTTAAATTAATTGATTATTCCTTGTCCCCTTTCTGTTTTTATTAGCATATTAATATATGAAACAAGTTTAAATTTACATTTTGCTCGTTAATTAGTATCCCAATTTATTAATGTGCTCAAAGCGATTACTTTACAATTAATTTTCTGTCAATAAATAACGTATTAAATTAACTATAATCTCATAATCATTAATATTGGGGGTGCCAAACAAGAACATATATATGGCAAAAGATCGCCTGCATTAGCGCGCAGAATACTTAAGTTGGTGCTTGAAGTGGGCCAAATAAACTCTGCATATGCCGTACCGTCCGGCTGCTAAATTCTTTTAACACTTGGCAATTGTTCTTTTGTCCGACTAGACCATGCGTTTTGCTAGGTGCTCCATTTGCCACTTTCCATATTTGAACTCAATTTACAATCCGCAATTGTGGTTAGGACTCTCAAAATGAAGATGTGTTTTATTTTTATTTTATTTTATATCATAAATACGTGTTAAATATAAAATATATTATTGTGGATTTGATATATTTAATATACAACTATATAACAAAATATAAAATGATATATGAAATAGAATAAAAGATACGAACTGCAGTTTGATTTCATTCAAAATAAGATTTAGATTTTCATAACTAAAGTAATTGTAAATTATAGTAGCTAATTTTGCTTGTAAATCAATAAATAAATTGTTGTAATGATACGGGATTTATTAAAAGCACTTCCATCATCTTTATCTATAAAGAATTGGTCAAATTTAATGAGCGTTTGGCTAAGCTTATTAAAATATCTTGTGAGCTCAGACTTATAAGATGTTAGAGAAAAATAAGTTATTGAAGTGTTTGGATAAAATAAGATGTTTGAGCTTATAATATGTTAGTAATGACAATTTTGTAATTAATGTGATCAAAACTAAATGTGCATGTTAAGATTTTAAACATAAGTTAGCTAGGAACTCCTTATTAAAAAAAAAAAAAAAACTTCTAATATCCTAACATTTTATTTTGAGAACTAATAAGATTTTTCCTAAAAAACTTTATCAAATATTTTATGACATCTTGTGCTAACATCAAAGAGAGACCTCGTACCTATTAAAATACTGAGTAGTTTGTATGATATTGCATGTACCCCAAAACAGTTCAATTTCTCTTAGACTTCTAAATTCTTTGTTTTTCACTTTTTTTTCCCCTCCACCTGAGTTATTTGTTCCCTGTTCAGAAAAAATAAATTTAACATTTAACAACATTACTATACTTTCCATTTTAAGTTAAAACTTCTTAGTGGATGAACGTTTCTTGAATTATGAGTTGTTGAGGAAACTTTAACGGAAAAGACCATTCATTCAAGAACTCATTTTATACACTCAATTACATTTTTGGTTGCGTGGGATTGGTTTATATGCTTTTATTTTCTAATTTTATTTCTAAACCAAGAATCTTTAGTGAAGGAAAAGATAAAAAAAAAACATAAATAAGGTACAAAATTACATCATGTGAAGCATGGATTTTATTTTGAATATTTTCCTTATTAAAATCTGAGATCCATCTAAAACTCTCAGAAGTGAACAAATTCGTCCAAAATTTAATGGTTTTAATGCATCCATTCCCCAACAGAGAGTAGTTATTTTTAAGTTTAGCACTTAGATTTTTTGGAAGACCCCCAAGTAATTTGTTGTGGATACACACATGGTAATATTATTGAAATATAATTTCTATACGGTGATATTTTTAAATGATATTGTTGGAGAATATTCTTTCATTACAAAAATATTGAATATTTACAATGAAAAAAATAATAGTTGTGGTGAAAGTTGTAGCTAATAATCCAAAATAAAGAGTCGTTGTGGATGTGGTAAGCATTGATACAAACAGCCGAGGTGAAAACTTTATTTGCCATATCTATACTGAGTTGAAAACATTTAGTACAATTACATGCCATGATAGATTTTTTACTACTCTCGCAAAAATCATATGTCATTACTGTGATGAAATAGTAACAAATAACTTGTTGCCACTACTATTTCCTATTAACATCAGCTTTCAATCATGGTAATTATCAAATTTGTTGTCGTGATTCATGGTTATTAAATATCATACCATAAGCTACCCCTTTGGATCCCTATTCCAATCCATTTTTCATCTTCTATTCCATTGTGCAGATGTCTGTCAAATTTTATGAAATCCACAACTCTATATTTTTATAAGAAAATATTTAATATACTTTGCATGTATTTAATGTAAGAAATAAGAGATAAAATATCATTTTGACATAGAAAATCCTAAGCGACAACTTACACCCTACTGTTTATATTGTCCCAAAACACATGCACAAGCCTTGAATTAAATGTGCTTATATTGAATTCCTTGTTTTCACTAATCACGACTCGATTAGTGTGGATCTATGTGCGTTAGGCTTTTTATAGGATTAGCAAAAAATCGTCCTTAATTAATTATGGGTTTACTAGCTAGCATACTTATCGCAATTATAGTTAGGCCTCCACCTTTAATAATAACGTTCTAGATGAGTTTGCATGTCATTATCCTTAGTTAGGTTCGAATTGAATTATACGTCTGAATTATAGAAGATGATCATTGAATTCATTAATTGATCGACCCTAGAAACGTTGTTAATATACATGAATCGTGGGATTAGGCTAGGACAAGTCTAACTTCAATGGATCGAAATCATGTTTATGTACTTATATTAAGCAGAATAATTTAAATTCTAGTTCGTACGTAGATTGAGACATGTGAAATTCTAGAAATAATTATGTTGAATATTGGAAACAATTCACGGGGAAAATGTGAGTTCTTTCTTGGGAAGGGTCAACTTCAATTTTTTCAACAAACCTTTAATTATATCCAAGATTATATACAAAGGTGACATGAAAATAAGTCATTTAACCTGTTTATTCTTGCTTTTTGTCAAAATATCCAAACAATTCAAGCGTTTTCCACGGGTGAACTGAATCAAGATCATTTGACCCAATCAAATTAATTTGTTTTTCTAGAAACATTATGAATCTACCGTGGAAAGATTTGATGAAGCCGACGAAACTTTAGATTATTATGTCATACCAATCCCACACTATAAATTTATAATTTAAATGAGATAAATCTATGCTTTTGATAAGTTTTGTAACTCCATTCATGACTTGCAGTATTGAAGATTGGCATGTATTTCTATACTTGCACCTTTACTGACTTAAATATCATAGACTTTTTGTTGAGAATTTCTTAGATATTCCAATTGAATTCAGGTTATAAAGATCTCAATTTTTCTAAGTCGTTGATTTTCGATCTTGATATTTCATTCGATTATCTTTAAATAAATAGATGAATCCGAGTAGTTTTGTTGGACAATAGATGAAAGAGAAACAATAAATAATACAAAAATGAGAATAAAAAAGTTTGCTAATTAAATTAAATTACATTTCAAAAAAATAAATCGAATTTATATTTGGGAGCTAATTTTTGCTTTGTTTATTTTAATGAGGCCGTGACATTGTGCCTCCAGAAATAGGGACCATCGCAAAAATTCCCAAATGGTGCACCGACCCGCGTGGGGAGACTTGACTCACACCCGATTGGCTGCTGGCCTTCAAATGTTAATACGCGACAGGGGGCGTGGAGTTTCCTCACATGGCCCCATGAATTTATAGCCAAATTTCACTTAGCTAAAATTAAATTAAATTATTTATCGATGAATTATTTGGACAATGCCCGAGGAATGTGCATTCACGCTTGTGTTTGCGTTTTTTGAGGTTTGGTGGAGGAATGTGTAATGTTTAGTGCTTACAATAAGTATCTTAATAATTCCTAGTCAAAGACATATTGTTGATTTTCTTTCACTTAATTAATTAATACATATCCTTTCCTTTTCTTCTTCTTCTTCTTGGTTTTTTTTTTTTTTTTTTTTTTTTTCATATTTGCGAACACAAATGCCTTCGTTAAAATAAATTCAAGATAACAGTTCATTTGACCTTGTCCTCGTGACAAAAAAAATTGAAGATGAGATTATATTATATTCAATGTATTTATGGTATCGCATCGATTAAATTAAAAGTTAAATTTGTAACCTATAAAATGGTCTGTTCTATCTTTAACCCGATTTTTAATACATTGATTATAGAACTAATTATTTTGAACGAGGAATAAGGGCACCCGTGATAAGTACTGTGATTCGACATTTCATAATGACATTATGTTGAGCTAATAGTGTTTGATTAAATTAATTGCTCTAACTAATCTAGATGAGAAAAAGTAGTCGCCTCACGGGGTGCCCACAATATCTACATAGAACTTTAGAAAAAAGAATCGAAAATCGTCTTTCCTAATATAGAATTGAATTTTTGATTGTGATGATGGTGAAAGGCATTATTATTAAGGATCATGTGTAAATAAACAAATGTGAACTATTGAACGAAAGACTAGAAGATCCTAGCCCAAAAGGTTGAAGAGAAAGAAAAATTCGGAAAAAAGAGAACATAAGGGCTAATAATAAGTTTAGTCTACCTTTTCTTACTCCTTCCAAAGGACAGCAACTCCATTGTGATTCTGTGAAGAATGGCTGTTCAAAGTCACCTTAGGGCGCAGCTGATTTGTGAGATAAATGTTTAATGAAGGCTAGTTGGCTTTACTGCATTAGTGTTGAAATTTGATGAGATTAATAATCTCAGTGGCGACTTCAGGATCTTAACTTAGTAAGATTCCTTCAATTTTTGTAATAAACCCAAATATTTTTGTTCCTAAGTGACATAATTATTGAAACTCTATAGCAAATTTCTAGTTTAAATGATATAAATTATGGAAAGGTTATCTGTACCAAAAAAGTATAGTGAATTAGTATATCTAGAGCCCTAAACTTTTATTTATGGTGTGTTTGATAGAGTATTTGGCTTAAATACTACAATTGGGCCCATTTGATATTAAAGTTGATTAAAATGCTTATTTCATGTTTGATAGGAAATATTAGTTGGTCCAATTATAAATTCAATGACATCTTGAATGCATGTTTGAGAAGAGAGGTTACATGATATTGTATGTCAATTTCCTTATATACCCTTTACCAATTTCCAAATTATTTTCTTAGTAGGCCCCAACTTCAAATGAAATTTGGTGATAATAAGTCCCCCTTGGACAGAATAACATGGATATTGATAAAGTATATTTTATTTTATTTTTCTATTTTTGTAAGTATTTGTGAATAATATAAATTAATATAAATTAAAAGAATTAGTATAATAATATAAGAAAGGGTTAATTACATTCTACTATCCTTGGAGATTAGAAAATTACCAACCACTACCTTTGTAGTTTAAAAATTAGAAATTAATCCCCATAAGTTTACGAAATTACCAAATCATCCATTCCTTTAGTTTTTTGTTGGAAAATGACAACATCATCAACTTGTCCAAGTGAGTTTTCCATTGTACTGCTATGCTTGGCCAATGTAATTTTAGAGGTTAAAATACCCTTTATAATTATGAGATCTTGTAGAAGAGTTTTCTATAAAATCATATTCCTTCAATGTGTTTAATTGTAATTTTATGAATTTAATAAAACAAAAACTTTTCTAATATAATTTTTTAAAATAATTTTCTTTAATTTTATTCTATAATTATTTTTTAAAGAAATTAATATTAATTTTTATTATCAAATATAATTTATTTAAAAATACTTTTATATATGTAATAACAATAATAATAACAATAATAATAATAATAATAATAATAATAATAATAATAATAATAATAATTATTATTATTATTATTATTATTATTATTATTATTAATTAATTAATTAATTAATTAATTATATGTGAAAATTATTTTAGAACTATTTTAAAAAATTACGGGAAAGTAATTACATAAAATCATTTAAAAACACAATTACAGAAATATTTACAGAAAAAATAAAGAAAACTATACAAGTTTTTTAATAAATAATTACAGAAAATAATTTAAATTTAATCAATATTCTTTATATTAAAATATTAATAGTTTGAATTACAACAATAGGAGAAAAAGTGTTCTATTTTGCAGGGAATTTATGTAATAAAGCATAAGCTTTTATGGGGGTAGTTTAGTAAATTCAACAATAATCTTCCTGCGGTATTCACTAATTTTAGGGCCAAGGGTGAGACTAATATGGGGGCTAATCTTCATAACCTATCGGGCTGCATTTCATTTTCGGGCCGGCCGGCAAATTTAATCCTACTTATCAAACAATACTTTATATATTTGGGCCATCATAATTGCATGTAAATTGGGCTAAAGTTACCTATCAAACACCCCCTTAGTAAATTGTTACCAATTTGATAGTAGGGTCCCACTTATATGTATATTTATATATGCACTTTAATTCAATATTTAAATATATTTTAGAACATGCATTAATAAAAAAAATCCAGTGGGGTCCTGGAACCCCAGTGGACTGTGAGTGGCATTGCAACTGAGTAATCTCATCTATTGTTTAACATATGATTAACTGCAATACAATCTAGAGTGCTAATCTGAACGAAATTTTTGATTTCTTAGTTTGTTGCAGATTAATATGAACTTTACTTAAAGATACTCTTTGAATGACAATTTTTAAATTAAAAAAAAAAAAGACAAAATAGAGGTGAAGTGGTAATTATGTTGAAGCAATCTCTCTGAATCCATCTTAATATTAGCTAAGATTCATATCCACACTCATAGATATTAACGTGTTTGGCCTATTCCCATAATCTTACACATCAAATGAAAAAATAAACAAGATTCAAGTACCACTATTCTCTAATTAATCTCGCGTATAGAGACGGTCTCGATGAGTTCTCATAAATTGTAATCATCTATCAAATACTTTCTTCTATGGCCAAAAATTGTCACCTTAGATATTCTCGTACAAACAGGTTCTTGGTCACTATGATTGAAGTCGAATGAGAATGATGTAAATTAACAATCATGACATTTGAATTTGACTAATTCTAAAACTTGATTCATGGTACTCAATTGACAATGGCCCACTTCCAACTTCTCTTATTTTTACGTGAAATGTGAATTGACATATTATGGAATTACAGATCAAAAAATGAGGTGGGAACCAACTTATAATCATGGAAGTGTCACTAATTTCAAACCCCATCTAACTCAATCCATCAACTTTGCCTTTTCTAAGTGAGACTAACAATGTTTTCCTTTGTGTGAACTCCGAGAAGCAATCTAATTTCGTCAAGCTTGATAATATATAGTTTTACTGGTTCAATATTTTGGCAAAAGATTAGTAAGCCAAATGAGAGTGCAATTATGACGATTACATGGAAAGTAAAAGGTTTGGCATGAAAAGTAATAAGTGATCATAATCTAATTATGATCAAACTGATAATTGTTATGAAGTTCCTTTCTTTCTTTAAGTGCTCAAAATTCAACATTCAAAGATTCCTACCAATCTTATAAGATAGTGATGGAACAATTACAATCATCTAGAGTTAGAAACTATTACTACAAGGCTAAAAATCACAATGTTAACTATTCCATCACCTAAAATGTGGGACTAATCATAAGATTGGAAGTGAAAGTATCCAATTAAAAAATGTCATGTGGATTATAAGTTCTTGAGGTTTAAAAGTGTATTTAGGTCTGGTTTCATTATTAGATGAATCGAGTTGAAAGAAATTCCAATAGAGTTTAACTCGATTAGTAGATCGATATCTTTATGCACATTTTACTATTACTTTTAACTAATTAAGCTGAGTTCAAGAGAGCTTTAAATCTTATTAGATGAAAAAATGTGCCAAAAATCGGTTTTATACTTTCTATTACGCATTCACGCCTCAATCAAGGTTTTAACAAATGAAGAAGAAATTTATTTTAAAAACGTAATGGATAAACAATAATGGAAGAAAAAGTATTCTATAATACCAAAAGTATAACTATAATACCAAATTTTTAAGATATCAATTGACCGATCGATTATGATACTTAACTTGACGTGATAATAAAGATGCCAATAGGTGCAATTTCAGTTTACTAGAGTTCCATATGTCTTAATCTTTTTGTCATTTTCCATTCATCAATAGCAAAATTTTGGTCAGAAGTTGGGGCATAATTGATAGTTATAATCATTTATCACTAATTTAAGCAGAAAAATCAAAGTCTATTTGATGCTAGAAGGAATGTGAACAGGTTGCAAGTCAGTTGAATAAATTAAAATAAAATAAATTCTAAGTTTAATTTCCTTATCTGATGATTACGGGATACCAAAACTGTCAATCATATCTATACTTGTCATTGACGAAAAATGTACATAGTAACTTATCATCATCCCAAAAGAACAAAGCAGATGTCATTCCAAAAAGAAATCATATATAACTAAAGTGGGATCCATCACTAAAGCTTTTGCGGCTAATTAGCAAGAATAAATTTAAGCAACTTACTTTGGATTATTTTCTTTCTTTCTTTCCTTTTTTTTTCTTTTTTCTTTTTAAGAAATAATTTGGATTAAGTTGGAATTAAAAGAAAAATTCAATTTCCAATACTGGATGTTCTTTTAATGGGCCTATGGACTCTCTCTAAGGGCTTCAACAGACAGGCAAATGGGCAGCCGAGTCCGTTTAAGTGTTAATGGGCCGTTTACATGATGGGCCCTGTGCATGCTCTTCGAGTAAAGGGCTGTCAGTGGGATCATATTTATGTTATCCGAATCTGCACTCAACATGCAATATATATAATCGAATTCGACCCGATTACTACAAGATTTATGTCTAGACTATCAGTACCATATCGGAGCCTGATGGATATCCAGAATCTGACTGAAAAGCCGACCTGATTAAATAAATTTCTTTTTCTTCTTTCCTTTTTCAAAAATGGGTTATATAACACATAACATATACACTATAATTTGCACAAGATTTTTATTATTTTTTGACAACTTTTTCATATATATTGATTAAAAATTAAAGTTTCGATCAGAATACTTTGTTTTACATTAAACTATTGTACATTATTACATTTGACATTTTACTTCTTCTCCTTTCAGTACCCCTCTTATTTTGGACTAATATTTTAAAGTCTAATGTCAACAATGAAGTATAAATGTAAGACCAACATAATATATTGCATTTCATAATCGTAATGTTATCATCCATAACATGTCAAAATTGTCTAGATTTCCTGCCAAAGCTCTATAGGATATGTTTGGTTTCCTGATAATTTCAACACCTTCGTCAATCCTTTCAACGCACAGTAAATCTCTTCGGTTTCAGAATGTCTCTCATCAAAAGCATAAAACTCAACAATCCCGTCATCAGTCTCAATAGAGCTTAATCCCGGCACCTTTTTTGACCCTGTATCCCTCATCGCGACCTTCAGTCGGGCCAAGTCATCCCACTTGCGGGCTTCGCCATATATATTTGATAGCATAACATAATTTGCAGGGTTCTGAGGATCGAGTTCAATAAGTTTCTGAAGAGACATCTCAGCAAATTCGATCTTCTTATGAACCCTTGAAGCTGCAAGTACAGCAGTCCATATCACACTATCTGCTTTCATCGGCATCTTATGTACAAATTCCACAGCCTGCTCCACAAGCCCACCACGAGCCAGAAGGTCGACTACACAACCATAATGCTCGATTTGAGGTTCAATTGAGTATTCACTAGTCATCGAGTTAAAATGGGCCAATCCATCCTTAACCAATCCCATATGAGAAGAAGCACACAATATGCCTATGAAAGTGATCCCATCTGGTTTTTCTCCAGTCCTTTTCATCTCACTGAAAAGGTCCAGTGCTTCACCTCCATGACCATGAACCGCCAATGCATTAATTATAGTGTTCCACGATATCAAATCCTTCTTATCCATGCTCTTAAACACATCAATTGCACGTTCTACCAATCCACATTTTGCATACATGTCAATCAAACCATTACAAACATAAACATTCCCTTTGTAGCCATTGTTCTCTGCATATTCACGCACCCATTTACCAAAATCAAGGGCTCCTAATCTTGCACAAGCGGTTAAGACATTAACCAGTGTTGCATCATTAGGCTGCACATCAGTGTCTCTCAGCATTCTCTTAAACATACTAACAACCTCAATGAAACGCCCATTGCGAGCATATCCTCCTATCAATCCATTCCAAGAGAAAATATTCTTCTCCGGCATAGCCTCAAACAATCTCTCAAAGCCTTCCACATCCCCATTATTCGCATATCCATTCAACAAAGTGTTGCAAGACATCAAATCTTTGCCTGGCATCAGGTCAAAAAGCCTCCTCGCTTCCACCATATCTCTGGATTCTGCATATGCCATAACCATCCTATTCCACAACACAATATCCCGCTCCGGTGCCAAATCAAAAAGCCTTCTTGCCGAAGCCAATTCACCGTTGGCAATGTACCCGTTTATCATTGCAGTCCAAGAAACCACATTCCTGAGAACCATCTCAGTGAACATTCTATAAGCGCACCCCACATGGCCCCCGCCTGAATACAACTCAATCAAATTAGTACCGACATAAGTGTTTGACTTGAAACCATTTTTGACTGCGAGGCAATGAACTTCCTCGCCTTCTCTCAGAGCTAATAACTTGCAACACGACTTCAACACCACTGGTAACGTGTAACAGTTGGGCTTCACATTCTCCCTCATCATATCACCGAACAATACCATTACTTCATTATAAACTTCGTTTTGGAGATACCCTTTTGACATTACATTCCAAAGAGACGTGTACCTTCGGTCTGGCAATTGGTCGAACACTTTCCGAGCGTAAGTTATTTGCTTCAGCTCGGAGCATTTTGAGAGGAAATGGGAGCTTGTGAGGTGGTTTCGGTAATCAGTGGCATTGGTTATGATCTGGGATTGGATTTGTCGGAGTTGTTTCTGGGTCCTACATGATTTTATGAGTAGGATTAGTTTCTGTTCGAAGGCATGAAGCTCTGGTGCCAAGTTTAGACCCACTTTAGCTATTTTGATAAGCGGACAAGGGATGGACCTAAGCTTTGGTGATTAACCAGGCTATAAAAGAGAATGGCCAAGAGTCAAGAAGCTGATGCAAGAAATGACCCCAATAGTGGTGACAAATTGTTAAGAATGAGCATGAATGCTCACAAGTAATAAATATACCCGAAAAGAAAACTACTACTACTGCTAATAATAATAATACAGAAATGTTAGTAATTCAAATGACTAATACAAGTGACATCAAATAAAATTTTAATTAATCCACGGAATAAATTTATGCATAGAAGTCACATTGCAATATTATAGAATTGTATGAGTATTTTGTAGTTTTCATTTAAAATTCTATAAAGTTATTCCATATTCTAAAATAATTTTAAAACTGGACATATTTTTCAAATACATAATTCAAAAGAAATGGAGATAACAGGTTTACAAAATATCGGTACCGAAAGTACAACGGTGCCCCATAAATGGTGTATTTTAAGATTATCAGGGTTTAAAAGACAACTCACCGAATCAAAGTCTCAACGAAAGTATTTATCAGGGAGGAAAAAAAAAAAAAGTCTCAACGAAAGTTTTCGTATTTTTCATCGATACTCATCGTTGACACCGAAGAATTTATATAATTACGTCGTATACGATTATCAAACTTGCTCGAGAAGGCATCCAATGTCTGTGCTGAATCAACTCTTCAACAGGGGATTTCTGGGAGCGAAATGGTAAGTTCGATCAAATCATTAATCAGTTTATCTGTAATTGGAAGAAAGAAATTGAAAATCTTGATATTCTGTTAGGCCAAGAAAAGGAAGAATTTCCTTTTTGCGCAGTCAGCTGAAATCGCTTGTCAACCACTCAGAATTTTTTATCTTCAATAGACTGTTGCTGCCCTTTTCTTTTTTCACCATGTAATTGCTAAAGATCGTACCTTTTTGCTGAAAATACAATGTACTCGTACATGCGCGATCTACATCTAAAGTTTGTGGGTCTTTGTTTCTGTGTATGATGTTTGCGTTTGGAAATCTGCATTCGTTTTGTGAAGTTGGGGTCTTTTTAGAGTGGAAGTTGAAAGTATAGGAGGAACTAAATTATGGTGTATTTCACAAATTAATCAGTGTCATATATTGTGCCTGTGTAGGATATATGGATCTGAAAGTATGGTGTATTGTAAAGTTGGCATCTTTAATATGTTTGGAATTGTTATGGTAATTTAATTATATCAAGTTTGGTTTATATGACTAAAGAATTGGTAAAGTCATATGAATGCTGTTATAGTGTTAGCTTAAACATCTGAAGTTTGATGGTGATCAATGCATAAAGATGGAGGATTCTGTTGTTCTCTAATTGGAGAAAACCAGCTTAAATTTCTGATGCCTTATCCGATTTTAAATTTTTGGCGTCTAAACTCTAAATTGTTTATTATTGATATTTCATTATATTTATAGATGTTAACGGGTTTTTTGTAGTAAAACATGCTTAACTCTGTCAATCTCGCGCATCAAGTTGTTGCAAAACAAGCGAGATGTGCAGCTGAAGCTTATGCGGAAGGAGATAGCAGAATTTCTGCAGGCTGGCCAAGAAGCCATTGCTCGGATTAGAGTATTACTACTTATCAATCTTGCTTCTTTGTCTCATTTGTTCTACGATATAATCATAGTTTCTATTTTATTTCTTATCATTGCCTTTCATTAGGTCGAACATGTTATACGAGAACAGAACACATGGGAAGCATATGAGATATTGGAGTTGTTCTGCGAATTTGTTCTTGCCCGGGTACCTATTCTTGAAAGCCAGAGGTAAAAGTTAAACCCCTTGGTCTCTGCCCTTGATCTATAAGCCTACGATATGGCATAAATACGAAAATATTTAGAACGCGAGTGCATTATAGCTGAAATACCATCTGCACAAAGTGTTTCAGAGGAACCTTTTTCTTATTAGAATCAGTTGTTGACTTGTTTGTGTTTGTGATTTACTTGTAAAGTTTATACGCCATTCTGTTGGGTAAACAGGGAGTGCCCTACAGAGTTACGGGAAGCAGTGGCAAGCATAATCTTTTCAGCTCCAAGATGTTCAGATTTGCCAGATCTATTGCATGTCAGGAATTTATTTGCTGCAAAATATGGAAAAGAATTTGTAGCTGCTGCATCAGAGCTTCGACCTGATACCAGTGTCAACCGTACAGTTAATTGACTTTGACTTATTTTCTTGGCATGTGATTACGTATATCAATTATAAGTTGGACATATCATGTGAATTTCAGATAATTGAAAAGCTCTCGGTGGGTGCTCCACCTGCAGATGTAAAGCTCAAAGTACTCAAGGAAATTGCACTAGAATACAATGTGAATTGGGATTCGACCAACACTGAAGCAGAATTCAGCAAAAAACCTGAGGATCTTCTGGTACCAGTTGCTTTTAGACACCGTCTTCCATGCTATATTTCAACCCCTTTAGTTTCTGGACCTAATTATTAGATGTTGCTATTTCATACATTTTAGAATGGTCCAAAACAAATAGCTGTGCAACCTCAAGCACAGTCGAGGCAGGAAGTTCGGGAAGATTCCTACTCTGTGGAGCACCCAGCGGCCTCTTTAAATGGTAAACATGGAGATCGCAACTTACAGTCTTCTGCTTCTCTCAGAAGCACTTCTTTTGTGGCCCCCACGATAATTGAATCCTCAATGAGAGAACCTAAAGTGGAACCAGTCACTGAGATCAAGAACACAAGTGTACAATCATCTGATGTATTGGAAAGGGCTCGTGCTGCTGTTGCTGCAGCAGAGCGTGCTTCAGCTGCTGCACGCGCTGCGGCCGAGTTGGTGAATGTCAGGTTTACCTCAGTCAAACTTGAGTAATGGAAACTTTTATAACTTAATTGAGCTATAAGCAAGTAATTTTTTTTTTTTTTTTCAATTGGTATGCCTGTGTATTTATTTAAAAAAAAATGTTAATGTTTTCATTGATCAAACTGATGCAGCGTGTTTGAAACTAAAAATTTGAAGCTGGAACATGTAAATGGTAGAAATTGTTCACTGCTTACTCTCCATTAGCTCAAATGTGCATGTTCCTTGGTTGACTTGTCTTTATGTATGAAAAATTGTGGAATTAGCCTCCTTTTGACAACGGGTGAGAGTTTCAAATGCTTCATTGTGGACATGTTAATATATCTAATTTCTGCCAATTCAGGTTTTGTTTCACATTACATGCTGATTTATATGTTTGTCTACTGCCATAATGACTTATCTCTATAGCGTCAATAGAACTTGTAATTGAGCTTCTGTCTTCATATTGTCATGGTGCACTCATCACTACTGAAACTTATGTTTGATATTTCATTGAGATGCTACTTCAATCAAGGAAATTCTCATAATAATGTGCTACTGGAGAGTTTCTGTAAGATGCAGGATGATTTCATTTATTTTTGCCTTGTATTGTTGATTGAGATGCATGATTTTGCTGCTAAAATCAGCGGTCTCTTACTGTCCCATTAAATTTTGTTTAGTTCTGCAATATGTTGCAACAAATTCTTCATAGCTGCAGTGTCTTGCTTTTGCCTTTGAGTGAAGTGGCATCATCTTCCTTGTTGAGGAGGTGTCAGGTTTCAATATCCATTGCCCTTCTTTTCTCAAATTAAAAAGATATATACAAAGAAAGGTCAAGCATAAGTTCATTTTCACCGTGGAAATATTCTTATGTAACATTATCACCACCATTCTTATCGGTGTTTTGATATCACAGCCATTTTTCTCACAATCTCTAAGTTAAACGATATTTTAAAAGTAAAAGCTCTTGTAAATACCTCTAACGAAGCCCATTTGCGATGTGCTTTGGGACACCCTCTATGTTTGCTAGAAGGCCATCTCCAACTCCAAGCAAATGGTGAACCATAACTAGATAATGGTAAGCTAGTTCTTTATGTAAAGGGCTAATGACCTCTTACTCCCCTAAGGTTTGGTGCAATTATCAAAATATTCTATGAGTTTTGGATAATTATTATTATACCTCTTAGTGTCATTTGAGCTAACAGATAATTATAATTATACCCCTAAGTATCATGAAACATAATGAATGAATAGATCCCTTAAACAAAGGGGTGTAATTATAATTATACGTATTGCTCATGGGAGTAATTGTAACTATTTATGCATGTAAACTAAACTAAGGATATAATGATAATTTTCTAAACTTAAGAAAATTTTTGGTAATTATGTCAAACTTGGGAGTGTAAGGGTATTTATCCCTTAACTATAAAATCTGATATCACGTTGATCTTAACAAAAAAATATCCATTTACAAGAACATAGAGCAGAAGTAGTGATAACTAGAGATGAGATGGTACAATCAGTTGCCTAAAATGTAGAGCAAAACAAACTTAGTTGTGAATGCTTCCCCAACTTTTCATCTTCTCGAAAAGACATATTCACAGTAATGTGATGAAATGACGCAGTGCAGCATGATTTATGATGGGACAAGCAGAACACATCAGACCTCTGCCGATTGCAGATTTTCATCTGATCATCAGTAACAACCAAATTATTCTTGCTCCTTTCTATTTATCCATTAATTGCTGGTTTTGTTTTCATTCAACATTTCGTTTTACAATGCCCTTAAATTACAGTTTGAAAAGTAACTGCATAATATATAATACAATATTCTAGTGTATCTCTATGTATATGTTATTTGTATCTACCTAATATTGTCACAAAATAGAAGAGTTAAGCACTCGACAAACAATCAATATATTGGGTTCCAATCTAACCCTACGAGGCGAGTGCTTTTGAAAGAAAAAATACCTTTCACTGAATGCGCAACGTGGTCCTGCCTCTTATATATGTCCGAGTCTAGGTTGGACCCTATATGGGTGTCTCTATAAAATGATGTTCACATGCCTTTTCCAAAATCCCTCAAGCGGGATTGCTATCATCCTTAATATTGTCCCAAATCGAAGAATTAAGTTGAGACATTTGAGATAGTTGATATATGGGACTGTCTTATACCTTTTCGGGACACTTTTTCAAGATAATTTATACTTAACTAAATTGTACAAGCAACTGAGTAAGAAATATCTTAATATGGTTGAATCTCTATAAATGTGAACACCGGGTCGAATTCATCATTAACATTAGTACTGAGACTTTGAGTTTTGTGGATCTAGTACATAGAATCTAAGACCCACTTCATAAATTCATATATGGACCCAAAATTGCTATGTGCTTCTGCTTGCATGTATGGTATGCCATTTTGCACCAAAAAAGAATTAGAACAGGTAAGTTTGCATAACCAAATCCATATAAATTTGACACGCTTTGAGATGCGTTTTGATGCAAATCAAAGCCCACGTCTGTTTCAACAAGGACAACCCATTAGTTGAAAGTATCTGCAGCAAATTACCAACCGTACACGCACAGCTGTGTGTTTAGGCTGTGTATGTAACATGTATATTGTACGTACTGTAAAGAGGTGTGACAAAGATGTATCCTTTTGGTGTTTGGCTGAACTTATTTAGAATGTCTCATAAGCTCCAAAAACATCTTATAGGAGTTTAGAAAATGTTAATAATATTAATTTTGTAATAAAACGGCTAAAATTGAAGATGCATGTTAAGATTTTAAAAATAAGTTAGAAATTCCTTAACTTTCAAAAAAAAACTTATAAAATCCTAATATTTTATTTTAGAAGCTAAAAGATTATTTTTTAAAAACTTTACCAAATATTTCATGACATCTTATAAGATGTTTTGAAAAGTTTATAAGCTCACCCAAACACCCTCTTAGTTTGAGTGGGAGGACCATAAAGAGTGAAATTAAACAAAAAATCTTGATAAAGAGAGTATAAAGTTGCTGCCTGACAAAGGATATTAATTTTAGACAGGAAATTATAATGAGTTAGTACTTTAAGGGAATTGAAAGTCTACTTCAATTCTTTTTGCTAATTTTCAGTCCAACAACAAGAAAACCAGTGAAACATTTCGTTTCCAGAAAAAAGGTATTGATAATTTTGATTTAGGATGGAATAAGTTGGTAATTTCACTATTTTGAATGGTGAAATGTTGCAATTATCCTTTTACAATATATATGATGAGTTATAATTTTATAGGAATTCATAATTATATATACATCTTAGAAAAGACACAAGCCTATATCGTTAGCAAAGGCCAACCTTTGAACTGTAATTGTCAATTACTGCAAAGCCTTTATCTGAGGGTCAAAGATTTTTATTTTATTTTTACATTTTTATGTACATGAAGCACAAAACTGGGCTTCTAGGTTGAGTGCGTAAATTTATAATGAGAAATAATTATTGTTAGGTTAATTTGTATTTTCTTTATGATTATTTTTTTGAGAGAATACAATTATTACATCCAATTCTTAACATCAATACATCAAATCAATAATACTTGAAATCAATAACTAAGAAGAAAATATCTAGCCAAACTATTATACAATAGAAAATCTAATCAAGTTACTATTCAGTAGAATAATATACTCCACACGCGTTGGCGGAGAATCGAACTCATGACTATCAGGTCATGAAACCTCCTCTAACCAATTAAGCTAGGGTTCACCGGCATATTTTCTTTATGATTATATTTTAGCTTTGTATTTATCCATTGGTCCACGGTGTGTAACACTTTTTCTTAGTTTCAATGTAGGTAATTATGATCAATGATGATTTATGCAACAATGAAACAAACACCGTGTAACGAGGAAATCATAAACAATTAGTGTGGTTTCTTGCTTTTGGACGTCCACGTTCTAACGGATTATTATTATTATTATTATTATTATTATTATTATTATTATCTATACTATATATAAAGCATGGGCACCCTGAGTAGTTATTTTGGTATGTTTTTTAGAGGATGGACAAAAACAACCCTATGGTTAAAGATAATTACAAAATAATTATGGAAAATAATGATAAAATAATTTTCTTTAACCTCTCTCTCTCTCATATTCTTTTCCATTTTTTTGTAATTATAAATTTTTTCTTTCCAACGTAATTTTTTTCCAAATTTATCTTCCGACTCATTATTCTAAATAATAAATTCAAGAAAAAAATATTATTATTATTACAAATAAATAATTATTTTTTATTTTATAAATAGAAAATTTAGGCACACACATCGAGTGTGCATAGTTGCTAGTTATTATTATTATTATTATTATTATTATTATTATTATTATTATTATTATTATTATTATTATTATTATTATTATTATTATATGCCATGAAATTAATATTTTACATTGTGATAATGGGCTTCCCGTTACAGTACTTCCAATAAACATGCCTCAGTTTCATCTCACGAAAACCCAAAATAAATAAACAAATAAATAAATATTAAAAAATTAACAAATATATGTAAAATATATCCCCAAAAAAACAGGGAATAAAATAATTGAGCGGTGTACTTTGGTTCTTGAAGGTGATATATTAAATTACCAATTATCGACAAAACCTGAAAACTTTGCTGTGCTACTGTAGTTACAGACCTAATTAATAGAAAATGTGAAGCATGGCAGGACAAGAAAGATAATTTGGGCTACTGATCAGTAGACATATAGAATACTCTAATTAGTAATCTTTTGTATATTGTCTTAAATACATATTATTGTCCATAGGTATTTGATAAATTTGATGATGTATTAGACACATTACTGACATGCTCATTAATTTGACATTTTTGAACGTAAAAAATTAAATATGATCTTAAATAATAAGTGATAAAAAGTTAGTAAAAAATCAAGATTTATCAAAATATATATCTTGATCAGAAAAGGTATTGTATCTTTCCAACATTGCTTTCCTTGCTTTTATATAATATCTATATATATATATACATATGTTCTTGTGAAATCCAATCACATAATTTTTAGGAAAAATTATATTTTTAATAACGTGATTATACCAATTCTCAGTCTCTTGGTCCTATATTGACTCAACAATTTTAGTTTTGTAAGTAGTAATAATTTGCAATTTATAATGGTATTTTAACAATTTTAATCCTCTACGTAATAATAATTTTATAATTTAGTATGTAAGTAGTAATAATTTTACAATTTTAATCTTTTGAGGAGAACTAAAATTGTTAAAAATGGGCATAAAATGTGAATTATTACTACTTAACGGGCTAAAATTGTTAACTCAATATATATATGATCAAAAGTGAAAAATAATATAATTATAGGACTAAAAATTGCATTATCCCCATTTTTTATAAACTACATAATTTACTGATTGCACTAGACTTTGTAAATGCTTTATCGATTATATGTACATACATATTTACATACATATTGAACATCAATTATATTTGACCCTAAAATAGAACCCTTAAGTTGAAGGCACATAACATCAAATATATGGCACTCCCATATACGATCGTACAAGAAGGGATGTAAAAGTCCTAATATGGTTAATCATTCTATTTCTAAAATTACAGATATATTTCTTATATATATATATATATTCAACATATACTAACTTAAACATCAAATAAACTTCAAATTGGGGTTACCACCCAACATGCATCTAATGTGTTTTTTGTATTTTCAAATCATATACAATTTTGGAATATTATTTTAATTAGCTCAACAGACCTTATCATTAAATTAGACTATATATTTCAAATACGACTTATAATTCGATCCCAAATCATCGTATATAAAAATTGTATAATAGAAGTTTGAGAACTTTCCCATTAACATATATATAGATAATATTAAAGTTCACAGTGGTGTTTTTATCCATGCATCTGAGACCGAAGTTTATTCATAGGCAATCAAATGTCTTGTCTACGTTGTGTGTTGCTTTGTCCTTTTTATACACTTGAATCCTACTTTTTTGCACTAGCCCTGCCTGTACAGTGTACAATCCCCACTAGTTTATTTTTCTTTAATGAATTTTGTCAACTTGAAACTCCAACTGAGGAGCAAACTGTGAATTTTTATAATGCCATCAGTACTCTCATAGGCATCTTTTCTGATAATAGAAAAATATAATATTATTACTAATTTGGAGGCCAAGAATATATAGACTATATTTAGGCTACTAAAATTAGATATAACAGGAATACTTTGTTTGATACATATACAAAGGCATGCACGATGATCAGAATATGAATTAAAGCAAGTTTCAGAACATCCTTCAATTTTTTTTAGAGTGATAGAACATCAATTAAGGTATAATGTTTTGAGTTAATTTGAGTAAAATATTAAGGCGGTGTAGCAGCTTTAAACATCTCTAAAATTGGGATAGCAATTAAGCTGACTCTAGAAAAATATAGGTTTAGCTTGTCGACTTTTGCTGATTCTGCTTCTGCAAATTGTGCTTCTATGTATATATATTTCATTACGGATATACAGTATATATGTACATAATGCAACTTTTTTGATATAGTTTAGTGGCCTATGAATTAAAAAACCCTCTTAAAATAAAAAAGACTAGATATATAGTGTCTTGGGATTTTAGCTCAGCTCTAGAGAGTAGAGTAAGACTTTAATTTAAGACAGTGGTCTGTGGTTCTCTTGTTGTGTAACAGTGGACTGCTTCTTTACTCAATGAAATAATATTGCAAATTTAATTGTTTGCAATATACTCTATACATGTTGTGACATAAATTATTAGATAGTGTGGAGGTGGGATCTTGTTTTCCTTTTGATTTCAATGTTATAGTCCTGATATTTTATGCCTCATAATTTTTTGGTGAAATTGTATAATTAATACAATCAATTTTTTTCGGTAATAAGGAAGTGTTTAATATTAATTATGCTAATTTGATAATAAAAAAAATTCCATTTTGAAAAAAATATAATCCTCAATAAAATGGATATCATTTGTCCAAGTATATTATCTTGATCAACCATCTTAACTCAAAATATTATTGAATTTATGAATTGATGATCTTTAAAATATTTTCTTTTTAGGGTAAAATTGAATCATGAAAAAATCAGGTCGTAAAAAATGTTTAAATATTCCTTCAAAGAAATTTGTTTAAAATTATAACTTATCATATTTATAATGAAAACATCAAATTATACGGCAAAATACGCTTTTTTGATTCAGGACCCTATCCACGTTAATTCTCTTCTTTTTTTGTTTTTGTTCAACCAAATAAAAATGGATGCGAACAAAACAAATTAATAAGCTCAAGCTGCTCAGCCTCCCTTTTTTTTAATTTTTTTTTTCCTTCCACATAAATTGTTATGATTAGGGCACTGAAATATGGACAAAAAAACAAGATCTTAGATACTCGAAATCCAGCTTGACCTAGACAAACTAGACTTAATTTAGTTCCACTGTCTGGTCGTTGTTGCACATAATATATAAGTATACATGTAGGTAGCTAGAGTGAGTTGACCTGCCAATTAGAGTGCACGTATTTGTTCAATCACATCCATCCATCCTTCTTTTTTTGCCCTCAAAATTCAACTGCAGCTTTTGGCCGAAATTTTGCTAATTTCCTCCATCTGCAAATATTCTCACCCTATGTTTTCTTGTCTCTTAATTTGATTATCTCTAAACCTCATCTGATTAGATTACTATTAGTTCATGCATAAAAATTCCAATGCCAGCCTTCTAGTACTATAATTTAATCAATTATTATATATATCTCCAACACATCTATATATGAAACCCTAGTGCATAATTAATCCCCCCTTCTTCCTTCAAATACACATGAAATTAATGTGACATGTGATGCATAGAAGACAATGAAATACCAAAGTACATGTACGTGCCCGAGAGAGAGAGAGAGTGTGTATGTATTATTAATTTTGCACTACAAAAAACAAAGGCATTAGCTGCGTAAGATTAATTCGTAGCTATGTTAAAATTTTGCAACTTTAATTACGTAATGACCATAAAGATTAGCTATGTGGATGATTGAATTCGATTACAAAATAATAACTTATGATTTTGTTATGTTAAGAAATTACATTTGTTTTACTATGAAAATTTGTAATTTAATTTGTAGACCAACTATGAAATTAATATTGTAGCAATTCTTTTGTAGTAAATGTCTTATATATATAATGTTGGATACATATATGCCCACATAGTGACTAAATTCTGCATAAGTTTAAATTAGCATAATCCTTTTGATGTATTGAATTCATACTTTTCGCATGTCAAATCAATATATATTGGCTTTTAAGTCGCATGACATAAATCCTGTGCTTTTAAATTTTATTCTTTATTATGTCTTGTTAATTTCTGACATAATTTCCGGTGATCGATGGGGAATTCTTGGCTTGCTTGGATTTATTATCTTAAATCAATTACAATTAAACTTTGCAGAAAAATTTATACTTTTAAAATTACCTCAATTAATTATCCATGTTAAGTAACTCATTCCAGTGTAAACTCTTATACTGATCCATTTTTAGCATCATCGACATTAAAATCTCAAAATTTGACAGTGAAAAACAAAGCCCTCTCTTGTAATTCAAATAAATCAGGGAAAAAAAATCTTGTAAAATCACAACCATTTCTCTTTAGATACCTTTCAACATTTCAACTACTATACTCCATGCATGTTATCATAGACTAGTTGATGAACTGATTTAATTGTATCATGATTTCTTTTTCCATTTAGTTAATTTTACTTACATTTGAGCCTTTAATTACAATTTATCACTAGCTCGATAACCTAAGCATTTTCCTTCTGATTATAAATCTTTCTGGTCTCTTCATAACACAAGATTATTAATTGATCATATATTCATATTACAGTCATGTTCCACTGCACAGACCAAAAAATTTAAGAAAAAAGAAACGGTGGCATTAATCCCAAACTGAGCAAGCCCAGGCGTG
>JACFYI010003544.1:2252145-2273550 GCA_014898755.1 Handroanthus guayacan | reverse complement strand
TTTCAGTGAGAGTGGCGTGTCACTTTAGCAGCATTAACACTTGCATTCTCACTCACGCCAACAAAAAACACACTAACAAAACAGAATCCTTCTTGAAACTGATTGATCAATATAGCAGCATCCAGACGTTTTCCAATCTTGTCCCTATCTACCTCCGTCCCCACTTTACTCCCTCCTCTTCATTCTGCAGTGACACGTCTCTAACACCACCACCGCCACCGCCGTTCATGAATCCATGCCCCACCGGCGCCCCGACGCAGGTGTAATTATTACTTTCAGTCTGAGGGAGTACGTGCCCTACAAAGTAGTCGTTCACCGGTGGATATTGAGAGCTTGAGAAAGAGAGTAGACGTTGTGGAGAAGTGTAGATATTATTGTACGATGGCGCTTGAGGATGCGACTGTGGTGGTGGCGGGATGAGGGGTGAAGAGGAGGAAAATAATCTTGTTGAGTACATTGATCTGAAGGGTAGTGGTGGGTCCCCCATGTTGCTTCCTTGATGATACCCTCCGTGTGGAATTGGCTGCCCACTGCCAGAATAGTTTTCACACACGGAAAATTATTGACATTAAATTCTTAGAACAATTTGATTGATCTTATTAAACTAAAAAGGAAGAATTAAGATCTGAGGTTTAATGACTTTAATTTCATACCCTGAAACATAACTTAGATGAGCTGCAGGAGCTAAATCGTTAGTGAAAACCAGTTGACGGGCCTTGTTCAGTGTTTCAGTCTCCCTCTCTGCCAAACAAAACATTAATCAAATAAAAAACAAGGTATACATAAATTAAGAAAAATCATTGGCTAAAAATAAACAGATATAACAAATTAACTTTGCTAAAATTTATGTAAGTTTCATGTTTATTTGAGAAAGTATGTGTGTGTATATATATATATATATATGTATTGCCTTGGCGGTGGCGGTTCATGTGTCCCCCAAGGGCTTGAGATTTGCAGAACTTGAGGGAACAAAATCTGCACTCATAGACCTTCCCGGACTCATCTTTAGTCTGATCCTTAGCGCCGCTTTTCTTTTTCCTGTAGACACCTGCAGCTGTAACGTCTATGCCAATTAAAGCAACTTTGATGAGACTAATCTTCTACCTAAACCGCACAACCCTAGTTTCCACCTACCTAATCCTCAACCAATATTCCATCACAACAATTTCTTTAATTTTTTTAATTTCCTCATGTCTTGTCATCTTTGTTTCTAGGGTTTCGTTCTCATCATAATGCAAAGGCCAAGAGAAAATGTGTATCTGTAGTTTGAAATTTAAAGAAAAGAAAAAAGAAAAAGGGAAAATCTTGGAAGAGCCGGCGGGAAGTTAAAAAACCATGAAGGTTTGCTCACGAAATGAACATCAAATTCAAATACAATTTGATTTTTGTTTTAGGGGGACATATTAATTTCTAGATAATAGATGCATATATAATCTTGGATAGAAGGATCTTCTTGTTCTTCTTCTTTTTTCTTTTCTTTTTTCTTTTTAATTTCATTGAAGTGAAAGAATAAGAAACCCGAAATAATTATATAAACAAAGTGATGTACCAGCAGAGGAAGAACTATCCTCAGAAGCCTGTTTACCATCTCTAGTATAATCTTCAGGTAAGTTGTTGAGGTCTAGTGGATTCCCCTCCGGTCTCCTGGAAAAATACAAGAAAAAACAAAAGAGAAAGAAAAAAAGTAGATAAATATTGAAGGAAGATAGGTATATGAATACTTTCAATTTAGAGGGATTAAATATTGAGGACTACTAGTATACATACATTGGAACCGACAGAGAAAGACAGCTGGAGAATTAAAAAAAGGAAAAAATACAAATTTGTTTTAGGGTGATGAATGAAGAGAAGGAAAATTATAAAACTTGAGTTTGGGACTGAAATTTAGAGGGCGGGGTATAGTTGAGTGATGTTGAAGAAAGATTAAGGGTTGAAAGTTGTGTATATATCATTATCAGTATTCTTTTCTGGCAGCAAAACTCTCTTTTTTCTCTATAGGAATTGAAAGAACATCAAAGGGACAGAGGGTCTCGTGACTTTAAAAAGAAGAGGATATATGGAGAGATTGAGGGATTGAGAGGGACATTGCCTTAGTTTCTTGTTAGCTAGGTTTATTGCCCTATATCTACTAGCCTGCATGTACAATACATTCATATTTTATATATAGATAAAATAAATGTGCATCTTATTGGTGCAGATAGCATCAAATTAAACCCTTGTCATTCAATGGGAATTATTATTACACATATATGTATATGTAGATAGATAGATGCCTGAAGGGCAGTGAAGACAAAGGATTTGGCTCTTACACATGACTGTGTAGTTATGATAGGTTTTCATGTAAAGAAGAGCATGCTGGAGATGTATATATATCATGTATTGCTTAAGGAGCCTAAGAGCCTCGTGGGCGTGGCATAGTACCCATGTACCACTGAGGTGTTCCCATCAATCTAGTACTTAGCTTTCCAAGAAATTAATGAGACTCTTGTATGTTGTGATTTGAGTTCTTGTTTGATTTGTCCTTTGATCGGGTAGGTATTTGGACCAATTAGGACCTGGTTAGGAAAGTCGTTGAGGTGACTGGAAATTTTCCGAAAATCCTTTCTAATGTTCAAGTTAGTAGTCTCTTTGATCTTAGGGCAATTAAATTCATGGGCAGTTGAAAATATATATATATATATTTTTGGTAGCTTAAAGTTGTATAATCAGTCATGTTTAGTTTCTTGAGGATTTATAGAGGTTGTTTGTGATACAATTGACGTGACATAATCTCAGTTGTCCAACCTTCTCCATCCACACAACGAGGGTAACCTAGGGCCATTTAACCTGACTTACAACTAATTTATCAATCAAACCTCATTTGACCTTTGTTCAAATTTTGAATTAGGCATTTTAGGTATTTTACAATATGATTTATGTACATCTTTAGGTTCGTTCAATCATGAATCATATATCATTTTGTCACTTAAAGAAATTAATGAAAAATTGTTAATTACAAATCATATATAACAAATACTATATAAAATGTAATGCTAACTTTTTTGTATTTAAATTTCTAGTTCAGTGCCATTTGCACAATGTATTGTACAAGAAAGTTTGACAAGGAAAAGAAAAAAGATACTAAGAAAAATATTAAAGGGAAAAGAGAAAAACTTAAGACACAAATGGTGGGAAAAATGAAAGAAAAAAGTTTAATTTAACCGCAATTTCCTTCTTCAATACATTTATGATATTCCTTCTCTTTGTTTCTTTTTTCTCTCATTACTTTCTTTGAATAACCAAATAAATTTGAGATTTCATATTTTTTTATTTCTTTTTCCTAACATTTTCCTCATCAGCATCTTTAAACCAAGCATTAAAGTTGAAAGATAATTAATACATCAAATCCTTATATTAGTGTATCAGATCAGTAACATTTGAAAGTAATAGCTTATAACAAGAAAAGTTATAAGAAAGTTAAAATCGAGTAAAAAATCAAATAAGGCTACTATTTAGTAAAATAAAGGCCCATTCACACTAGATGGTAATCAAATTTATAACTTTCTAGTTATGAGACCTATTCCTAATCATTTAAGCTAAGACTTATGGGCTAAAAATCAAAGTCCTGTTAAGCTTATATTGTGCTAAAGGAAGTGTATCAATGTCATATAGATTGCCTTGTTCTATAACTCATTAAACATTAATCCTTTCAATGTCTAGTTGCAATTAATCACCCACTTATGTAACATGGTTGATGTAAACCAAAAATTATCTTATAGAAATAAATAGACTATGCTATAAAAATGAACTATGCTGTCTTTGCTCGTACAATATAAATGCTCTCTTTCTCTCAATCAAATTTTTCTGTGCTCCTCAGCTTTCCTAGGATGGGCCTTTTATAATTCATATATCCCTCTTCTGAATGGTCGTATTCCTAATCCAGAGTTGTAACTCTTCTCAGCAAATATATCCGTTCTGACCTCAACGACTTAGCTACCGACGCTTGACTTCATATCATTGCAACTTGTCCTATAAGTTAATCACACCTCTACCTTTACCACCGTTTCCAATTTTCCTCAAGGTAGCGTCCTTCCTTAGCTAGCATCGCCTTTTCATACCTGGGCCGAGCTTGTGCGACACTATCAACAATTCCTTAGTTGGGCTTGAGATTTTAGATCCACATATAAAAGTTTATCCTAGTTGGACTCTTGGGCCAAGCTAAAATAAAATGAGAAGATCAAGTTGAGCTCGTTCATGCTCATCCTTGTTGGGCCTTCCAAATAAGTACTGGACTTTCCAAATAAAATGTCTTTTGTTCCGTATGCAGCAATGCTATAATTAAATGGATTATTTTCAACCATAATAATCGCATTGTTTTAGTGTTGTGTATATGATTCTGTGAATTACTTTGAAGATCTTATGTAGGACTACGTACACATGATGAAAATTGAAAAAGCAAATTAATGTGGTCCTCATGAATGATGACCTCGTCCTTCTCTTGCTAGCTACCTCTCAGCCAGATTCATTTCAAACCAGTCTTCAAATCTCATGTCTGCTTTCTTCTTATACCTAATTAATTTATTCTGGCTGTTATCTCATCCTTGGTTTTGTAAAATAATATTTCAGTAATAAGAGCCCTGAAATCAATGATTTATCGTTTAATTAACTGTAAATTACATTTTTATCCATACCAGCTTGTATCTGCAAAATTTTGAAACTTTTAATTATGAAGTTATTTTTCAAATTTAAAACATGATTTTCTTTTATAAGCTGGCGGCCAGGATTAGCATAATAAACATATTTATCATTAATTTGTTTTCTACGTACCATTCGTTTTAATCACATATATGCAATCCCAATTATACAAACTTTTTGCGTTTTAGTTTCTTATACATTGAACTAATTGTAGTCACAACAACAAATTGCAATCACATGATCACATAATCAATAGTTCGTTAGTCAAATTAACGCATAATCCATGAACGATAAGTGAATATACGATAGTTCTTAAAATGATTAAGGTGAAAAAATAACGGATATACAACAAGGAATTTTCTTATAATATCTCTAGTTGGTCCCAATTACTCTCACGAGCAGAAGCTAGCTAGATTAGTTAGTTTAGAAATAGTTATTATAATCAAGATCAAAATTGTAATCTATAGTGAGGAAAGGTACGATCAATTTTCTACCTTAGAACTCACTATACGAGAGAGGGGGAGAGAGGGCTAGAGGGAGGAACAACTGCTGGGAGACATTTATTGAGCTCCCATATTATAAGGTGATAATTATTAGTTAAGTTTGGATCTCATTTAATTCATTATCCCCAAATATCATGAGTGGATTTGAAGGCCAAACATCAAATATGGGACCATCACTATTTTCTTATTTTGTTTTCCTTAACACCAAAATAAATATATTACTTGAACTCGATTAATCATAGTTGCAATTAATTAGGACTTCGACGTGATTCGGGAGCTTTTATGCTCTTTTTTCCCCTCTTAATTTTTCCTTAGGCTTTTGCTCATTATTTTAAATATATGCATATTCACATACCAAAAAGACCAAGATCCAATATAGGCATTTTATTTCAATTTCAATCTCTTTGTTGGGACTACAAATGATATCCTTCTTAGTTGTAGTAATTCCTCTTGTGTCTTTTTATTTTCATGTTAGTCGTGATGCAAATAGAGTTGCACATTCTTTTGCTCGTAATGTAGGGCTATTTTTCATTCTGCTTGCAGTTTGCGATGATATGACATTTGCCTTGGTTTTAAAAAATTATCTAAAAAAGAAAAAAAAAAAAAAAAAAAAGGGCATTTTCTTTCTAGTTCATACTATCACTTTAAATGCATATGCATGCAAGGAGAACTTTTGAAGCACTCTGGATCCTCTCTTTCAATTAGTATTCCATCTTCTATTCTGCTGTATGGATGTCTGTCAAGTGTATGATATCTATAACCCTATGTTTGGGTAAGGAAAGAATTAATATGTTTAACATGTACATAAAATAATAGAATAGGAGATGAAATACCATTTTGAATTAGAGGATTCCAATCGCTTTTTAAGGTCCGAGCTTGTAATTATAAGTCTAAATTTCACTTGAAACTATATAGAGAATAAACAATACACAGAAAAACACCCTCTTCATCAACGAAAAAAATCTATCACGAATTTTAATAAAATTCATCATAAATATGGTTTTTTGATAGATTTTGATTCGCCACCAATTCGTTAGCATGTGGCTAGATTGTACCACTAATTAATTCTATGATGGAATTGAAGTTCGTCACATAACAAGCTTTTGAATGGAACTTTTTTATCCCGACCTAAATCACAAGTTTGTCACAAAGTGTCTTCATTCATGCACATTATGTTCATTTTTTAAATTCATTAGTATTATACCATAAATCCATCATATACATATATATATATAGTCTGTATGTGATGCAATCTTATATATCAAAAATTTTTAGTGAAAGGATGTTTTTTATGGTGAAATCAAATTGCAGTTGTTCTGAGCTAGACCTCCATAATTGGAGAAGTAATAAATGTCTTTATTGGGCTTAACATATCCTCAATAAAAAATAGCCCAAGAAAGCATTCTGCTCGTTTCTTTTTTCTCTTTATGGGTCTGAACAAGACCAGTCCAATTGGCTAAAGTCCAATTACATCTCCATGGTTCATCCAACAAAAAAGGGGAAGGAAGACTCACTCAAGCTTCTACCCGTTGGTTGACAAACAATTTACAGCGAGAATGAGGACCAGAATCCCTCGTATTCTGTTTGATTACTCATGAAATCCAAAAACAGGGCATTTTAAGAACTCTGAAGGCAAACCCATGTACATTTCCGTCTATTAAACTCTCCCACAAGAAGCTTAAGCAAAGACGACCATTTGTAGTTGTGAATTCAGCGGCTTCGGGTGTCCAAGAATCTATTAAAAGCAGCCAGATGTTCGGTTCCGTCTCGACAACCTGGGCCCACAAGCTGGGTCGAGGAAGAAAGCTAGGACAAAGGGGAGGGGGCAGCCGTGGGTTTGGAATGAGGGGTCAGAAATCCAGGTCGGGTCCCGGAGTCAGAAAGGGATTCGAAGGTGGACAAATGCTACTGTACCTGAGAATTCCCAAGTTAAGAGGGATTGCTGGAGGTATATTTTTATCGTAAAGATCGTGACTTTTCATTTATTTCTATGTTGGGATATGCGATTGTGGATTCTTAGCCCACGTTTAAGGAAATTCGGAGATTTCTAGGTTGTCTTTCGGTTGGGGTTTATTATGATTGAGTTGGTTTCTTAAAGTCCTGGGTTGTGTTAAAAATGGGAATTGATAGTCTTAAATGCAGAAGAGTAGTATGCCATTTCTGAATTGATTATTTATCACTAAGTGTAAAGTGACGCTAGTTATTATGCATGAGTTGAGATGAGCTCCGTAACAAGTGACTGCAATTTAACTTCTGGAGTTTTGTTATAGTTGCTGATGATATTCCAAAAATCTTGACCTTACGATTGATAACGTCATTCTTTGAAGAGATAGTCAATGCTTTATGCTTCATATTTAAGGTTAAGTTTTCAGGGATCAAACTTCAAATAAGTGTTAGATTTGAAGGAAATACATCTGTATTGTTTTGCCGAACTTATTTGCAGTGGTGCTGCCGCTTTTGAGTTCTTCTCATTTCATCTTATGGTAGTGATATTGAAGTTATCTAATGGACAAAGTGCTATATGAAATTCCTAATTCATATTGATTTTTGAAATTGTAGTGTTCTATATAATTTCACTTAAGAGAACGAAAGTTTTTGCTGTTCTAAAGAATGTCACTTGAGTATTAATTTTAACAGAGAGTTCTATATGAGATCATTGATTAGCAAGTGTCTATCTTTGCTTTCGTGTTTCATTATGTGGTTTCTCAAGAATTCGTGTCACAGTTCCAAATTCGTTTCACCTCTCCATTCCCTGTAATGCCTTTGACTTAGCCATCAACAAACAAATGCTGAAGTTTCTGTTGAGTTCACAACGTACCCATAATTAAAAAATGCAAGCAACAGGTGTCAAAGCAGATGTTCTTGCTAATTACTCAGCCCGCTCACTAATATTTCCATAAACGTGTCAAAAAGTATCAAAGTACGCTCACTAGTATCTTCTTTTTTTGTAGATAAAGGCATTCACGCTGGACTATCAAAGTATGTACCGGCCAACTTGAAAGATATCACACAAGCAGGGTTTAAAGAGGGAGAAGAAGTCTCATTGGAGTCTTTGAAGGAGAAAGGTTTGATCAACCCATCCGGAAGGGATAGGAGACTTCCTCTTAAGGTGACAATTAGACACTAACAAGTGTTAGATAAATCTGCATTTAATGAATCACACTAATCCAGACGACTGAGTTATTGTCATATTACCACTATGAATACACACGAAAATATGCAGAAGCGGATCGAAGTGTATATCGTCATGCAAGCACTTGAAAATCATCAATTTTTTAACAAAAATCCCGTATATCTTCTCGCAGATCTTATGCAATGGAGAACTGAAAGTGAAACTCAACTTGAAAGCTCGAGCTTTCTCTGCATCAGCAAAAGAGAAGCTCGAAACTGCAGGCTGCTTGTTAACAGTTCTTCCAGGGCGAAAGAAGTGGGTTAAGCCATCAGTGGGTAAGAATATCGCTCGTGCAGAAGAATACTTTGCTAAAAAAAGTGCTAGCTCAATCTGACTCAGCTGATTCTCCTCCCACATAAGCCTCAATTTTTTAGCCACACGATTAGATGTCGTGATTCATGAAAGAGATGGAACGGTATTATAACTATTTGGCAAGTGTTTATTGTTCCACTGGAATATAATTCTTTTGGTAGCTCCTTTCGCATTAGATCCAATTTAGTATTGTTTCTTGAATTCTTTGAATTGGAAGTGGTCCAAATGGTAGGTATTGCCATATTGCAACCTTTCGGCAGTGCAAAAGTCGTGTGCACAAATTCTAGGTTAACTACATCCACACCCCTAAAGTTTGCTCTAATTGTAGAAATATCATCCGTTATTAGAATATTAGGAAATCTACTTGTAATGTAGCACAGATTATATTTAAGCTCGAATTGGTTTTTGATTTGATCCAAAAAATCTTATAGTGAGTGAAATTATATTTGTCGTATGTAATTAACTGAATTTAGCTAGACTTGAATAGGACAAAAGTTTTGTACATCAAATTTGTACAGCAGTTATTAGGTGGGAGCACGTGCAAATTTACCATGTCTGTTGAAATGAACAAATGAGGAAAAATAATAATTAAAATGAATCAAATGTCCGATTGGGAATACAAATTAGGCATGAAATTTGCTGACTTTTCTTGCTGATTTCGGCTTGTATTCCATTTAAAGAAACACAACAAAACCCATTCAAAGTGAGATGATATACTGATTTTATATATTGGGCAAGTTCTTAGCCCTTTTTTCTTTTGAAAAAGGAGGAAAAGATTCGAGTCACCAATTAATTACTATTTAAGTATAAATATACAGAGCGCATCAAAATTAATCAGTACTCGCTACTTTTTTTGGGTTAATTTCAAACTTATGAATATCAACTTTACAATTTAAACTATTTTTCCTTGATTTTACGTGAGATTCAACTTTTATTAAGACACTATTTGATTATATTTCCAAAAATAAAAACATAAAGGTAGTACTATAAACAGGCAACATCTCCGCCGTGGGTATGTTTCGGGAATTCGTCCAATGTCAATTTTTTTTTACTTTAAACAATTAAGGTATGACATCTTATATTAGAATATCATATCAATTAAGTGTATGGACCGTGATTTTCTTCTATAGTCTTAAATAATATTCATCTTACAAACTAGCTTTTAAAGTTGAGTTAAGTCTAAAGTTTATTATTAATATAGTATCAAATCTAAACTCATTTCAAATTAAGTCACCCGTTTCAGGTCACTCCTTGCTTTACATATCCAAACCTGAACCTACAAGCAAGGGGTGCGTTGGAATCCCACGAACTTGATGTCTAGTTAGATTGCAGGTCCATTATCAATAGATTTCATAGACCAATTTCTCTATTTTCAACGCTATCTAATTTTTAGAAATTAGTCGCTTCAACAGCCTTCGACGGTTGTATTGCTATGCAGAATACGAATGAGATGCATGTTTGTTGTCCCAAGTATTCTTTTAATCTTGAGCCCAATAAGGAAGTGGGTAATTTCTAGCAAGGTTTTCATATTGTTGATTCCTATGTACACTGTTTCTTCCCCTATGTTGTCCATTGATACTAGTGGAATAGGATCATCCCATAATACAAAACCTTTAGATTTAACTTTTCTCTCTATGTTGAGTTAAATTAAAGGTCAATTTTTAATAAATTTCATGGACCAATATCACGACATGTGTGTCATTCTTACATTAACTAAACATGTACTAATATATTTAGGTTGGTGAAATTCTTGAATAAATCACACGTGTATTAAATGCATACAGCTCATCAACATGATATTTGATAAATAACAGCTAATATCATTGGAATTTTAGTAAGGTACCAACTTAATTGGATGTTTTTCCTATGCAAGGATCCCTTTGGCTTTAAGTCTTGAAAAAGATCGACATCTTGGGTCAATTGGTCTAGGTTAATATGGAAAAAAAAAAAAGAATAAATAATAATAATTGATTGCAATGAATTTTCAAAAGGAAATAATGATTCGAAGACTTTTCTAACAATGTGCGCTCCAGCCAAAGACTAAGCTGTCCTGAATGAAATTAATTTTTAATTGCTAAGTTAGAGGACTAAAATGTAATAGTTAATTACTTGTTTGTCAATCGAATTAAGTAGAAAGGGCCTCATGAAAATACGTACGTATTTCGTACACATGCGTGTATGTTGTATGTAGTGGATTTAATAGTATTCTAAGACGTAATAAACGATCCACCATCCATATTAAATTATATTGAGCAGCAAAAATCAAATGAACATGATCTTGTCCACATTTCAAAAGACATCTTTGTAATAAAAATTGAGGAATCTTGGACTGCTTTGCTATATAAAAATGTTAGTTTATTACATGACCGACTATGTTCAAGCCATGATCTTGAATACATTAGTTATTTTATTTTATTTTATTTTATTATTATTATTATTATTATTATTTTGGCAATTTTGGGAAATATGAGAAAGGAATTTCTCAATAAGAGCATCTATATCTTAATCGAGTAATTACCTCCATACTCTTAAGGTTTAACCTAATTACAACAATATTTTCTGTGATTTGAAAAATTATAATAATAACTCGTGTTTTTAATTAGATCAACTGATGAAAACTTGACATAGCAATATCTATATCTCATGAAGTTTTCCTTCAATTAAACAATGACAACAGTTGCTTTTATAATTTTTTTCAACTACATGGGGTATTACTTTAATTAGCCCTATCATAAGGATTGTTGAGGTAATTATCCCTATTTTCCTTTTAATTTTTTGTTTCTCTAAAAAAATAGATTTTTAATTTATCTGTTAGGGGGTATTTATCAAAACAGAGAAGAAGAACGGGGTCCTTGATAAGATTTGGCAGGAAGAAATAATAAAATAAAAAAATAATAAATAAAGGAACAAATAAAAATGGGCAGGAGGTGACTGAAAGTAATTGATAAAGACGTGATGAATTAAAATCGTGATGGAATTAAATTGCTAAAGTCTATTCAAGTCCACAAAACGAGCACGTCTGAGACGCAAGTTGAATAGGGGGTACTGTAGGTACCACGCAAGTTGCTTGTAATGCAAAACTGTCCATAAAAATGGGTTGACTGTAGTTCAATTGATTTTGTTACATAATACATATATATATATATATATTTTTTAAAAAAGTAAAATGAAAAGTAAAAATGCTGAAGACGGCTTACAAGTGTGCACTTTTGGGCAAATCTTATCATGTTTTATTGACTGTGAATAGGAACTAAGTCCTCTCCATCACAATTTTACATAAACATGTAAAAATTTATCAAGTTCAATAACGCTTTTTCTTGGAAGCTTACATGATTTAATTTGAAAATTCAATTCTGCAAAAATCAATTTTGAACCAGCTTATTTTATTTCAATAATAAATAATTGTCTTCTTTTGAATAACAAACTAAATTATTAAACGCATATGCATGCCAAAGTTTGCCATATGTTCTTTGCTCAAATTGAACCTTAAAAAGTAAACTGTATACATTAAGTCCATAGGCTAAACTCTTTCTAGTTACTCAATTGATTTATATAATAAATATGTAAGTCATGCCGTAAATCAAATCTATCTTTATATAGGTTTGAGAAAGTGTTGTAGATCAAATATTATATTGTAAATAATTTCAGTAGTAATTGGACCTCAAGCATTTTTATATAGAAAAAAAAACATAATTTCACTATGAGCAAAGAGGGTCGCTGTGAACTCAATTCATTAAGATTGATCCTCCTTGTACAATGATATAAGGGGAGTATTTATAAGTGTGGGATTACACCATTTACACTGGGACACATGGTATCATTTCGAGTGATTTACAAAATATTCATCTACGGCTATTATTTAGGGTTATGCTCAAGTGTCATCCCTGGTCAGGGTCGGGTCGACCCGTACTCTGTCGGTGTGGTCATTGAGTCGGGTTGGGTTGGACTGGATCACATTCGTCGGGTGGATATCGGGTCATGATGGGACCCCAAACTGTATCTAGTTATTTTTTCTTGGGCTTGGTTTGCTCTTGTGGGCTTTGGCATTTAGGTCATTTCTAATTTATCCCACATCAAGGTTATTAGATATTAAGTTTGGAAAAATGAATAATTTTTTCACTATATATCTCTTCTAGTTTTTATATAATGGGGTTTTCTTGGCATTTGTTGGATCAATAATAATAACTTGTTTTTTATTAATAATTATGGTTTAAATCTGACATTTTTCATTATAATAAATTGTTATAATCACCTCGAATAAGTGTTGTTACACTGATTTAAGTCTACTACATAAAATTGGAATTTAATTACTGTATTTTTTTTGTGTGAGCGTCTTTTTCTCTATGAAAATTTCTAGTCTCTCTCTATGATAGTTTTCCTATCTCTATATTTGGATTTTCTTTAATAGTGTGATTCTCCTTCTTCTTTATCATTTGTTCTGGATGATATTTGCATCTTTGTAATAGCTGATTTATATAAACAAAGGTTCTCTTATTCTTATTTATTTAGTTTGCTCATTATTATTTTCATTGATAAATTTAGATTAGTATTGATGATGCTTCAACTTAATAATAAGATAGAAGTTTCATAATTGAGAAATTATGATATATTTACTGAATATACTTGTTGTTTTTCCGAAAAAACAAATAAATCCGAATTTACCGAAGAATTTAAAAGTTCGTTTTTAAAAAGTTCGTTTGCAAAATTAAAGGTCAGTTGGCTTTGGATGGGGACTCACCCAAAGTACAACTACAACAACAACTGTACAACTAACCACAGCAATAACTGTACTGGCCCTATATTATAGGTATCCATACCCACCCACTAAAGGATAGCCTCGCAGACCAGCAGACAACTACTTTCATACGTGTCCAAAAATTACAGGTGGAAAAAATTATTATAGCCTCTGGATATTTTAACAGATTTTTATTCAACTTAACTATAAAATATTCTGTTGGGAATGGGGACAAATTTCAATGAGATTTCTTATTTAATAAAAAAGGAAAAACAAAAAGTATAGAAATAAAGATAATGATTTTCCACTTTTGGCCTCGGGATAGTTATTGCCTTCTAGGGTTCACCGTTCATAGCCTTACAGTTTTCAACTACGCAGTAGATGTCTCCATACACTGATTTGTTGGAAATAGTGAAATCCCATTTCATAATTCATTTTTCTTCAATATATTTTATACCAATTTTATTAAAAAAAAAAAAAAGCAATTATACTCATTTTATTAAAGAAACTCTACCTACTTGTGTTTGCAGTTTGCTTCTGCGGAGGTGGCTAATTCAATTTAGATCTTTCACTAAAATAATTGTATACTAGTACAACAACATAAAATAATGCAAGAGAGCTCACAAATTTTTAAAGCTAGTTTCAATAATGCTAATTTTGAATTCAATTTTATGAAGCTGACTAAAAATATAAACTAAATATAGATCCAAGTGTAATTATGATTTTTTTTGTTCAATAGGCTACTGTTTCGGGAATTTTGTTCCCATTAAGGTATTCATATAATTTTAGATCTATTTATTTAAATAATTAAGTTTCAATATGTAAAATTTGTGCATAATATGTAACATTTGTGCACATATTTAAAAGTATAGTGCCGTATTAATATATTTATAAAAAAGTCAATTGTTCAATATTTTAAATACATATTGTATAGTATTTACACTTTTCAATTTTTGTCATTTCTCTTGGTTTCTTTAAACATTTCAAAAATCAAAAGAGTTGGATATTCGATGTTTAATTTTTGTCAATTTTCAACAGATTTTCAATTTTTTCAACAGTCCTTTTTTTTGTTCCAATTGATATTTAATCTTTCACTTCATAACATAAGTAAACAGCCATGGCAAAAGTAATAACTAATGATTCAAAATCAATCGTTGATAGCTAATGGACAATAACTCAAAATTAACAAGATAGAAATATTATTTGCCATTATCTATATTGAGGTAAAAATGCATTATTTGTTGTTGCTTGTACTAAGGTAAAAACAACTACAACGATTACATGTCATGATAGATTTTCCACTATCCTAATTAAAATTATACATTCTTCTTGTCATAAATGTGTAGCAAATGACTTTCTATCACTCCAATTTTCAATTAACATTAGCTTTTAAGAGTCTAGATTGCAATAATTGCTCAAACTTCTTATAGTGAAATAAATACTTTTTTTTTATTAAATATTTAACCGTTAATCACATACACAAAAGCATTGTCAAAAAACAAAAAAAAAAAAAAAAGGAAAGAAAGAAAGTGAAATAAAGGCTAGGAAAATTTATTTTCAAACCTTCCCTTGAAGACAACCACTAATACTTTATGAAAAAATTAATTATTTATTTGGTCAAATTTTCACGAACTAGGCTTCCGCAACCTGTAGAATAAGAAAAAGAAGTAAATAAAAAGAATAAAAAAAATCAAAATTCATATCCTATCGTCCTCCTTGTATCGAGCCACTTGCTTGTATTAAAATGGGCTCAAGATCTGCTTTTGGAATATTAGCACAATTTTGTCATAACCCCAAACGCTCCTTCCCACTTATTTTAATCATAATCTTCATTACTACAATTTTAAAGTATAGATTTTTTCTTTTTTTATCTGCAGCCTTTGTATCAGTTGTTGTCCCCCACGCACTAATATTAAATCCACCACAATTAACTTGGATTAATTATACTTTTCGTCCTGTATGTTTGCCACTTTTCAGTTTTGATCCTATAAGTTTTGAATTTTAAATTTTTGTCCTATAACTTTCCAAAAATTCGCATTTTTGGTCCTGTACCACTGGAATTCTACGTGGCACGCCGAAAATCCCACGTGGCACGCCGGAAAAAACACGTGGCCATCGGAAAAAATACCTGTCCAGCGAAAATGCACATGTCACGTCGGACCAAATAGTGATTCCGGTGGCACAGGACCAAAAATGCAAATTTTTGAAAAGTTATAGGACGAAAATTCAAAATTCAAAACTTATAGGACCAAAACCGAAAAGTGGCAAACATACAGGACGAAAAGTGTTATTAACCCCAATTAATTTTTGGTCCCCGAATTTTTTATTTTTTTTTATTTATTTATTTTTTAAATCTCAGCTAAATCAACTTTCATGGGTGTATAAATCGCATGGAGCCTGACCTTATCAACCTTCTTTCCTCTTTCCTCAAGGCTGACCGTTTAATCTGCCTCAATTCCTTCTCTTTTTCTTCTTTATTTCTTTCTTTATTTTTTCGTTTTTCTTCTTATTGTAAATCCTCCCCTTTGGAGAGGAGTCTCACAATTTTGTACAGCTCTTTCAGGTATAATTTTAACTTCTTCTCCTATCTTCTTCTGTTCTGTGTTCTCTTTTCGTCTTGTTGTAGTTGGAGAGTAGGTGGGCTGCTTCTGAAAAACGCGTTTTTGATGAATATCAATTTTTCTTTTTTTGTGTGTTCAGTTTTGAGATAGCCCAGATGTGATTCTTCTTTAGTTCTTGTTCACTGCCTGGTTTTCTGAAAGATGGAGTTGAAAAAAATGAAAGAACGAGTCTTTGATGTGAAAAAGTTCGAATCTTTTGTTTTCTTAATTTTGATTTTCCTTTTTCCCACTGATCATCCATCTTTGAGCTAATTTTTTTGGTTTTATAATTTTTTATTTTTCTACGTGGGTTAAGGGATTTTTTTTTTTTTTTTTTTTTTTTTTTAAGTTTTGTTGGTATATCTTCTTTGTTCATGGGATTCAAGAGTTCTGTGTAGATCTACATATCTGAGAGGGAATTCAAAATATTTTCTTCAAATATGAGCAAAAGTAATTTTTTTCCGACGCTGGTAGCTGAAATTTGCCAATTTTTTCATTTTTTTCTTTCGTCTGAATTTTCAAGAACAGATCTACCTACTCTCCATATGAAATCGTATGGTCACGAGATTTTGTTTGATCTGTTCAGTCTAACCCATGCCTAGTAATTTCACAACTGTGAAAAAAACAAAACTTTCGATTTTCTCAACAGATCTATGTAGTTTTCTTCTAAAATCATTAAACGATGCATATTTTCTTCATTATTTTATTATTTTGTCTGTAAGAACAAGTCAAAACTTTGAGCCGGCTCTTCTTATATCCTGTCCTTGTTCACGAATCTTAACTTAAAACAAAAGTAAACCAACAAAATTAGTTTAAACTATTTTAATTAGTTCAAATTGTATTCATCTCACAGATCTGTTAGTTGTTTGTCTTGAAATTAATTTCTTCCAAACAAGATCTCACCTTTCTTAATTTACAGGTGTTTTTTATTTTCCAAGTTCTCGAAGAGATTAAAAATGAATCACTGCGCGATTCAGCAAACTAGCTTCGCTGCCTGTGAAGAGATTTGGGCCAGCGCCACCGCTGCCACCGCCACCGTCGCCGGAAGATCTGTGGACAAGAAAGGGACGGTGGTTTGCCCAAAGCCGCGGAGGCTCGGCCTAATCCACACCACCCTTGACCCTTCTTACACTCGATCCTTGAGATTGCATGTGAGGTAAATCTTGTTAAATTTTTTTTGACCTCTTATGGTGATTTCCCTTCGTACTTTTGTTGGGTTATAAGTTGCCGATCTTTTCATTTTTACTGTTGTGGATCAACAGCCATCAGCAAGAGGATTGTGATGCAAAAGCTGGAAATGAACTTCTGGACATAATCCTTGCAAAGGTTTGTTTTCTGTTTCCTTTTTGTACTAATTTGTAAATCATGTTGTCATCTTTAGTATTACAACTGAATAGCTCTGAATTGGTTTTGAATTCACAGGGTGGTAATGGAGCGGATCAATCAGTTACACAGGTAGCCTCGTCGCCCCCCTTTTTTTCAGGGTCACCGCCGAGTAGAGTATCTAACCCACTAATTCAAGATGCACGATTTGGGGACGAGACATTTACCCCGGTTTCACCACGAGCAATCCCGATCCCATCTGGGCTGGCGCCTTCCCCTACCTCTGCCCGTAAGGGCGGTTGCGTTAGGGCAAATTTTGGTAATAATCCGGCCGTGAGGATCGAAGGTTTTGATTGCCTCGACAGGGACAGGCGCAACTGCAGCATCCCTGCCCTGGCTTAAGACAGAGTACATATACATAGAGATCCCAAGAAGTAGCAAAAGAGGAGAGGAAAATTGAACATTTTGATCAAGTGAGCAAAGTAATAGGTGGATCATTGATCATTTTGTGTTAGTGTACATATGATGTTATAAAAGTGTCTGTAATTAAGGAAATGAATCATGTGCTGTAAGTATTGAGTTTGAAGTTATCCACGAAGAAGAAATAATTAGGAAGGTCTGAAACTGAAAGCCAACCCCTCTTTGTAATTGTGTAAGTAAGAGATGAGAGGAGGGGTGAGCTTTTCTTGTAATTTGTTTGTGTTCATTTTGGAGTCAGTTTTGAGATTTCATCAGGCGGCTTTCGGACGAGAATCTGTGAAAAAATGAAATGAAATATCTATATAGTTAATTTGGTATTTGAGTCTTTGGTTTTTTGTAGTCATATTCACCTTGTAAATACCACTAAATATTGCTATGAAATTTCTATTTCTATTATTGTTCTGTGTTGTCAACTTGCTTCTAGTTCAATTTACTTCTTTGTTGATGACTGGGAAGCAAACAAACCGAGCCTGCTTTAGAGCTGGAAGTGTTTGCCTGCTCTAGAACTGGCTCAGGAAGCGTTTCCAATTCAAGTTAAAGCTTATGCATAGAAAACAATAGAATAAATGAACCTTTTGTGCCTGAATCTCTGGCTCAAACATAAGTATGAGCCAAGTCCGAGTTCGATTTTGCTAAGATCATCAAGTTAGAATTCAATTTGCCTGGGTTCCATTTTGCTCGGATCATCAAGTTAGAATTCAATTTCATTTTCCTCCGCATGTCAAGCTCGAGCTCTCGTAATATTTTTTTCAACTGATCAAGTTCGAACTCAACTCATTTGATTCAGGTTCAAAGTTGACTTGAAAGGATGACCACTCGGCTCGACTCAATTAATTTGCATCCTCAACTAATGACGAGGAATGATGGCATGAATGAGTATGATTGCGGCTTCTTTACCGTGCCAAAGCATGAAAAATTTAATTGCAGCAATCGATTATAATTAGTGGTTGACCAAAATTTAATTTCGCCATCCCAATTAATCTAAATTTTCTTACTCAACCCCAACTATTGATGAATATTTTTGGAAAGAAAATAGTATAGACTATAAAGCAATTAACAGTCTTATGGCTTGGGAGTTGGGACTTTAGCAGAGGGGTGGTCTGCTATTGGCGTTTGGTTTAAAATTACAATTTATTGGCAAGACATCGTTTTCTATAACGTGTTTGGTTTGTAGGTTGGTTTCAATAAATGAAGAATCCATGGCAATAAGTAAAAGGGGCAAAATTTAATAGAATACGAAAAGTTGATATTAATGGAGTGCCGGAAATGGCAGATCTGTCATCTGTCTTCCGTTCTCTCTTATACTTATTTCTTGGGAGTGTGAATACCAAACTCGTATCTTTCCGTCATGTATAATAATTGTTCACAGTATTTTTGCTGTTAAAAAAAAAATAAAAAAAATGAATTGGGTTGGATAGTGGGCAAGCTTCGATAGTCTAAAGATATTTAATATGGCGCAACACTACAGGAAAATTAAAAAAGAAAAAAAGGTAAATCAATGAATATGTATTAAACGATAATATAGTTTGACAAAAACATATTTTGTCACAATAATAACATCAAAAATTTTAATAGTGACAAAAAAAGTGTTTAAATTGTAATCGTAAACAATTAGTGACATACATATGGTTTGACACACTAATTTTTATTTTTTTTAGCACCAGTGAACTTTAATATATTTCTCTTTTTACTGACAAGAAAATCCATCACAAATTTTAATGAAATCCACCGAAAGGATTTTGTGATGATTTTTCGATCTCAATTTGTTAGTATATATCTCACAAGTAATTTTATAATGAAATTAACTATGTGTCATAATTTTCTTTTATAATGGAATTTTTGTAATAAATTAATTGAAAAATTAATTATAAAAGTTTATTATTAATTTGTCAAAAACTCATCATCAATGTATATTTTTATAATATCTTAAATTCATTAGTATAGCATCACAAACGTTTTATTAAAATCCCACATTGAAAAGGTGTAAGGATTGTAGCTTCTTTATATAGTTTGGACAATTCTCATGCCATAAGCTTGTAGCCCAAAGTCCATTTTCTACATGTTTTCTTGTGGTTTGAAATTATTATCTTGTAAAACTATCACTAGGGATAAAATGAAATATATCATCATTTGGCACTAGTGGCGACGCCACGTTAGTGGTAGTGGGGTCCTGAATTGTCCCTTTTTTTTTTTTTTTTTTTCCTTTTACTATAGTATAATATATATACACACAAATATTAGATTATAAAATGTGTGTATATGGAATCCCATTTTTAAATTGGCAACAAATCACCAAATAAAGGTTTAGGATTACAGAATATGAAAAACTTGGTTATGCAATAAAAATAAAAATAAAAAAATAAAAAGTTAGGAATGTGATGGGACAATTGGTACTAAAATTTGAAGTTTAAAGAGGTTTTTTTTTTTTTTGATAAAAAAGTTTAAAGAGGTTTTCAATTCAACTATTTTTGTTTTCTTTAATTCGCATCTGAATATCAAATCAAATCATTTTACTCACAACTCGTGTTTATTAAATTTCAACCAATTTGTCAAACTCAAGCCATTTAGTGAGTTTAAATTTTATGCTTTATTAATTCAATAATAGTTCAGCAAATTCTTTTATTAATCTTTTTGTAGTTTTCTGATTATTGGATATGTGAATATTTATAATTATTTTAGCACAATATATGTGTTGATATATTAATTCACTATATTTTTTGGTAGAGATAATTTTTTCAAATAATTTCTATTATTTAATAATATTTTGAAGGATCCCACTAAATCAAGTTTCTGGAGTCGCCACTGCTTAACACATATTTATGTAACAATTATTATAGTATCAGCAAATTTTTATTACTAATATAATATTTTTACAAGTCAAAATTTGAATTGATATGGTTTCATACTAATTATTACGGATGAGAATATAAAGATTCAAATTTTGTGGCAACAAACTCGTTTCATCATAACTTTTTCCAGCTTTATCTCACACCCTTCTCTTGTGAAAATACATTCACATACATACATATTAAAAAATTTCTACCAACCAAAATCCAAAATTAATATTCAGCCATAAAATGTTATTGTTATATAAATAAGCAAAAGATAAGATCAAATCAAAAAGTGGGCTTTCCCACGGAAGAGTTCAGCGGAGATACAGAAAGCAATTCTGTGTCTTTTTATACTTCATAGCCCAAGATTTGCCTGACCCTTCAAATTATATTGAGCTTGAGCTTGAGCTTACCCCCAAGGGCCAGGCTAACCACCTCATCCAACGCTAAAATCCAAAGATTAAATATAAAAAATATTATTATACTAATATTCAAGGGTGATATATAGTTACACTTTATATTATTTTTATTTCAAAAATTAAAAGAAATAGAAGACTTGACCCTTGGATTAGCCGGCGGGTGCCCTGGCCTATTGACACCAGGAACTGACGTAAAAATCCCAAAATACTAAGCGTTTCGGTTTGAAAGACAATCCAATAATTTCTACTTTGATTTTTGGCCCACAAGTATACATTTGTTTATGTAGTTTTGATTTGGGCATATTTTTATCGGATTTAGGTTGTTTTATTTATTTTACAATGAAAAGAATGCATAT
>JACFYI010003544.1:2208562-2237054 GCA_014898755.1 Handroanthus guayacan | reverse complement strand
AATATATAGATATACATGGTGTAATGAGAAAATTTGCCCAAACATTTAATCCAAGGGTAAAAATGTTACAATTAATAGTTGAGGGATGAATGAGACATATTTTGATAGTTGAGGGATCAAAGTGTATATTTTACCAAAAGATAATTCAAGAGTATTTTTGTCATTTTACTATTTGTGGCAAGAATTATTGCTGAAAAATGATTCAAGGGATGAAATTGAAACAAATTAAAAGTACGGGGACTATATTGCAATTGATGTGAAATCTGAGGGACCAAAATGAATTTTACCCCTTAAAAAATAGATAAGAAAAGAATGGGAAAGTCTTATAAGCCAATCCACAAACCCGGTCGAGATACAATTTCAGAGGCCCAATCTGCATGATTCAAGGGCTGGGCCTACTTTTGGACAGGCTTTACATCTCTAAACAAAGCATGATCCAATCTCGCTTTGTAAAATAAATTGGGCTTTTTCGTGTACTTAAATAGATTTTGTCAGCCAGAACCTTTTTGTAAAATATTTACTTTTGAAAGTTCCACTTATTAAGGAACACTGAATAGATATATCTTTACTTTTGTAACATAATAATATATATAAACCCGAAACTAAATTATGAATAAACTTGCTATTGAATAATAATTTTTAATAACATAAATAGGAAAAAAAATAAAAATAGATATTTTCGATATATGTTGAGGGAAAACCGCGGGCCGAACTCAAAGGGCGCCCACAGCCCCATACAAAAACAGGAAGTTAAAACCTTAAAACCAGGTTTTTTCATTTTAAACAACGTGGAAATAAATAAATTTCCCCTTTTTATAGGATTTTTTGGGTAGAAAAAGGGAAAATCGAAGGATTCCTGGAAAACGGGAGGTGGCAGGGGGTGGGACCACGGCGGTGGGCGGCAGTGTTTATTTTCGTGAACATATGTGACAAGCCGCACGGGGGGTTGCTATGCTTGTTTACGTGGCTGACACGCGCCGCCTTTCTTGCCGAATTTCCGGAAATCGAATCAGTCCGCTCGCATGATTCTCACACCTTTACCTTGCCGCTTTTGTTGTCCACTTCTTCTTATTCTTTAATTTCAATCCGACAGTGATGACATATTTGGCATTTGCTAGAAATTAATAAAAGCCAATTAATATGTCATCCTTTACTAAAAATCAATTATCCTTTTAATTATAAATAAATGATTGCAGATAAAATTCCTGTTGGATTTTTTTTTTTTAAAAAAAAGATTATCTTACAAAATATGTGACATGCATGACATTAGTTTGATTTGTGTTTGCTATCCACTATCCATTTGTTTAATAATTCTTTTCTTAATAAATTAATTGTTTTATTGGATGAAGGATATATAGAACAATCATACATCATATAAATCTCTGTTCTTATATATAGTGGAAGACAAATGTATCGATATAAATACGATAGGATAATTTTTGTAAGTATTTGCTGACACATGTATTGCTGCAAAATAAGAATAATTATCACTGAATACTGTATATCGTTAACTTTAATATAGTATTATTATTTTATTAATTTGTAGCCTATACTCTTGTAATAATTTTGATTGAAAAATAGATCATGGTCGAAAACTCAGTAAAGTACTTTGTATATGCCAATGTTTTATTTTATTTTCTTTTGGTTTTTGGTGTTTTTTAACTAAGTGAGCCATAAGTTGCTACAATTCGCAGTACATCCGCCAAATCACTACAAAAATATTGATTTTTTTCAACCAAAAGATTAATAATCAAGGTGGAAGCAGTAGCCAATAATCCAAAATTAATAACGGATGTGGTAGTCAATTATCTAAAAAATTGTGGTAAAAACATTATTTGCTGTGGCTATATTGTAAAAAATTAATATCCATCATGCCTATATGCTGTAGTGGATTTTTCGCTATTCTCACAGAAACCACGAATCATTGCTATGGTGAAACCATAACAAATGACTTTCTGCTACTATTTTTTTTTATTAATTTCGATTTTTAGCCGTGGTAATTGCTCAAATTTTTTTGTAGTGTATATATGTTGTAAACTTTTGGATTCTTACCATTTACCAAGTTGTACTACATTAGGAACATGTTCCAGAACATTGACTTGGTTCTATTGTTAATTTAATTATACTGAATTGATAATTAAAAATTCCTAATTTGACATTTGAAATTTCTTAATCTATGTGCTTAATTTGCATTGCAAGCAAATAAGGAGACATGAGATCCTAGCCATGAAACCAGTAAGCTCTCCTATTTCTCATCATATGTCCGGTTAGATAAATTATAGTCTCAGACTCCACAAGACCGAGTACTCTCTATGTTGGTGCTCAAAATATCATGGTACAAGAGGTTATAAAGCAGCAAAGTCTTCAACTGCTCTTGGAGTAGGAACTAAACAAAGATACGAAGTAAAAAATTAAAAGGGTTTTTGAATGAGCTTCACAAATTTCTTGAAACATTTTATAGTATACTAGAGGGCATAATTATACGATGTTACAAAGTGCTTGATTTTTATTTACTTTTTCTTTTTTTTTTGGGGGGGGAGGGGAGCTTTCAAGTTTCGAATGAAATCTTACAAGGATCTTATAAATTCTTTTAAGAGAAGACACTTGTTCCTGATATATTTTTGAGATCTTAACATGATAGTTTAATTTTAAAAATGTTAATTATAGAATTGTAATTAATAACATATGTATAAACTCAAAAATCTTATTTTATACACAAACTTCAATCATTTTCTTTTTTAAAAAAAAGGTTTATAATATCTTATAAACTCCAAAAATATTTTATAAGAGTAATTTAATCAACCTCCAAATTTATTAATCAAGCAATAATGAGAGCTTATGTGACACAAGAGTGACAATAGCGTACAAGCGGAAACCCACCTAAATAGTTCGGTAAAAATTACATTTTTAGTTCCATAGGAAAGGGGAGTTAGCGGTTTTTGTCCCATATTTTTAAATTCATAAACCACATCCCAACTTTAAAACAATGGTTGCAATTTCAATCTCAAGCTCCATTTTCTGTAGAAAAATTTAACAATGAAGCACAGATCATGTTGTGCGTGTCAGCATGTGGGCGTTTATTAGCAAACTTTGGAGGAAACTTTTTTACATTTAGTAAACGATCACATGCAAAGCACTTGCGCTTCATTGTTACATTCTCGATGGAAAGTAAGATTTGTGACTGAAATTGTAGCTATCTTTTATTAAAATTGAGATGTAATTTACGAATTTAAAAATCATGAGATAAAAGGTGCTGACCCTGTCCTATAAGAATGAAAATGCAATTTTGCCTAAAGCACATTAATAAGCAGCAACTTTATGCAATAATTAAGCAGATAGTTTGTTTTCTGGAGTTGTTAAAATATACATTTCCAGGTACTACTTTATACTCCCCACATGACATCACCATCTTCACTGTGTGCTCCCCCTCCACTTTCCAAATAAATACCCTTCTTTGCCCCTCTTCCGCATCCCTAATTTATCTCACAAACTCCTCTCTCTCTCTCCTGTGCAAAATAATCGTGATGAGAATGAGCTGCAATGGCTGCCGAGTCCTCCGCAAAGGCTGCACCCAGAACTGCACCCTTAGACCTTGTCTTCAATGGATCAAATCCCCTGAATCCCAAGCCAACGCTACCCTATTTCTTGCCAAATTCTACGGCCGGGCCGGACTCATCAACCTCCTCAATGCCGGCCCCACCAATCTCCACCCAGGTAATTGTCTTTTCAATTGTGTAATTAACCCTTTTCATTTCTTGGTCAAACAATTATGGCATGCACATGTGTAAAGAATCTTTATTCTGTTTGTTGTTTTGTTCAGAAATTTTTAGGTCACTTCTGTACGAAGCCTGTGGAAGGATCATTAACCCAGTACACGGCTCGATCGGGCTGATGTGTTCAGGCGATTGGCCACGGTGCCAGGCGGCGGTGGAGGCGGTGCTACAAGGCACGCCGCTCATGATGCAAGTCTCCGGAGATGACGATTCTTCCGCCGTGGCTCCGACGGAGTACCCCATCACGCCTCTTCAGGGCTGCGATATTCGACATCTCTCCAGGGACTCCGCGGCCTCCGCCAACCGCATCAGGACCCGAAACCGGTTCAAGCGCTCTGCTTCGTGCGCCAACTCTGTGGCGACCGAGTTAATGAGTGAGTCGGAGGAGAAATTCACGATCACGGGGTGGGACTACGGTGAAGATCACAAGAATTTTAGTGAGGAACTGAAGAGGGCTCCGAGCCATGACTCGTTTTCGGTTGAAACGGTAGAGCCGGCGTTGGCGAACCCGGTTGAGAATCCGGTTCGAGGAGTCAAACAGGAGCCTGAACCCTGTGAGATTGAGTTGGATTTGACTTTGGGGCTGAACCCATTACTGCTCAAGAACTACATTTCAACAGTGATAGAGATTTCTGACAGCGAAACCTGAAAATACCAGCTCTTCGATTAGGGTTTTATTTTCGTAATTATATTGCCCCCAATTTGTATTTTGCAGATTTTAGAGCATATATATTTAGTTAATAATGCAGTGATGGCATATTAGTAGTTTTTCCATTTCTTTATTTGCAATGAGATGGTTTCTAGGGTTGGGGTTGGGGGCTTTAATTGGTGTATACTATTTCCATATATATAGAAGTATAATTAATTAATGTTATGACATTAACATGCATGTTGTCAACTTGTTATTTTTTATTCATTGTTTTCCAATGTTGTGGTTCTCTTTTTTTAGTTTTCTTCCCCTGATGTAATTAATTAATTAAAATAGGGAAAAATAATAAGGGAATTAAAAGAATAGTAGTTCTGGAAGATGCTGAATTCAGATTGGCGCGATGTATACAAGGAACTTTCTGCAGCGTTTGGTGGAAAAGGGTGCAATAAGGGTGTGAGCCTGCAGTTTCTTTTAGACAGCTGCCATTCATGCACGCAGTATTGGATTCGCCATAATTTGCCAATTTTATCAAATAATCGAATTAATGGTGAAATGTGATGATTAAATCACATAAATCATGTAGTTTTAATTTTTTTAAAATAAAAAATAAAAAATTAATTCATTCAATTTTTATATCAGATACTAACATTTAAACACAAATTATAACTAATTAACAAAAAAAAAAAATCATCTAATAAATTTAATTTACAATAAAAAATCAAAGAAAACTATTATATATTTAGATAAAAAATGGTCCACACGCAATTTTGTATATTCTAATAATAAATCAAGACAATGTAAAACAAATAATCTGTCGTGTAATAAACTGGAGTTCACCAGTACTTGTTCTCATTTAAACTAAAATTTGGTGATTTGAAAGTTAATCCCAACCGTTATCCTTTGAATGAAATAGCATCGCCTACTCCTTTTTATGAGGAGGCATAGGTTCAAATTTAATTGATAGCATGTGGACCTTTGTCACCACATGGTTTTTTTTTTTTTATTATATTTAGTTCACATATTTGATCTACCGATGAGCCCTAGTCTAATTAATTAAAGAGAGGTCTCATAACCATGAGGTTATGAGTTTGACTCTCATCGAGCATGTGTAGGGTTTTCATTTAATTACTATATGGTAGCTTTAATTTTACTGTATAATAACTTGCTTTATTTGTTAATTATGTATTTGATTTTTTGAACATGTTAAAGTATTTATATCGATATATTGATGAGGTAATGATTAAATGTAAGTATTTCTTTACATTAAAAAAAAGTTCATATATTTGATATTTAAATTGAAAATGTATTACTGAGTTGGTACTAGTGTAATCACTGAATATAATTGCTTTTTTAAAAAATTAATCACACGTCTGTAATAGGACAAGTTAATTTCAGAAGCGGTGTTCCTTTTAAGTAAATAAGTGAATTAAGTAACATATATTTTAACAAGTATATATTATTAATTTAAGAGCTAGGGCCAATAGCATCAACTTAATTACGTGAGCAAAACAATGAATGCCATTCTAATGCTGCCTTTGGGGGAAAGGGATTGAAGTAAGTATATATAATCTCTACAGGAAAAGTAAGTTTAATTAGATTGAGAAATAAGATTGTTAATTATACATGTTTATTGTTTAAAGATGACGTTGTTCTTTTACTAAATATGAAGGTTAATTTATTGTTTTATCGACATAGACTGAGATTGTAAAAATGTGCTTCGAGTACTGATCGAGAAATTAAGAGGGCTATCTAATTAAACAGATCTTGAACTCGTGGTATACATGTGTAGCTGAATGTCATGTTGACTTATGTTTAATTAGAAAGAGTAATTGTACATCATTTATGTTTACTTGTAGAAGGATATTTAGTGAATCCATTCAGATGTATATGAAATAAGAATTATTTGACTATAACAATCTTTTTATATAATTGAACACGTTTAATTAAATAAGGTGAACAATATTCAATATATAACAAACGAATATATATATCTGAATTTAAGTCCTGCAACAACTTTTGACTTCTTGAAATTAAATTAAAATTAAAACTAAAATACCTCTAACCATGATTACCGAGTGAACTATATATCTGGTTGACAATTTATAGTATTCCAATTAAAAGGATTATCCCATAATGAATGTATAATAACAGTCTTAAACATTGTTTGTTCGTCGCATACACAACTGATCACACTAAATATTGAAAGGGAATATAACTTATTATATGATTCGATTTGGCATTTGACTAGGACTTCATGATCATAAATTATGGTCGGAAATGTTTCATCATTTAAAAAATTCAATTGATGACAACATGGATGACGATTTTGCACTCGAAAGTGATTTATGGAATCAATATCTTATCTTTACTTTAATTTTTAATTAGCTAAAGAAATCAAGATTCATAATGCCAAGAGGACCAATGCACATTAGTACTAATTTATTAGACAGATTAGATTAATGTGAATTCTTTTGCTTAAGCAAGTTGCCACATATATTTTCCTTAGTACTAAAGTGCTCATTAAATCATTGTCTTAATGTCGCTTATTTTTGGAACGATGCATATTATAAAACGCAAATGGATCACTTGTCATTGATTTCCTTGAGTCGAACTCAATATTATTATTTAGTAAATAATAATATTAATTAAGGGATAATCTAACATTGATGTTGATTGAAACATATCTACCCTGTGTTCAGAGTCTACTTTTAATATTACACACATTTCGTCAAATTTTTCACCAATTGAACTAATGGAGAGAGTGTCATTGTAATTTCTCAAATTATAAAATTACTTTTGTATTTAGACAAAACATCAGGGGGTGTTTAGATAATTATTCTTTAATTAAACTTCCAATCTTTTCCACAACCTGAGCCATAGCTAATACAGTTTTTCTCATTCAAAAATAAATCAATCGATTGATCGATCTTGTCAAATTGAAATTTGTTATCGTATGGCTAATTAACTTGCATCTCAGACATGGTTAAGTTTGGTTGGTCAAGATTTTTCTTTTTTAAAGTCTGGTGGCTTTTCGAATGATTTTATGGGAACGTTGGCTGATTGCCGCGAAAGGTTGTTATTAAAACATTTAAATAGTTAAAAATCCTCAATCACTAGCAAATGTAATGAATTTAGTCAGCCCAAACACTTTCGGTTGGCTTTGTTAATCTTTGTGTCACACTCACTCCGACGCTGCAATTCAATTTAGTATATACATATTGATAGTTTGATAGTGATGCACATTGGTGCACCAACAAAAACATTGCTTGTTGGATGCACTGGGATCTTTCTCAACAAAAATCCTGATACTGAAATTATCATTGGGTTCGATATTGAAGGAAATGAAAACTTTAATTTGTGATAAGAATGCATATTTGACTGCAATAAAAGCTTTGTATGTGATCTCGTTAATTAAATTGTGCTTATTCCGCTCGCCAACGTCCTCCAATTGGGGGTGGTTATGCATTGAATCATGGGATTTTCCCTAAGTTTTCTCAGCCCATGTCGCCTCTATATATATCTCAACTCAACCCGCTTTATATCTTTAGCTCGGTCGACTCATCCACCTTTAGTTTAGGGCATCCTAATATTCCAAGTTCTATCTAACTTGGCGATGCCAAATGAGATGTCCTGATGCGGGCCAATCCATTTTAAGGGCTCGATATCAACCATGTTGACTCATACATACACTGATAATGCAAGATTTTATTCAAGACAGTTTATAAGTTTTACATCTCTTCCAATAGACAACAAGTCTTGCATATAATCAGAGTTTATATTTGTGGCGCGATGTATATATTTTGAATTAGTAGATGGCACCGTCTATGAAAAATAATACTCAGCAATCTTGCGCCATTTATGAAGTACTTTATGGCTCCTGATAGTACCAATTAACTAGCTATTGTCATTTATAGAAAGAGTTTAGAGTCTTGAGATGATTTTTAAACTAATTTCTGTCTCTCACTTATAAAGAGCTAGGCACTTCTACAAGAACTCTTTATAAGAATCTAGGGTTAGCTTCTTGGTTCCTTCGAAGGCTCAATTAGTTTATAGCTAATGGATGTTTACTATCACAACAGTCCAATGACTGCTGGTGATTCTGCGTCAAACTAAGAATATGCAAATACATGCTTATAACCACCACAGCTAAACTTTGCAATAATTTACATGTAACTTGCAAGTTTTATAATCAAACATCTGACTGTACTTTCATCTATTTTTTTAATTATGCACCCCTCTTTGAAAAGTATACTACCAATAATTACTTGGATTGGCTCGTGCCCGACACACGCCAGCATTAAATTATTTCCCTGATTGCATTATTATAGTAACTGCCAAAACCCTTCGTGAGAGACATATTAGATAATTATTTGAAGAAATAGTACAAGTTTGAATACCTGAATTCATTAAATATTTATAAGAGGACTATTACGACAATTTAGTAAAATATGAAATAAATTTTGGACTTGACAAAAACCTCATTTAAAAAAATAGTGGGTTTTATGACCCATTCTTATGTAAGAAAAGTATCTTCAGACATGGAATTAAAAATTGAGGATACATTGCTTCTGGACTACTCGACCTAATAGGCATCGTGGGCTAGTGGGATATAATATGTAATTAAGAATTAAAATCGAATAGACATTACTAATTAATAATTTAGTGGAGGGTTAAATTTCAGCATCTTAATTATTTTGTTGGTACATGTTATATATGGGGTAGCAGTTTAAAAGATTCTTTAAATAGAATAGTGAGCGGAATGGCTTAGTCGCAAAAAGATTCTTGAATATTCCGTTAAGAAAATATTGCAAAAAATATTGTATATAGACCTGTCAAAGTAGTAGAACTCGTTTGAGAACTTGCTTGTTAATAATTAAAATATCCTCTATCCTGTTATTATATGATTTAAATCTCTATGCATAATAATAATTTGGTCGAGTTTAAAAAATTTAAAGGAGTTGAAAAAAATAAATAAATAATAAATACACAATATGCTTTTATATTTTTCTTAAAAGTGGCGATGTGAATTAGTAATATCACATCACATTTTTAAGTGAGAAGCTACTTTAATTGTGGAGGGAAAAAGAATTCTAATTTAAAAATTAATAACTATTTTTGGAGAAAAAAGAATTTCCAATTAAAAAAATAAAAGATATTAGTTTAAGACGTCTTTCTCACAGGCTTTAATATTTGATTGGCTAATCGTATGGAATCAACCTCTAATCATGATCATAAAGTGATTAATTAGTATTAGTCATCCATGTAAAGTAGAGACTTCGCTGTCTTAATTAAAAAATTAACTGTGGCATGATGAGTGTACATTAATTAGTTGTTAAAACTTACAAACAGCGTGGGTTCGTCGCACACTTTAGTAAGTTGGTAAATATATTATTATTTCAAAAATATTAATTAATAAAAAATAATTAGCAAAGTCTCTTATTAGTTGCTATTAATTTGACAAATTAAATACCTATGGGTGAGACTCAAAATCAAATTTTTGCTTATCTAAACATTTAATCTTATAAATCTTCAAGTATTATACCCTAATAGGGCTTATGTGCAATCTTGCAAATTAATATTTATTTAAAAATATTTAAATTTCCACGATTTACAAACTTGATGACTGCATGGATGACGGTTTTACGCATGCTGTAATTTATTTATTGATGATGGGAAAAGATTCTATTTTTTTTAGCTTAAGCTCAAGATTCATAGCGCAAAGAACCAAGTCCCCTCCTTACATGTTGAGCCATGACAGGATATTAATATTTAATTTAGAGGAAGAAGACAAATCATGTTGAATCTTTGGCTTAAGCAATTTACCACTTTTTTGTAATATACAAATTATATCGCTGTCTAAATAATGTTTATTTTCCTTTTAGAAATTAACCTATTCATAACTCTACGTTGATGTTTGTGACATATTTTATACATATTTACGTTATTTTGCTAAAAGTTAAAAAAAAAGCATATTATAATCAAAGTACTTAGTATTTGTAAATCATCAAATAATTTATAGTAAGCAAACAAAAAGTGACAGTATGTGAAATTATAATTATTTATTTTTATTAGGAATAACTTATAACAGTTCATAAACAACACAATGCTACTGATTATAAAATTATAGATTATTATTGATTAATTATAGAGAACTTATAGCAAAAGAAGAGAGTTTTTGGTAGCGTATAATTAGATAAATACTTTTTACAATTAGTTGCAAATTCCATCGAATAAGAAATATCATGTTACAATATTTGCTCTATTTTTCTATTTTCTGCAAGGATTGGGACTAAAAGTCTCCCCATTCACTGTCATAGGCCATAGAGAATGCCCTGGTTGAGGTCATGGTAATTGGTATATTATTGGATAGACTTTAGGCCTGGAATTTGGGCTGGGTAGGATATGGACCTTCACATCCACGGAGCAGGGACCATATCAGTTGCCTGCCTGATTAAGCAAGTAATGCGTGGAAAAATTATATAGATTTATATTATCAATCATCAAAAGAAACGGTGATATTTAGTGGCACGGGTACCTCATAATTTTTATTGTTATAACGAATTGAATTTTATTTTGAGATGTCCTAGAAACGAAATAACATTAATTGATTTAGAGATATGACTGAAATATAGGAATAAGTTACTTAGGCACTCTACATGGAGCTATCATCTAGGAATTAGGTTGGAAACCTTTGTCCAAAATATTTGAACGTCGACTAGGTAACTTGGACTATCATCCCAAACCCCGTAGGGCCTAGACAGAAGTAAAATGGGTCTCGTGAGATCATGAGACAGGTTAGGTATGTGAAATGTCCTTTTGATTGCCTTGTTGATTTATTGTACTCTAAGCACGTATAGAAAATAGTTTAGTATAAGTAATTCGATCAAAATAGCGTGATGATAGAAAGAGCTCTAAAAAGCAATCATAAGGTTGGAATCAAAGAAATACAGAGAAACATGTCGAAAGTTAAACCTTAATGAGGGGAGTATGAATATCCCAGAAAAACTAAAAACAAAAAAAGATGAATAAAATGCCACAGGATTCGCTTAATCTAATTCAGGATATTGCTGTTTTTGCAGGAATGAATGCAATAAATTCGCAACGCAGATATTTTTATTGATACAAATATAATAAGTCAAATGAGACTCCATTAAATATCAACGTTCCAAGGCGGGAGTAAAGTTTCAAGACCCATTATAATTCTGCAAGGACTAACTTAAGCGTTAAAAGGTCTTTTTTATGATATCTTTCAATGCCCTAACTCTTTGTGATTATAGTTAGAGTTCGTGGTCCATTGTGTATTCATGCGCACGAAGTTAGTATCCCATCATTATGATTCATTGCCAATTTCAATTCCAAATATTCCATCATCATTGCACCATGTATATAATATTGTTACAAGAAAAAATCTTCATACAAGGGGAAGATGGTTTACGCAGGTTTTGACAATAGAGACTAACTGGGAGTGGAAGACACGTGTTTATACGGCTCACTGATAAGTCCCTTTCACCTGTAAAAAAGGTCGCAGCGGTGGGGTTAGCTCTGATGGGTCTTTTGTTCTCCATTATCTTTCAATCCAGAATACTGGCCCAGCCAAAGGGCCCATACGACTCATGTGCACGTCAAAAGCCATGCTCGTATGAGTAAACGTCAGGCTTAGAATTTAATGAGCCAGTACACTCTATTTTGTCTTGTCCACCTATTCGTAAACATATACAATATATCACTGTACAATACCACATTTTCATTATCTCCTGAATTTAATTTCTTGTGAAGGTAACGACTAAGTTAATTAATTAAGCATGGATGAGCCTCTCAATTTTCTTTCAGGGACTTAAATCATGGAAATGGGATGTCTTCTCTTATAGGGAAGGGGCAAGGGGTTTTTTTCCCATTTCCTATCCCTAACTACTCACCAGAGAAAAAATGAAAAAAATCACTGTAATTATGCTATAATGGTTGGGAATTCACATCGATCATTGTTTTGTAATTTTGGTTTAAAGAAATAAAAAGTGATGAAATACTGAGTTTTAATGTTAAATTTGTATATGTTAAGAAGAAAATAACATTAAGTCACTTGAACTTTAGATATTTTTACACTTTTAAATCTAGTTTGAAAAATAGTTTCACTCTACCATGTCAACTTTGCGAAATTTTCACATTTCAATCTAAATGCATTTTTCGATGGAAATATTCCACCTATGTAGGTGCCATTGTACAAAATTTTGTGAATTTCAAACGGTAAAGTGAAACCCCTTTTCTTACCAACTTTACTATTCATTTATGTGTCACGTGCGAGATTATTGCAGTGAAGTATTCACCAAAAAATGCACTCAAATTGTAAAATGAAAATTTCACGAATTTAAGATGGTGGAGCGAAACTTTATTTTTATTAGATTGCAAGGTGCAAAAAGCTTATAGTTCAGGTTGCGTAATGTTATTTTCTCAACATTAAGCAACAGTAATAAGTATGCATAATTGGTCTCTCATTACCGTATGTCTGGGACAGAAAATTAAGACATTAATTTCGCGTCCTTACGGCATGTGAACATAATCGTAGACAGCATTAAGAGTTAATCATTCCAGTAATTCAGATTAGTACTACGAAAAGTAAAGGTACAAAATCGTTAAATAGCATCGCTATATGTACGGTTATTAGTTTATTATACAGACTGCTAGAGAAAGGAGAAAGCTAAGCCAGTGAACAAGTAGTTAAGCCTGGCAGTTGACAGTTACTTTCCTCTATTTATTGTTCAAAGCGAAAACAGCAGCAGGTGCCACGAAATTTGCTCTCTTAACGAACCTCCCTTTCATCCGGGGCCTCTTCTCAGCATTCAGTTTCCTAACTTCGTACCTTATTTTCTTCGAAAAAAACCTCGTCCGCCGCTTCTCCCTGTACCTCGACACTCGAGCTTCTCTCCCTCCGTCGCCGATCACTGCCGCATGTCCGTTCATCATTCCTATGTCTCCATATACATGCATTGTTCCACATGCCCCCTGCAATTGCAATTAGTAAATAATTAACTGAGGTTCGTTGGCTTGGAGGGTAAAATGGAGAATTCCATAGACGTTGATTTACGTATTCGCACTCTTTCATCCTTAACAAGCAGTAGAACGTATGTTTTCGTATGATGTTTCTACATTGTCTTTGCTTGTTAATGCAAGTTATATATTAAGATGTTGCCCATCGCCACTAAAGCACGACTCCCATAAGTACGCGACGTGTATCTCGATTATATTTTCATCAGTAAATATACATAGAGAAAATAAATGTCACAAGACCCTAATATGATATAATACACCAAAATTTTAAATGAATGACAGATTATGTTAATAAAGGTTAATTTTCGTGAAATGACCACATAGTTTTTACTAATGTAACATGTTAATATATAGCATAATTAGACTAACGTGAAAATCAAGAAATTAAACATACCAGGCAGTCAGGCCAGCGTTCACTGGAATCCAAATCCGGGCGTTCTCCAGTAGTCCACGGAGATTTCTGGTCGTCCCAGGCTGATAGTACACCTTCATAATCCAGCCTCAGAAAAATCTTTTTTGAATCGTAAACTTTATTAGAATCTTCAAAACTTTTCGTCATAATCGGCTCCAAATTCCGCGCTTTGTTATCTTCTTCCTCTTCACCTGTAATTGGAGAATCATAATCGAAATTCAGCTCAAAAGTATCTCTTCCAATATCAATAAATTCCCCATTATGATTAGCCACCTCCTCAACCTCCTCTTCTTCAACCTTCACTCTTTCACTTCCCAAAGAACGCTCTTTTGATTCTTTCCCGTTTTCATCATCATCACAATCCAAAATCCCTAATCCTTCAATATCAAAGGACTCATATTCAAGCCCTTTACCCAATAAATTCTCAACATCAGCTGCAAATTCAGCAAGATCCATTTCAGACGGAAGAAATCCTTGCAAATGGTTCATTTCCTGACCAAAATCATTGGACAAAGGTTTCGATTCTTGTCCAAATCCCTGAGTAGTTTCTGCATCATTCTGAGCATTATTAGAAGAAGTAGTGCATAATTCTGCAACAGAAGGATCAAAAATAGGAACCCGATAAAGAAGCTGCTCTTCGTTCTCCTCATGGGAATTTTCCTCGCTGCAAATTTCAGGCACCACGTGAAGAGGATTACTAAGCTTAGAATTCTTTTTGTTCCTCGGAGTACGAGGTTTTTTGTTGAAACCCTGAGTCCAGGAGGGCACATGGATTTTAAGTCCATCAAAAGACTTGATTGAAGCAGTTTTCAGACGAACCCTTTCGTGCCGTCGAGCCAGAGGGTTCGCAGAGTGAACAGAGGAATCGCAAGATTGGCACAAGAATGCATCATCCGCAGCACAATACCATCGAGCCCTTTTCTTTATGCAGTTATCACAAGCTCTTGCTGATTTTCCTCCGACAACATTAGCCAGTTTTCTGTCTGAAGAAACCATAGTTTCTGTGTGTATATGTGTGTATATATATTTTTGCGGTGTATCAGAGATGGAAATTCGAGATTTGGTAAAAAGAAAAGCAATCAAATCAAAGTAAAGGCAGGGAAAGGCAAGAAAAAGTGTTTCGGGTTTCCTGTTTATGTAAGGAGTTGAAAATTTCTACTGCAATTATTATTTGTATTGGGGAGTGACCCACAATATGCACTTTTACACTGTATTTATATATTTCTATTTAATGCTTGAATGCACTTTTTGCTCTCTCTTTGGGAGCTTTCCACAGGGAATGGGTTGGCGCTTTGGGACCCACAAGAGGGCCTTATCTCTTTTCTTATTGGCTAGGACCGAAAATTTAATCCTAACCTCTGGTTGTTCATTGGCTGGATGTCTGATTATGGGATTTCTAGTGGGACCCAACTTTGCTGAAATGAGAATTAGTCATCGATCCAATCTTACAATAAAATATTTCCTGTGTGTCAATGTTTGCTCTATAAATTTGAAGGAGACCTTTTTTGGAGGATTGTCACTTTTTGATAAACATTGGCTTTCTTTAAAGTTGAGGCACTGGGATTTTGGTCCCCTCTTCCACTCGTATTCATCCAGAAGAAAATAGCGACATCACGAAAATTAGTACCGCTTTTGGTGGAGTTAAAAAATTTTACATGTGAAAGCAATACATTAGCTAAATTTAGAAATTTTGAAGAGTTTTGGTACGGATTGCATACTACTGTTAACAAATTAAACTAGCCCGATGGTATGGGTAGCTTAAAGAATATCTAAAATGATCCAAAAAAAACCCTCAAAATACAAGATAATGATTAAATAAGTCAAGAATCCACGTCTTTTATAGTTGAGTCTATGTGATATGAATTGACCTCAAAAATAAAACCTTGTTTCTAAAACCTGGATTCATCATCTTTTAATTTGTGGTCCTCTAATGAAGCTATATAGATCCATATGGATGATATATTTTAAAACTATGAATACGTCCTCCGTCATAAATAAGGGAACACTTTATTATTCTCTATGCCTTAAACTTCATTTTTATTACCTTAGTTCTTCATATTTACAACCCAAACTCTCTAAAAATCAAAATGTTATAACAATTGATAGTCACCTCAATAAGCCTAGCAATAACTGATTAAAAAAAAAAAAAAACAAAATAAAACAAGCCTAGCAATCATCAATTTTAGGTCACTTATTCAAGAGATCGAGATTTGGATTCTTGAACACTAGTGTAGGAACATTGCACGTGACCCCAATCTAATTAATCCAAGATCTCAATAACTCATCACCATAAAAAGAAAATAAAAAAATAATGAAGTAATGGGATTGTCAAATTCTTGCATTAATTCTTGAAATTCCTATATTGATCATTTTTAAGAAGTATTTTTAGAAGAACCCTAAATCTAAACTGCGTCTAATCCATGTAGAAATCAAACTCCAATGGGACCGAAAATTACTTTTACTTCAAATATAAACTTGGATAGGTAGAAATGGAGAAGGTGTTGACATCACGCTATAATTGTCCAGTCCAAAGCAGCATATTCTGTTATTCTCATACCCATAAAAATCTAGCCCTTTCTCTGTGAGCATGGTCCACCTTTGTCCGGACCGAAGTGCGCCCATTTCCATGGTAAATCATTCGGTCGCACGTCTGTGATGAGATGAAACTGTCATATGAGTATAAATAAATGAGTTATATTTAGTGGATAAAGTATGATGTGGAGACCTCATCCATTTTAAATTTTACACTTTTTGTTCAGAAAAAAAAAAATGGAAGGAAATAAAAATATCTAAAAATCTTGCAATACCGTTGGCAGGAATCTGTGAAGGCATGTTACAGTCATGCACTTGAAAATGACTCCTTTGTTTAATTGTTTCAACCCCCGCTCCCCCTCCCACCCCACCTTACTTTTTTCTTTTCTTTTTTTCTTGTTTTCCCCCTCAAAAAGATATATATACGCAAAACTCACTTTTATAGTTACTAAATTAATTTATGAACAAATAGATAAATATATATAACAACGTCTGTATTTTATTTTGTAACATCATTTCACCCTCAATACAAAAAATATAGCATAAAGGACAAAAAATTGAGTGATAATGTAAAAATTATCACTAATTTTATAGAAAAAGTGACAAAAAATTATGTTTTGCCACAAAAAATTATTTTAACAAACTAAATAGGGACAATAATGTGTTTACATTGTCAATATTGATAATTAGTTACACATGTTTAGTGACTACCTAGTGACAATGAAAATCTTGTCACCAAATTGTAGTGACAGTTTTTATTGTCACTAGATTGTTATTATAAATATGTCACTAATTTTTTATAGTGACAATTTACAAGACTACTTTTTGTCACTAATGAGCTATATAGTGACAATACAAAAATTATTATTATCTAAAATATATAATTAGTGACAAGATGAAAGTTACTGTCACTTAAGACATATTATTGTGACAATATTATATTATCATACAATTTTTTGTCTATTTTTTTTGTAGTGCCTCTAAATTATATTTAAGCATGTGGCATTAAATTTCTCATGTTCCCCATGCATGTTGACAATATGGTCCATTTCAAAAGGCGGCAAAGGCTACTAGTGAATGGGATGAGCATGTGACCAGTATAGTTACTGGAGAGACTACGAAACATACGGCATAGATTTAATTTGTAGTGTATGTTACAAGATATCTATACATATAAAAGGGTGCTTGTAAGTTGAAATAAATGAGAGATCTTATATCCAAGATAGCATAATACTTTATTTAAGCAAATGTTTGCATGCTAGCATTGTGTGATGTATTTAGAATTAGGGGTGTCAGTAGGGGCGGATTAATTCGGTCGGATCCTGATTCAAATTTTAGAATTTTAATCAATGAATTATATCTAAATAAAATATTCATAATTTGAAATAAATGGATGAATATGGAATTAAGCAATCGATCCAATAAAAATCCGAATCCAAATGCTAATAATAGTTTTATCATAGTAATTTTATATAATTTTAGTAACAATTTTTAAAATGAAAGTATATATTATGTTGGTCAAATATATATTTTTAAATACAATATATATTTAACTGATCAGTTTTTTTATCGAAATTTGGATATTCGTCAGATAAAATATGGATTCAATAAGCATAAATTATATGAGTTATCAAGTTAGATAAAAATATATATTTACATTACTTATCAGATCAAATCCGAATAATACTGATTTGGTCTAAATATGTTTCATTTACAGCCCCACTTGGAATGTCTTTGTTTAGGAGAGGTGTTTGTTTTTCAAATGGGGATCCAAAGATGGCGGGTTTTGTTGAACAAATCAAGTGTCAGTTTGGGCTCCAAATCTGTCAGATTGATCAAATAGCCACTTTCTTGGTTTGAACGGGAATGGAAGTGGGCCATTTCTGTTAACGAAGGCCCATGACACGAAAGCAGAGTCATTGATATGTTGATCCTAGTTTAAATCTACGGATTTTTACCTCTGGTACCCTCCGTCAGACGTTAGTTTAGTTGAACAAAATTTTAATGGAACTTGAATAACGTAACAACTAGAGTCTCTACTGGCATATTATATAGGGTATTGGGCGAGCTAATTAGATTTCAAACATATTATTATTATGTTTTGAAGAGCTTATAATATATTACTTAGTATTTGGTAATTTTTTATAAAGTTTTCAAAATAAGATGTCATAATAATAACAAGTTTCAAACTAAGTTTTAAGATTTTTAAGACTTCAATAATATCTAGCATCTTATAAGTTTCAAGATCTTGTTCAATCCATAGACATCAGTAACTTATTTTTTAAATAAAATCTAACATTTTATAAGTTCTAAAATTTTTTATAAAATATTCCAAGTAAGGTTAGCCAAAACCATCTTAAATGTTACGAATAGATTTCTAAACATTACATATAGACACATATTTATAGGTCACTTGTAATGTTATATGTATTTCATTAAATTTTTGTCAATTGATCTATCGGCATGCGGGTTGATGTAATTTTTCAATCCATGAGGTGTGTTTCTATACCAAACCTCACGGGTGTTCAGGTATCCATCGCTTAAATCTGTGCATTCGAAAGCCCATGATATACGTATTCATCTTTCATAGTTTAGTTCGGTTAGAAGAGAATAATGAATTGGCCTTTTGAGCAATTAAAGGTGTTCTTCTCTACAAAAGACCCCCTCTCTTGCATGGAAACATGATCAACAAAATACAAATCCGAAACTAAAACACATAACACAGATTAATAATTTAACTAAGCACAATTACATCTACCACCCTATTTCTAAGAGTCAAATTCTCTCCTTCAAAACTTTAGAAATTCCTCGAATTGTACAAGGCGTAGTCCTACAACATCCACCAATGAGTTCTGCTCCAGCATCCCTCCATCTTGCCGCAAATAACTCAAACTTCTCATCATCAAAACATTTTGATGGCTGACAACATAAGTTCAAACATTAGTTTAAGGTTCTCGCGAAACAACGATTTTCTTTAAAACGTCGTAAAATGACAACATAACAGATTATATATTTAACTTACCAGCCATCTTTTAGCAATGCCATCCCATATCTCACCACTGTTTGGATACACAACTATTGCCTTATCCGTAGACTGCAGATACATTTTCATTTCAGGCTTTCACAAAACTGAAAATTTCCTCTTTCGAATTAACTTTTGATTGAAAAAGTACCTCTTTGAATCTCTGTATAAGGCTTAGAACAAAATGAGGTGGTGCACAATTTATCCCAACTGCTCTAACTCTGCTACTCTTGTTAATTATTTCAAGACATTCCTCAAAGCTCTCTCCTGAGGGTGCATTTTCACCATCAACTGAACTGAAACAAATCCAAGATGGAATCGAAATGCTTTCTTCATCGAGCAGCTCAACACAAGCCTGATAATCATATTTCCCAGTTAAGTTTATTCTGTTTCTCGTAAAAATATGTTTCAAAGAGAAAGAGAACTGATAGATAGACCTGAGCCTCTAGTTTGTTGGGAATGGTCTCAAAACCAAGCAAATCAGGACCCGCTTCTACAAGAATTTGCAATCTGCGCCTGTGAAAATCCTTCAATTTCTCCAGAGTTACGCTCTCTCCATATTTCCCGCTGAAAGAAACAGCTAATAAGATTCAGTTATGCAAATAATTCCCCATTAAAATATAGATCATGGTCTTTTTGAAACCAACCTGTACTCTGAACCATCTGCCAGATATGCGCCATAGCTTCCAATGGAGGCCGCAACTAGAGCCCTGTTGTAATTATGTCCAGATTTGCTTTTCACCGAGGCCCAGAACTTATCACGGGCTTCCACGGCAATTTTGACGCTTTTTCTAAGTAGTGATTCTGCTTCTTCCATGGACAATCCCCTGGATTGGAATCCTGGTAAAGTTGCCTGTTTATTCATTAAGTAATAAAAGTTATCAGGATTATATTTCTAATTGAAACATTTCTAAATTTGTTCTGAATCTCTCAGAAAGCAATGGTGGAAACCTGATAAGATGAAGTTACTATTATATCTGCACCAGCTTCCAAATACTCCAAATGCACCTGTACTCATTGAAACACTAAAATTGTCATTATTCTTCAATCAATGAGAAAAAGTTTTGATCAAAATTCTTTGATTACGTATGTACGTAAAATTGTTAAACTAGATATCCATTCATGATATATGCAGAAACAAGAATGCATGGAAATATATGTAAAAGAATGAGAACGGGTCGTACCCGTTTGATCAGATCAGGGTCTTTGATAAGGGAAATTGCGCTCCAAAGGGGATCATTAATGGAGGCTCCGAGACGCTCCAGATGAGTGGCGAAACCACCGTCCACGACGGCGCAACCACCAGCCTTCTTTATAAGATCCTCCAACACATTTTCATTCCCTCTCCCCATCTCTCCCTTGTTGAAATTTTTGCGCAAGGTATTTAATGAATATGGAAATTCGCGAGAACTAACGGGCAGTTTAAGTAGCTGTTTTTGAGGGGGGAGATGACGGAGTTGTCGAATGCGTGTTTGGTGAATGCAAGGTTTATGCTTTAAGTAAATAATTACAGAGGAATTTGAATTGGCTCTTGCGTGCAAAAGCGATGAACGCGGACGGGGCTGTGCTTTAAGGTTCTTACTTGGCCCCCACTTGGACTTATTTCTGTATCATGTTCCACCATCTTCTACTAATTTGACCAATTTCTGTTTCACCCACGATCTACCTTATATTGAGTCGGATGTGGATTTTATCGTATTAATGGATATAATTATCCTTAATTATCTGAAAGTTATCCGTTTTTTTACTTCTCAATGTTTGAAAATTTTCATATATCATCCTGCTTTTACTTACTAATTTTAACCGGGGAGGTTAACTTCCTCTAAAACGAATAAAAATATCATGAAAGAAAACGAACCTTCTTTTTCAGAATTATTATTGAAATTTTATATTCTTCTTGATTCACTCTTTTAGATATTCCTTCATTTTATTACTATAAATTTATTATCCTATATTTGGTCTTTCAGAAATTTAATATCTCAAATTTGATTTTCTCAACAAGGAAGTACCCTCTTTTTTTTAAAAAAAAAAAAAGAAAAAAAATCATAAATTTAATAAAAATCTTCACTAACATAGTTTTTTAATTAATTTTATTTCGTCATAATTTGGTAGATTCTCCATCATTTACATATTTTAAACTGAAATAACATGGTCACCCACAAACATTATAAAGGAGGCTTATGCATTGCTACTAATTAAATCGGGTTTCAAATTTCTGAGCGGAAGTTTTTTAAAATGTTTATTCTGTTAAGGCAACCTGTGGACTCCAGGAGGGGAGGGACTAATTTGAAATGCTGATGGAAATGCTATGCTTGCATTTTATATGTAGCTTGACACTCATACGAACATTTATGCTGAATTTTATGCTATCTATCAGGGACATCAACTTTATGTGGAACGTCATATCCTCCAGGCCAGTGCTCTTGCCGCCATTCATCTTGTACGCCCCAAATCAGGTCATTGGTCCCTTCGTCATTTGCTACTCAAAATTCAGCAATTAACGAGCTGACTTAATGTTGTCATTTCTCACATTTTGTGGAAAGGAGGCAAACCGCTGGATTACCTGGTCTCTCTTGCTTGTCAACATCAAAATTCTTTGATCCGTTAACTTTAGGATGTCCATGGCATGTTTAAGGGCTTAGTTAGAATATTCTACCTTCTTTCCAGATTCATGCTAGTAAGGAGTAAAATTCTTCATCATAAATCCATAAGACATGATTAGTTCTATATCAATATAAAGCCTATCAAGAAAGTAATTTTTGAGATAAAATTACTTGATTCCAGATTCTATGTTTAAGGGAATTTATCAGTTTGCTCCTATTCCAGATCCTTCAATATTCCTTCAAAAATTCCTCTCTTAAACTATATAACAATAATCAAAATTACTCGATTCTAGATTCTACGTTGAAGGGTAATTGATGAAAATGCCACAATTTAGGGGTTGTAATTAGTTCTGTTGTTAAAGGACTAATTAAAAAGTTTAGGATGTTAATTTATATTTTACGAGTGTAAACTGTAAACAATTCTTCCTCCTCCTGCTCCTCTTCCTCCTCTTCTTCTTCTTCTTTTTTTTTTTTTTGGAATTCGTTAACAACGTTGAAAGAAAGACAAGAATTCAATGATAAAACATCGCCCTACATAAAGATATGGACACCCCATTACCATTAAATTCGAATAAAATTAAATAAGACAATTAATGACACTAGATCCACAACTCTCATTGACTTTGCAATCTAAGCAATATTTCATTAATTTGGATCGATATTATTGAGGGCGACGTGGTCCCAATGTCTCATTCAAACCCTCCTAACCTAAATTATCAGCAAAAATTTATAAGTTGGCTTCCAGTTATGCCTACTCTTCTCAAGACATATCACATGGCATTTTCCAATCGCAGATAGAGTAAACTTTGCCATGTGTTTTTGAGTCAAAACACAGCAAAAATCCACTTCGTTATTTTTTTTTTTCCTTTATTTTCCTTTCTTTGAATAATAACTTGGCTACTTGGTTACTTCTTGTCAAAATGCGAATTTGAAGAAATCAAATTATGGGGGTCGGTTGGCAGGGAAAAGTAGGTGACTTTCATTTATTAGAATTGATTGAGTCTTCCTGGTAGGACGACTGAAAAGTAAATGCGGGTTGGGTAATTTTGTTGATAATTTTTAACTTGTATGAACGTCAACTTTCCAAACAACTTTCCAAACGTCACTTTCGGTTGTAGTATACTAGAGATATATATTTATTGTTTAATTATCATAATGAGCTTAAAGGAGATTTCATAAGTAATTTTGGTTTTTGTTATATGGTTTAAGAGAGGAAAAGGATAATGATGTTTCTTCGGGGTTGATTAGGAAGAAATTAGAAATCATTAAGTGGGTCTCAATCTAGCTTTCTGTACGGGCCATCGAGAACATTGGTTCAGTCCAGAAATTTGTTGGGCTTTTTACTCGACAAAAAGAAATAACATGAGTTTTGTTTTCTTAGGACTATCAATAGGTTGCATTGGACCAAATCAGAAAAAATATATGAACTAAATATAATTATCATTTTCAATATCCAACCTGAAAGGATGTGGACTCATTAATATCAAATTTAAATAAGATTTCTTAATTTTAAGTTCAATCCACCTATTTCGAATTGCAAATCAGAAATAATCCATTAAATATTTCAATGGAGTAAAGATCTTAAATTTCGAATCGAATCCACATTGGAATCAACCCCATTGACAGACATAGTTTTCTGTATTTCTTAGAAACATGTTCAGATTACAGCTATTTCTTGAAACATTCTTTAGAACATAAGTGATTAATGAGCCCTCTCAAAATAGTTTGGAGGTATTTTATAATTGCATCCATTAAATTTTCATGTGGCAAGATGTGGGTGAAGATCAAGTGTTGGCAGAGGCATATGGACAAGGGAATGTAGCAATTGACGGAGACTTTACTTGGATAATTTTGAATATATAACAAGGTTGTTGAGGAGGATATTTCATCAATTAACATACAATTACCTAGCGCTAGCAAGCTAGTACTTACTATTCAATAAACAAAACATAAACACGTTTACTTTGATTGATGAGGTAAGATAACCTACCAGCCACTCCGTTTATATGCCACGACTTAAAATTCAGTTCAGCACAAAATTTAAAAATTGAAGCCAATTAAATGTGTGGATTCTTCCTATTAAATTTGTGATTATGAGACAAAACCTCAATTGTGATGTGTCGCTGTGTCGCCAATAAATCTGGATCACTATCATTATTGACATTAAAATAGTTTATTTGTTGGAATGCCTTCTCTTAATGTTCGAGAAAGTTTTTTGGGACAACTTTCTAATGAAACCAAATAGCATCTGGTTCTTTAATCTCTAATTTCACAAACCTAACAAAATGACTGGAGCCAAAACGTCATAAATAGGCTTTTGCTCAAAAAAACATGTTGTTCATACATATGATATTCTTTTTTTGTACTTTTTTCATTTATCTGACAGAAGAAAACTTTACTCGTGAAGTTTTTGTGACTCGTACTCTCCAAAGTTTTAATGAAGCAAAAGATGTGTCCATGCATATTAATATTCGTACTTTCTGACTTACACTGACTGGAAAGTAACTATACAAAATTATTTGTTAGGGTTCCGTCAACGGAAAGATGAATCATTTCACTACCTGGTCTATATTAATTTTTGTTTTATTATAAAATGACTTAATTAATATCTTCATCCAGAGAGCCGCAGTGGTACTTGGACCCCAAAACATTGTCAGTTCTATTCTCTACTCAGAAACTGCAACCCTTTTTTTTTTTTTCCTTTTCTTTCTTTCTTTCAAACAAGGTAGTGAAGGTACTGAGAAGTTGTAAGTCAAAACTTGTCGTACGTGCCTCATTATTTTTTATGGAAAATAACGTAATGTTTACCACAAAAGCTACTTTTTTCTCTCTATTAGTGGGATTTTAGACGTGGGGATAATATTGAAGAAATTAAGATAATGACTGGAGATGAATTACACTGATTTTTGGAACACTTCCATAAACTGGATAAAGTCCTAAACCAGTAGACAATGCTTTTATCGGTGAAAGCTCCAAACGTGGACCTGCCTTCCCATTGAATTCATAAACGAGAGTAAGTACCAATTACATAGATTTAAATATTAAGATGAATATTATCTCCAGGATTTATGGAAGATAAGGTAATGTTTATAGACCCGTTAATATTCTTTCAATTAGCAAAAATTTAAGGAAATTTGTATAATATTACAATATATCTCTGAAAAATTAGTTCTTTGCTAAATACCCTCTGTGTTATATGTAATTGGAAAATTCAACTTTGGAAAAAATTAATTAGCATATAAAATCCTATAAAAAGTTAATTATCTCACTACCCCACTATCACTTTATACTATTTGGACCACAATATTACTCTTTTTATTTTCTTGCAAAAAGTTTGTCTTTTTTTAAACCCCAAAAAAAAAAAAAGACAAGAATTATCATTGAAAAAAAAAAGAACCTACAAGTTGAAAATTTGTCTGCAAAGGAAAAGAAACCCCACGCACCCCTCTCAGCAAAAAACCCCAAATCTAATAAAATACTCATTCATTCATAAGCTTCACACATTCTTAAAATTTAAAAAAAAATCATAATCTTCGAACCCTAGATTTGGCGTTGCAAAATCAACAAGCCGTTGAAGATCTCAAGTTCGACCAGCCATTGAAGATCTCATTTTTTGCCAAATTTTTTTAACATAAGATTTTTCTTACCAACTTCTATGCTTCTTGATAAGCAATTTGTGCACTATGGGAGTTCTTACTAATTTTTATAACACAGGATTCTTCTTGCAAAACGTAGAGACATTTGAGGTAAAATGGATAATTTAACCTAAAATACCAATAAGTTTCACATCACAAGATGCGTGTCATTGAGTTTAGAGACGGAGGGATTTTTTTGCCAATTAGAAATTTCACGATATTTAATTTGCTAATTAGTTTTTTTTTTTTCACGGGATATTTTTTACCAATTAAATAGAGCACAAGGGGGTTGGCTGCAAAATCCTCCTAAAAAATCTAACATTAGTGACCGAAACATCATCAAAACACTCTTTGGGACTTTGATAGTTATTATTATTCTTGCTATCGTTCTTTCAATTAGCTTGCAATTGCATTTCTCAAAAAACTATTTTTTCTTTTTTTGACTAAAATGATATAAATAAGATATAAATAAGTAGACTCCGTATTTGTAACATTACATATATTCCTTTCAATTTTACTTTACATATATTCCTTTCAATTTTTCATCAATTAGACCAACGGAATCAATATTATCATAATAATTTCATTGATGCTGCATGTCCTATGACTCTACTACTTAGATAGCTACCTGTTGTAATATCCAGTCCATTAATCATCTCATCTGCCACCAAACTCCCATTTTAATTCCCGCTCTTTATATCTCCCCATTTCTCCACGAAGATCAAACACCAAAAAACCCTTCTCTTCCAACTCCCTCATGGCTCCCCCATTGCCTGATTTCTTACATTCTGTAAAGCTCAAGTACGTCAAACTAGGATACCAGTACCTCGCAAACCACATTCTCGTCTTCTTCCTCGTGCCTCTGATCCTCGCTCTCGCCATTGAAGCCCTGCGTACAAATCCTCAAGAAATTCTCGCACTATGGAACTCCATGCATTTCAACTTAGTTTACATCATATGTTCTTCATTTCTCATCATCTATTCCTTAACTTTCTTCTTCATGTCCAGGCCCCGAACTGTCTACTTAGTCGATTACGCTTTATTCAAGCCTCCCCGCAGCTTTCGTGTCTCCTTTGCAGGTTTCATGGAACACGCCAAACTGGCTCTGTTCACCGAGCCTAAAAGCGTGCATTTCCAAATGAAAATCCTCGAACGCTCGGGCCTTGGAGAAGAAACGTGTTTGCCGCCTGCAATACATTACATCCCTCCATCACCAAACATGGCGCTTGCCAGAGAAGAAGCAGAGCTCGTGATTTTCTCTTGTGTGGACACGCTTTTTCAAAAAACGGGTCTCAAGCCAAAAGATGTTGATATATTAATTTTAAATTGTAGCCTGTTTTCTCCTACTCCATCTTTAACAGCCATGGTGATTAATAAGTACAGAATGAGGAGTAATATTAAAAGCTTCAATTTATCAGGGATGGGGTGCAGTGCAGGTTTAATATCCATTGATTTAGCCAAAGATCTTCTGCAACACTACCCCAATTCAAACGCTGTCGTTATAAGCACTGAAATTCTCACCCCTAATTGCTATATGGGGAAAGAACGCGCCATGCTCCTCCCCAATTGCTTGTTCCGAATGGGGGGCGCCGCCATTCTCTTGTCCAACCGCCGCGCCGATCGCCGCCGGGCAAAGTACAGGCTAGCCCATGTTGTAAGAACACATAAAGGCGCCGATGATAAATCATACAGATGTATATCACAAGAAGAGGACCCCGAAGGACATGTGGGCATAAAATTAAACATCGATTTAATGGCGATAGCAGGGGAAGCTCTGAAATCCAATATAACCACAATAGGCCCTCTTGTACTTCCCGCATCAGAGCAATTACTCTTTGTGTTATCATTAATCGGAAGAAAAGTGTTTAACTCCAAGTGGAAGCCCTATATTCCGGACTTCAAACAGGCGTTTGAACACTTCTGCATCCACGCCGGCGGCAGGGCGGTGATTGATGAGCTGCAGAAGAGTCTCCGGCTGACGGAGGAGCAAGTGGAGGCTTCGAGGATGGCGCTGCATAGGTTTGGAAATACTTCTTCTTCTTCATTGTGGTATGAATTGAGTTACATTGAATCTAAGGGGAGAATGAAGAAAGGTGATAGGGTGTGGCAGATTGCATTTGGGAGTGGATTTAAGTGTAACAGCGCCGTCTGGAAGTGTAACCGGACGATCAAAACTCCTGTGGAGGGACCTTGGGATGATTGTATTGATAAATATCCAGTTCATATTCCTGAGGTGGTCAAGCTTTAGCAATTATGTTACATTTTCTTGAAAAAATAAAATACTACAGAGGAAATAATGACTTGATGTCAGGAATTATTGTGGGAGTTTGATTTTTCAAGCATAAGTCGTAATGATGTACTAAGTTTAAAATGTACTATTGGAAATTTTTATGATGATGGAGAAATTTCTGAAAAGTCTCTGCGATTAATTATCTCAAGTGATCATGCATGCATTCTGTTGGTTTATTTATTTCTTTATTTTTGGCTGTTATATGATGGAATATATTTTTCCAAATCTATACTTGGTTATGTTTTATCAAGAAAAAAGGTACTACCATGTTAATTAAACAGGTACTTAACTTCATATTAATTAAATGTGGTCCAAGTGAAATTGAACTATTCATAGGCCAAGTGGAGGTTTTGACAAGTAAATAATTAATATTGATGATTGTTTATCTTATTTCATGCGGAGAAATTAATACGTACGACGCTCGTATATAAATGTGTGTTTCTAGCTGAAAAACAGTTTTTCTTTAGAACAAATTCTATCATAGCATTGAATAATATTTCAGTACAACTCAGCCTAAACCTACAGCATAAAAAA
>JACFYI010003544.1:2173446-2186393 GCA_014898755.1 Handroanthus guayacan | reverse complement strand
TAGCCGACTTATGTGATAACACCCAAAACAAACGACTCCGGAACAAGTCCTGCAACACAAAACAAGAAAAACCATTATTATCACGGCAAATCAATCGCAGATCAGAGTATAAAACCCACAAAACCACTCACAAAATACATCAAAATAATGGAAAGCACAGAGGAAACATAAACCCTTGTCGGAAAAATAAAAAACAATAAGACACAAAGGGTTTAAGGATGCGAGGTTTTACCTTCTGGGCCTCAAACGCATCGAAACAGTTGGGAAGAAAGAGAGGTTGCTCTGCTGGAGTGAACAGCAGAGGAATTTTCGCATGCAGTGAGTAACTAAGGAAGAAACTGATGGTAAACAGAGCTTCGACTTCGACGGAGCCCCAAACACAACAGCCAAATCAAAACTTGCCGACATAAAAACTCTTGCTCTAACCCCTTCTTTTCTCCTCAACGCTTAAGGAAAAAGAGCACCCAAAAAAGAGAGGAAAAAATCGTATCAGATACACCTATTTATAGGCATAAAGATGACTCTATAGCTATCTCTAACTATATCAACAACCAAAGAGGTGGTAACTCTGAAGAGAGTAGAAAAGGGATTAGAAATCAATGGTTATGATTTCTTTCCATCATACAACATGACAAAGATCAAACCTATGGTATTATCGAAAAAACTTGCAGAAATAACAGTTGATATAGACCTCTTGCACTACTACAATTCAAGGGAAAAAATCAAAAAGAACCCACTGGTGTTAATGTGAAGGGGTACTTATGTGTGTAAATATAGAGCGCAGAACAGAAAGTGGCCTGTTACAAATGGCTTCTTTTATTTATAATAAAAATCTTTCTTTTATTTCACAACAACATGTTGAAATTATAAAATGACTGAAAAACACAAGCATCAATTTGACTGACCAAAAACGCAAATCTCAATGGAAGAGAACGAAAACAAATTAAAAAAATAAAAACATCATCAGAAAAATATCATATGTTACATCGAAAATCTGAAACAAATCAAATAAAAAAAATAATATACAGACATACGTATAGCTATACGCTCTTGCCTACCTGCTTTGTTTTATTTCTTGTTTCTCTCTCTCTTTCAGACTTTTTTCCGCCCCTTTAGGTGCTTTTCTGAGTCACTGCGTGTCTGTCTGTGGCGTTTGGTCAGCTGTTACAAACGGGCTTTAAGGCAGTTCACTTTTTCGTATGCTGTCAAAAAGGGCTTGTGGAGGTATATATCCTGTATAAAGTGATTTTGTGTATACGTATTTGGGGTAAGCAAATAAATACATGATGAGTTGGCGTTGTCCATCCATGGAGCATGACCATATATAATCATTTACCATCCATCGATACCATGCCATGCCATGGCAGGTCAAAGCTTCATAAGCCATTTATTATAACTTCTTTAATTCTGCGTGAGGTGCACGTCCGAATGAAATTTAGTGTTTTAAGGAAAGTAAAGTTCACGTGGAGGAGTGCCGCGTGGGTACTGGTACTGTTTCCAAGTAATGCTGCAATTTGGCCACATAGGCGTTTTTCCATTCTGGTAGTCGATGACAGCTAATTTCCAGTTTGTCAAAATTTGTGGGGATGTAGTGGCGAAATTACTATTTCGCCACTGTGGAACTTGGCAATCAAGTTACTATTAATTTGGAAAAATAAATCTTCTTTTATGTATTGCATGGAAGATGAATGGAATATGATGCGAATCCGCCATTAATTTCTCTTTTCACTTTTATCTTTTTGTGTTTCTTAATTAAGTATAGATTTGCTAACCTTTTTCTTTTGAATTTTTTCTTCTTTTGAGCTCTTGATTTAGACACTAAGGATATTTTTATTTTTTATTTTTTTTGGTAATTTACACGTAGATGGAATGATTGAACATACAAGTATTTAAAAAAAAGAAAAGAAAAATGCAGTCTACAATAAAAAGTCCGTTATTCTAGATATTAATATGAGTGTTTTGTCTTTTCATGTTGAAAAATATTCTCTTTTAAAAAAGTGTAAGTTATCAACTTGTGAAAATTTGGTTAAAATAAAGTGATATATTGGTCATAATATGGCATCCAATGTTGTGAAATATATGTTGAAATTATAACATCGAGTTTCAGCATATTATTTTCTCGTGATTCAAATGCAATTTTTTAAGAAGTATGTTATTTTGGATTGTTAGATTAAATTAAAGATAATATGTATTACTATTTATAATTACAGTATCCTACGGTGCAATATACATGTTGAACTTTTTAATGTTAAATCTCCTTACTTTATCGTTTCACGATTAAATGTCATGTTTTAATAAATATTAGTTATTGGCTCGTTGAAACTTAGTTAAAAATAATGCGATACTTAAGGTTATCTAAAAACATAATATATAGGTAAGGATTTGTAATATCGAATATAAATATTTTGTCTTTAATGGCTAAAATCTCATTTGTAGATAGTATGAATCATTGTTCATAATTTCATATCCAAATGTGGAATGTATATATTGATGTCGATATTAAGTACTTTATCATTAAGCCTAAAATATTATTTTTTAATAAATATACTTTGCTGGCTTGCTACAATTATTAGAGTTAAGAGTAAATAATGTTTATAATTGCAGCATCCAAAAGCATAGTATACATTGTGGTCGTATATTATCAGTATGAACTACAATTGAACTTTTTTACTACTAAATTGTCATATTGTAAGAAAATATTATATTAACTTGTTGAAATTGAACCAGAGACAATATGAACTACAACTTATAATCATGCAAGTTAGTTTTGTGATATACACAATGGATTCGAAGTAGTAAAGTATCATATATATTAAGAAATTTACTCTAAGATTAAGATATTGTTTGATAGTGAATATATTTTACCTGATTATCAAAATTATGTTAGTAAAAGTGTGAATTGATGCTTATATTTACGCCATCCAAATGTGTGATATGTGAATGACAAATCCAAGCGAGTTATTTTCTTCTATGTTTTTTTTTTATATTTTTTTAATAAATATGCTTTACTAGCTTACCAGATCTGGGTTAGAAATTATGGAGAGTTGCCTGTTATATGGCCTAAGAGGTGTGATGTACATGTAGAGTTGTAATATCTAATTTAAATACCTTATTTACTTTTACAAAAGAATATTGTTTTATTATAATATTGAACATGAAATTATTACTAATTGATGACAAAAAACATAAATTGTTATTATGGTTTTGGTAAATTGAGAACTGCATTATACAACTTGGACGTATAATATCGAAGCTAAGTACCTTATTTTCTAGCAATTAAAATGTCATTTTTAGATAAATATATTTTCTTAACTTGTTAAAATTGGTCAAGATGATTTGAATTGCTGTAATTATAATTAAAATTCAAATGTATAAAATACATAGCGGAGATATAATACCATATTTAAGTAGTTTAATTTTTATGCTTAGAATGGTATTTTCTAATAAATATTCTTTAGTAACTTAGCGGGTTGGAGATAATTAATGTTAATTTCCGCTTATATTTAATACATTATCTGAATTTGCTATATACATGTTGAACTAATAATATCAAGAAGAGCACTTTATCAAGAATGTCATTCGTAATAAATGTGAAATGCTACTTATAATTACTATCAAACATATTTATATTATCGAACGATGAGTATTTTATCTTTTCACAATCAACATATTGTTTCTAAATATATTTATTATATAACCAAAATTGGGTTAGACATAAAGTGAAATGTTATATACCTTTTTTTTTTGTGTCTAACCAAGGTGAAAACTAGTGTGTATATATAGGAAAAGGGAATTATCGCAAAATTACTTGGCAAATATATTTACCCGCAATTCAGAGTTTTGATAACGACATATTTAATAAATTTTGTCACGTATTTATTAAATAAAATAAAAGATAAAATAAAAAATTTGAACTGTTAATAATTTTGAAAGTATTGACACATACATAAAAAATAAGTAAGAACATGTATATCTATATCAAATAGATTTGATGATTTGAAACTGCTACCATACTGCTTTATTAATTATGTCAAACTAACTAAGGAAGAAACTTTAGCCTCTGCCTAAACATTGTGGAATTCTTTTGGTCTTAGAATATTTCATTCATGTAAACTTTGGAAATAGGTCCAAATTTTTTATGCGGATTTCTACTTTAGTTGACGACCAAATATTAAATTCTTTAAGTCCATATACCAGAATAATAGTGTGCCCATACTAATTTAATGTGTCTTACTCAATGTCTTCGCCTTTTTTCATTTTTTTTGGGTCAAAATCTTATTCTCGTCCAGGGGGAAAGAATAGACAACAAGATCCCATTTTATATTTTCTTAATTAAAAATTAGTATAAAGGTTAGAAGATTTCAGAGACTCTGAATATTATAATTAAGTCATGCTCATTAAATGCTTAATATATTTATTCATAATTAAAAACTTTAAATTATATCAAAACTTAGTATTTGGTCGAAATATATAATTAAATTCCAATCAAGCAATCCCTCTGTCTTTATTATGATATATATTCGGAAACACAATAAGTGAAAATAAATAATTAACTATTAAATTTTAAATTTTGAAAATTGTAAGTTATGATAATAAATTAGGAGAATGTAATTTTAAAAAGCTTAGAAAGTCTCCAAATACTATTCAATTCTCACCAACCAATTAATATAATTTTTTATAATTTAAAAAATCCAATTATTAAAAATTAATATTTACGCTAAAGTGGTCATTTCATGCTGTACATAATGTCAATTAAAAATTATTATTATCGTAGAATGACACTTGAGTTTATTATGAATGAAGATGCAATCTTGCCCATCACAGAACTATAATTAAATGAACCATGTCCACAGCAAAAATAATTAAACATCATATCGTGCATTACACATACGCACTTCCACTTGTATTTATTTCATTTAATATAATTTTCCTTTTCTTTCCCTTTAATTTAAATTTAGAACCCACCTAAAAACATAAGAAGAAAATGCCAAGAAAAAGGTACTCCCTCTTTTGTTTAGTCCATTCTTAAAGCATTTTAAATCCTTTATTTTAGTTTGTATTTTTCATCTCTTATTTTAATATATGAGTGCCTGTCAAATGTAACATTTACAATCATATATTTTTATCAATAAAAACTTAATACACATAAAATTATTTAATACAAAAAATAAAAGATAAAATATCATTTTTTTTATCATAAAAGATCATAATCGAATTTTGGAGTTTAATAATCCACACCAAACAACGATACGACATCGTGCGGAATTTATAGCAATTTAAAACTGGACGACACGGTAGGTTACACGGTAGATATCATTAATTAAAGTCCCAAAATAATAGTGACCATCCACACATCACGTGATCGTGTTTGGATCTTGAGTAGCATCTAGCAGTTATGAATCCAACGTCCCGGAATATTCCACGTCAGCGCAGCCGCAGAACTGTCCTGTTCCCCCACCGCAACTAATCCGTACTCCTCCACTATAGTAGCCACACCTACAGTGAGATAGTCCCATGTACACCAAAAATAAAAGTGGAAAAGGGGTGTGGGCCCCTCTCCCTCCTCACCACCCATGCCCCCAGATACTTCATTATCATCGCTTCTCACGAGATCCTCCATCCATAAATGCATGTTCTTTCAAAAGTTTCATATTAGCAGGTCACGTGACATGCCCATGTACGTATTTTCATACGTGCGTGATTAAAGTATGCGGATATTTTTGTTTCTTTGGAGGACTTATAAAGTAATGTATGTATACAACTATGAATATTCTATACATACATTGTATACAATAGACTTTTAATAGTCGTCTTTTGAGATAAACGATATTCGACCCATTTAAATTTATTAATTTATTTTAGAATAAATTACAAAAATCACCTCTGATGTTGGTGTAATTAGAAAAACCAATCATAATATTTGACAAATTACAAAAATCGCTCATGACAAAACAATATTATTAGGATTTAACGGGATATAATGATGTTACCATGTGGACAATGGGTAAATTCCAAAGGTAATGTTGAAATTTATTTTTTGTTCACACGATAACATCATCAACTTCTGTTAAATTCTAACAGTGTTACTTTATTAGTGGTGGTTTTTGTAATTTATCAAACCTTAAGATTAATTATGTAATTTGCCAAACCTTATGATTAGTTCTTATAATTATAGCAGACCTTAGCAGACCTCGAAGGTGGTTTTTGTAATTCACTTAGTTCTTATAATTACACTAAATTTCAATAGTGATTTTTGTAATTCACCCGTTATTTTATATACTGTCTTCTAAAATTTTTCAAAAATATTTCATTATATCACTTTAGCTTTTAAGGCCAGTGAATCACCTTGTTCTTTCCGCGGTCTTTTAGTTAAAACATGTAATGAAAGGACAGGTATTTGACCCTAGATGAAATTTAAAACTAAATAAATTGTCAAATAACTAATTTTGTGCGATGTAATCACATTCTTGCCTTTTTTCTCTATTTGTTTATACATAAAAAATATATAAACAATGAATATTTTTAGTAGAAAGTGAAAATAATGAGAGAAGCCACTGATTTTTCAACAATAATTTTTTTATTGAAAATTCATTTGGACAAAGCGGTGAAATTATTTCTAGTAAGGTGTCCCATAAATAAGGAATATGAAATGCCTTTTTATTTTATTTGTTGATCATGTCATGTGTGTGCATGTCAAACGTACCATGCATATCATGTATGCACTTGTTATGGGGCATGCATGCTGACCTACTGTGGGCGGTTTAAAGCAAAGAATCCGAGTGGGCTACGCAAGTAGATGAGATTGGTCCGCCGTGCGGGGCTTTGCTTCCTCCTCCCGCCATAGGGGCAGGCGGTGACCCCACCGCCATGCTTTTTCGCGCCAAATTTCTGGATGATACCTAGCAAGGCAACGGCACGTGTCCCATGGTTCTCTTAAATCCGCTATTATCCTCGGGTCACATCGATGACCCCCGGGGCACAGGCTCTAAATATTATTTGCACAAAATATTGAAATTTAACATAATTTTTTAGGTTATGTTTGGGTGTGCCATGAGTTTCTGGTAAATTCTTTGTAAGTCAATTTAAAATATCTTAAAGTAATTTAAAATTAAAGACAGCCATTCATTTTTTCCTTGCTATAAATTGCTAGGAAAGTGAGAGGGCAATAGACATCCGGTCAACGTTGTATCTTTCAAAATGCGACTTTTCCGGTTATATTTTTCAAAAATTTTCTACAGAGAGTGATATGTGGTTGTGTAGTAATACTCGAACATTGATGACTTGTACGTTGAAGGTTGTACCTTTGATTCGGTTCTCAGGCAGTCAAGCTCCTCTTTTTGGCGCAAGATCCGGTAAGAGTTTCATGATTAGTTTCCTGATTCGTCTGCTTTGATTTATAAAGTTTACGATGATATTTGCAATAAATTATGTAAATACATAATTAATTATTTTTGTTGAAAATTAAAAAAAAAACATTTAGTTTTTGAAGATTATCAAATAATTATTTGTAAAATAATAAAAAATAGTGATGTTTGGAATCATAATTGTTTATTTTTCTTAAAAATAACTCGTAATACCTCATAAACCCTAATACTACTTATAAAATTATAGATTATTGTTCATTAATTTCAAAAAATTTACAATATAAAAGAAAAATTCCAAACACTCAAAAAAAACTTATAACATCCCACAATCAAATAAGTATTTTTATTATAATCAATTGCAAACATTTCCAAGAATTGATTATTATCGATTGATACGTAATCAACAATATAATCTTTTATCCCTGAGTTTTGATATTCGATCAAATCAATTAGTCAACCCCTCGTTTTTTGTTGGCAAATTTAATGTAAACTTTCCTTCTCTCCTAATTAATTATAAAGGGCAAAATGATTATGTTTAGATAGTGAATAATAAACGATACGATACATAGTAATTTATGTGGTCTTATTTCACAACATAAAATGAGGATGTGACGTTTTATTAATGTTTATCATTATCAATCCAAGTGGTAATGAGCTAGAAAAGTCAACGATTATATTCTACGGCTCGAGATAATGCTAATTATTAGCAATAATGGAAATTTGGGATTAACATAGTAACATTAGACAGTTAGGTATTATAGTAATGGATGATATTATTATAATTTTTTAAACCACATAAAATATTTGTCATTATGCTAAATTTCAAGGGTATTGAGGTAATTATTCATTTTACCTTATTATTAACACTAGCGTCTAATAAATACTCGTTGTATGTGCATAAAATAAACAAAATATAATTTATATATTAAGATATAATTTACACCTTTAGTGACTAGAATATATAATTAATATATTTAATATAATTACATATATAATATGATACAAATAGAAAATTAGTCGATTGTGGGTGATACTAAAATAAGTTAAGATCAAGAATATTATTTTAGAACTATATATACATGAAAACATAGTAAATAGGAGACTCATACTTTATTAGAATATAATATAGAAAACATAGCTAATTATAATGTTGGATAAATATAGTGAAAGCATTGGATCCCCTACAATATATAAAATTAATTAAAAAAGTGAAAAAGGTTACGTAGAAGCATGAAATGATTTAATATTCGGAACATACACAAAATTATCAGGCTAAGTGAGTGTGAGACACTGAGAGATGGGCTGAGGATACAGATTCATTCTCCATGCGTGAATGGGTCCACTTGTTGATGTAATAATACTAATTGTCGCATGTAACAGTACTAAGAAGCACCAATAATGTATTTCACGGGATTTATACATTAGATCTAACTTGCACAAAATCTAGAACGGATTGCCCTTGTCTTTACGGGGAACTTTTCCAGTAGGCCCATCGGCAAGATCCTACGAGTTCATTTACTTTTATGGATGAAATAAATATATGATAGATAAAATGTGAAATTAGATTTGGAATAAGATTATTTTAAAATAATAATATTGTATTCATGTTATAGAATTATTTGAGGGATTTAAATCAGACGGTGTTTACCTTGCCTTCCTATTGAGACGATAATTCAATAGTTATGAATCTAAAAGTATAGTATTGAAAAGGAGAAGGGTGAGAACCTATTTTATCCACTTTTTATTCTACATTGAATTCATATTTTTCCTTACAAGTTTACAAATTGAATAAGAAAGCACCAATTTTTCACTTAGAGGAGGGCAAAGGGTGGAGTTCAGGAAACAAACAGCCTACCAATCCTCATCAAACTCATTTTTCTCCAGATTTTCAAGACCCTCCTTTTTTATTCATCTTTCTTGAGATTAAGCTTCTAAAATTCTCCTCAAACCCATTTGTTTCGGAAATCTCTAACCCGATTTAGTCCATATTCCTATTTACTTCTCTTCTTCCCCTTGAAGATTCATTTTACTCCTCTAATTTCAACCTCCAAGTCTAACATTTCTTCCTCAAGAAACTTGTGGATTTTGAGAAGGAGCCAAACAATTGAGAATCGAAAGCTTACCCAAATTGATTAATGGATAAGATTGAGAAATAGTGCCTTTTTACTCCCTGGCGTGTTCTTTTTTGAGAAAAACTCCATGGCACCTGTGTTTTTGCCTGTTAGGGACAACTGTAATTGGAGGGCAATTTTGTTAGGGAAATTTTACAGAAAATTAATCATGCCTTCGATTGACTATTCAAATCTATAGTGGTTTGATTATTAATCAAGAAATTTGTTGTTTTAGTACCAAGCCAAGACCAAAACACATGCCACAGACTTTCCTTTCACTCCAACAAAAGTAAATAGGATATTGGGCCATATTAAATTACATCTGCAGCCTAATCTTTTTTTTTTCTAAAAAAAAAAAAAACCTATTAGTGGGCATTCCGCATTAAAATTGAAGATGGAAATAGGAGCTTAGAGGACAGAGGTGTCTCCAAAAATTATTACAAGATAAATCATCAAAAGGAGCTTGGCCTACAAAGTTACCAATCCTTCCCCACCTTTGCCAAATTGTGGGCTGCTATGAAACTTTAACTTTGGGCCCTCGTTCCAAAAAGGCTGAATCTCGTCACATGAAGGTTCCTAGTCCCAATCAACATGATCATTTGGATAATTTAACAATTGAACCACTACAACGAATTACTTTCAAAACAGCACAAGTCCCCCTTTAAATTGTCAACCCATCACATAGCCTCATGAATCATCAAAGCTTCAGCCTCTATGCCATCAAAATTCAAAAGCATGATCCTAGTGGATACATTTGATAGGATATAACCATCCAAATTTCGAGGAAGAAAAGCTACAATCATAGAATCATAAATGAAAGCTGCATCAGAGTTAAATTTGAACTAACAACATGGGTGCGTTTCTAGATCAGATCACAAGTAGAAATCTCATATGAATTTTTACTATTTGAGCAAACTGATAATCCTTGCAAACCTTATGAAGTAATGAGCTAAACTATATTTACCCACGTTAATAAACAAGTACATAAATATCAAAAATAAAAATCGTAGTTGCGGTGTTAATAAATCGAGGCTAGAGTGCATAGCTTAAGAAGCCTTAATGATAATGCCAAGTTTTTAAATCGAGTAGTTAAGATGGTTTACCATGAGCTGGGTTGAAATTAAGTTTAATTATAACTGATTATATTAAATTTGTCTCGTGTTATTTATCGGAAAAAAAAAAAAAATGTCTCGTGTTAAAGGCAGAGAATTGAGGATTATAACATTAAACGAATCTGAGCAGATGACACTTGAGTGATGCATTTGTGTAAATTTAACAGAAAGGCCCAACTCTCAAGACCAGGGTATCTAGGCCTCAGCCATGCACGGTCCATCCACGGTAAGTGGTGTAGGCCCATTACCTTAGTTTCCAAAAAAGGGCCATCGAGATCAAATAAATCAATTAAAGAGCCCAACCCATATTAAAATTAAATCTTTAATATAATAAACACGTAAATGATTATTTAAAGTATATATAGTTTTTACTATACTTCCTTAATAACGTGGAGGTTATCACAATAGTTATGATCACATAATATTTTTACTACTATTAATTAGGTTCTTTTTTCAAAATGATAATTTTATGAAATATTAAGCAATAAAAAATTAAATTACAGGAAGGAAAATATGAAAAATGAATAAATTACTTGAAAAATAAAGCAATAATCCGCAGGATAGAAAGAAAGAAATGGCTAGACAATAGAGATTATTAACACAATAAGAAAGAGAAAAAAACCTGGAAAATGATTAAAATCAAAATGATATAAAATGCTTACTCGAGTAAAATTTTTTGTGGACAAACTTTATGCTAAAAGTGTCTTTTTTTATTATAAATGATAAAAGCGCCTAATTTGGTTATCATGAACGCATTTTGAATTTTAAACTTATTTTATGATAATAAATATTTAGAACTTATATAATGAGATGAAAGCCTGGGAATACCTTAAAATTATCTTAATTGAACAAATATTTATGCTGCAATTTTATATAATTAAACATATAACCTCCCTTAAAGAAGAATAAATTTTCACATAATAACAAATATTCAAAATTCCAAGAATTCGCGATAACTCAATTTGAGTCGACGACCAATCTCTTATTCTCTTATATATATACATATATATACTAGCATATGTCTATGCTATGCATGGTCAATCAAAATTAATTTTTTTGTTATAAAAAAATAATATATATTTGAAGGCTTTCATATGGGATATTTAGTATATGGCACAATTTTTTCATATGCCAAAATTAAATTTGAAATACTGAATATTGATGAAAGTAAATGTTCATAGAAAAGTATTTATTTGAATTAATGAAAATTTTGATAATATGAAAAATACGAAATATAGAAAGTTTTAATGAAGTAAGCATCAATGTATTACACATAATAGAATAATGAAAATATTCATTCAGTTACAGTAATTAAAACACTTTTCATGCAAGTTATTAGTTAAGAATAAAGATAGAAATTAATGCAATCATATTTCTATCTATTATTTTTATGAGGTAGAATTACCTTTACTTCTACATAAATGAATAAATATATATATATATATATAGATATAATGCTTAACAACATGAAAATTTAAAATAACATTTAGGCATACAGAATAATATATAATCATTCTCATATCAAGAGTTATTATCTAATATTTCATATTTAAAGTCATTAATAAAATATACGTTTAACATTTAATAAGTATATATAAATAAAGTATCAAGCCAATAAATAATTATGTTTTGTACATTGCGTAAGTATTTATAGGACTTTAAGTGATTTTTAGTGAAGTAGAAAGGAAATGAGATAAAATTTTAGGATTATTCATTAAAAAGATTACGGCCGTATATTAATATAAGCACTTAAAAAATCGATTTAGTGTTTCAAAAACTATATATTTTGTCAATTTCATGGGAAAAAATAAGAAGAAAATTCTCCAAGCAAATCCTAACACTTAAGAGATGATATTGTATAAGCTTTTTTGCTTGTGGGTTTGAATATACAGTATTTGAAAATTAATTATATTTATTCTAAATATACCATAAAATATTTAAAAGATATGTACTATAGAATCATATATGATTTCTCTTAAGAAAGAAATCGAGTTATACATAACTGTGTATACTTTATTGCATGTAATAATCAACAACTAAAACAAATTATAGAAATATAAAAAGTTATTAAAGTCTCCCATTATAAAATCATTACATGAACAAAAAGAGTATTCAAAATAAAAATAACATAAATAATGATTATATGACTTGAATGAAATAATGGTTAGACATATATAAATATAAAAGATATAAAAAGTTAAAACAAAATAAAATCAATAGATATATAATAACTTTGGAGACAAAAATTAGAAATTAATATCTAAAAATATGCTTGATCAAATAAATTATCAAAATTAAATGAACACAAATAAAATCTAAGACATGAACAAACATATAATTATTTATTTAAATTTCTTATA
>JACFYI010003544.1:2096386-2141659 GCA_014898755.1 Handroanthus guayacan | reverse complement strand
TATATATAAATGGATATATCAAACGGATATAAATTCGGAGCTGATATTAAACGGATCGAATATGTAATTATCATATTTGTATCCATTTCTAATCGAATACGGATAATATCCGCTTTAAATGGATACGAATAATATCTCATACAAATGGATATGAATGCGAACAGTAATCGAATTTTCGAATACTCATTGACAGCCCTACAAATTGCCTACCAACAACATCATACATGACAAGAAATATCCTATGTTGAAAAAATTGGTAAAAAAAATCCTATGTTAAAAAAAATTAGTAAGAAAAATCTTTTGTTGTAGAAAAAAAAAACAATTTTTTGCAAAAAAAATAAAAAGGCAATATTGTCATTTTAAGGACTAAATAGTGTAAAATGATGGTAGAGGACGGTGAGCTAATTAATTTTTTCAAAAGATTTTATATACTAATTAATTTTTTACAAGGTTATATTTGTTAATTATGTATAACACAGGGGTATATTGCAAAAAACTCCCAAAAATATCTTCTACGAATTTCTCCGCTTAAACACAATCAAAAACATCCAAATTTGACTTTGTTCATATATTTTAATATTTCCTTTTGTCTTATTTCATCAATTGATTTAATCCTCTTATTAGATGAAGACTCAATTATCCATTAATAATATCATACCTCACCAAAGTAATCAAGGGACAAATTTGGAAGGTATAAGTCACAGTATTAGGTACAAGTCAATTTGATACCCAATATCAATTGTAAGTTGTACTTAATAAAGATTATATAAAGTATTAGCTGATAAATATAGACCAAAACCATTTGAAACGGATCAACCCTTCCCATTGTCACATTCGGATGATCATTAGTAAATTTACTAGATGTGACAACCCTTTTAAAAATTGAGATTTATCTGCTAATATATTTAATAACTTAATTAATTATACAATTCCATTAAAAGGGCAGACCTGTATATGCTTCAAGAATTGTACTTTATATAACTTTAAATTATTATGGTAGGCTTATGGTACTGTGCACGAATGAATAATGGGACGAGTACTCGGTTTTTTTGCCTTCTTAGGAACTAAGCATTGAGCTGTAACACATTAATTAGATTCGTAAGATGGATTAGTTCGTTTGTGAACGGTGACATCAAAGTATAAATAATACTTTTAAATTATTTTGGGTACCTAAGCTAACTAAAATAATGTAACCTATGTGTTATGCAACTTTTCCGAGTCCAAAGAGATTAGAACGAACATTTTTGGTAATTTATTCAGTATTATTTAGTACTAGCATTGTGTACGTATTTTATGCGTTTGTATTTAATCATAAAATGATATAAATATATATATATATATATTTGTGTGTCTATAAATGTGGGCTCTAATTTCTTTTTTAGAAACTTTAATAATTGAAGTTAACTTAGAAAAATAGTAGAAAACATGACTCGTATCCATAACCTTTAGAGCCATGGCTATAATTAAAACAATAGTATTTAATTAACAATAGGGGGTCATGAAATATATATATATATATAGATATATAAGCGCATTACATAAGCTATAAATGTGAGTCAACACTAATAATAAGCCTATGTTAATTAAAAATATGATATAAAAACACACCAAGATGAAGAAATTATAGAAACATAAGACAAAGGGCGGTTCATGTATAGCACAGGCATACTATTCTTCATTATTAATAAAAAATAAAAAAAAATATTAAGTTTAAATTTTCAATAATAGTATTTTAAGTATTGCATGCGTTGCATGCACTCAAATTTTAAAATTTCAAATTCAGGCAAATAGTACGATGCCTTGGCTGCAGAAATTTGACATTCGAAGTTGTTTCTCGAATGGCAGCTTCGATGTGGTCAATTTTACTAATAGTATAATCTAGCTGCCTGTTTTGGGAGAAATGTTGTCTAGGAAAAGTCCATTCCAAAAGGCCTGCCGACCGATCTAGGCCTCAAAATGGATGTGCGGCGCAGAAATTTGGGGCAGATTTAGGCCACTGATTCCGATAATGTGGATAAAGTTGGAAAGTTGGAAGATGAATAATATTACTTGCAATATTTTCTCTTCGGATAATTACCTCATCACCACATAAATTTGACTTAATTATAATGATATTCTATAATTTGTAAAATTATGAGAATGCCCCTTTATTGGCTAAGTTAAAGAAAAACTTAAGGAGTCTAGTATAACATTAAAGCCTTAAACATGATTTATTTGTAATATTTCAGTCAATATATTATATTTTGAAAACTACTTTTAGTGCTATACAAGCATTATTATTGGGTTTTTTTTTTTAAGTTAGACTACCAATAGGAGATGTTATTGCAATTTCAAAAATAAAAAAGGATGCTACAGTAATTAGATCAAACATCAAGAGGTGTTTAGGTAATTATCTCATGTTGGTATTTTTTTTGAAAGAACAAAATTCTCCAAAAATAAAATAAAATAAATATTTTTATGAAACTTCGACAAATATTATTGAAAGACATTAAATTTGACATTGTCATCAATCTAGACTATGGTGATGTTCGGCTATGTTTCTCCAAAACGTTTTGGTTTGGGCAAATGCTAAAACAAACATAAAAATCTATTTTAAGGAAAACAAAACAATTTTTCCCCAAAATACCCCCTTTAATTTATTAGAATTACATAACATCCTTAAGTCTTTTCATATGCATCATTCATATTTACTCATTAACTTTATATATATACATATCATATACAAGTTTTATAATTATAATTACATATAAAATATATTACTAAAATCAAATTTTTTCTACTAATTAGATATAAAGGTAATTGATTTGATATGTACAATAAAAACTATTCCTTTCAAAATATATCCAGACATTACTTCATCTACCAAAACAATTTATAGCAATCACTCAAAACATGAACAAATATCCATTACTTTTTCTAATCTTACTCTCAGGACGCCATTTTCCAAATACTATTATCCAAAACACTCCAAGTGAAAATTGATCAATATAATAATTGAAAATCGCTTGGTCATCTAAATGAAATGAATGGAACATCATGAACTATTAAAATTCTTAGTAACTCTTTCTTGAAAAAAAAAACTCAAATTTAGTTCCGCAAGAGATGAATTGGAAATCTCAACTGAAAAAATTGTAACAGCGACTTTTCTTTTTTAGTTCACATGTCCAGAATCGTATTGGGCATGTTCACAGTCGTATTTGAAAATGGATTCTAATTTTTTATTCTCTACAGGTTTTCTAACACGTCACATGGAGTATCGAACACATAGCTCACATATGTTCGTGATATATGTAATCTAAACATAATCGGCATTAGTCTCCAAAACATCCTTCCAGGATGTCTAGTACCATTCTAAAATATTGCCTTGGGTTCTTCACTTTTTTCCGAAGTATAATAATAAACGAAGAAAAGTATTTTTTACTAACTTAACCAATGGATTTTTTAAATAATAATTTATAAAAGTTTAAGATAAATCTTCTGCTAAGTCACCTTCTTTTTTCTTTTCTTTTTCTATGATAGAATTTTGCTTAGTACATACTCGATATCTTATCCTGTAATTTTTGAAATATCTATGCATTAGTCTCTAAAACATCCTTCCAAAATGTCTAATACCATTCCAAAATATTGCCTTAAGTTCTTAGCTTTTTTCCAAAGTATAATAATAAACATAAACGAAGAAAAGTATTTTTCACTAACTTAATCAACAAATTTTTTAAATAATAATTTATAAAAGTTTAAGACAAATCTTCTGCCAAGTCACCTTTTTCTTTTTCTATGATAGAGTTCTGCCTAGTCACCTTTCATTTATAATTCTGTTCCATATAATTTTACCAAGATATATTTTAAAAAGAAAAAGAAAGCCAAAATATCTGAAAAAACCAACAACAAGCTTTAAAGACGGAAAAAAGGAGGCCCAGCTAATTCCAAATGTATGCATAGCGGTGCCGACGGCCAATGTAAACTTTTTACGCTTAAAAACAACGCCCGAAAACCACAGACAACCCATTTCACAACAAAAAAGAGAAGAAAATTCGGGACAATGGGCCGTGATTGACTATGCCCTCTGTGGTCCCCACCTCACTGACCCGGACTCCAAACCCAAATTCAAATCCAGTTAATCACGCAATACTAAATTCCAGACCAAAAAATTTACACAGCAGACACGTCAAACGGATCCCAATTTTCAATGACGAGACGTCCGTGATATGGCCCCCAAGTATTCCCACGTCACCTTCATTATTCCCCAATATCCTTTTCTCCTTCACATTTTCCCAACTATAAATTGCTCCACACTTTCCTCCCTCTCTTATAGCAAGTTTTGCATTTTTCTTCTCTCTACTTAATAGAAGAAATTCTTCTTTGGAACGTTGTGGTAATTACATTGTGAAGTTTTCTCGGTTGGTCTATGCTCTTGAATATTTGTGATGGAAGAAGGGAAGGTAGTTAAGAAAAGAGTTCGAGATGAAACGGAAGTGCTGGAGTCGGATATTGACTCGCCGGAGGTGAAGAGGTTGAGGGAGAATTTATTGGATAGTTTGGATGATGATTCTGAGATCTGTACATCGACTCAGGATCTGGACTCGTTTATGAAGAGCTTTGAGGAGGAGATTACAGCTTCGCCCTCCGCCGCCGGCGGAGGCACGGAGATTGGTGTGGTTGATGTTGCAGCGGATTTCGGCGAGTCTCGGCTGGATCTGGGGTACTTGTTTGCGGCTTCTGATGATGAGCTAGGGATTCCTCCCCCAAATTCTCCAGGTGGTGTGAAAAATGAGTTAAGGAATGAGTTGGTTCGGGTGGAGTCCGACTCGTCAGAAATCGGAGGCGGGTTCTGGGAGATCCCTAATTATGATGCATTCGGATTCGGGTTCGGTGAAATGGATAACTATAACGGTGAATATGTGGCACTTGACGGATTGTTTGACTATTCCGACATTGGTGTGGGGTCGGGTGACTATCCATTGAGACCTGAAACGCTGCCGGCTCAATAGGGTGGACTTTTTGTTTCCACCTACTGTTATGTGCTACTGTTAGGGTTAGGCGAAGATTATTGTTAATATCAGTTTATTTCATTTTTTAATATCTATTGATACTGAAAAATATCTAAGCATACACAGCAAATGATGTAGAAAAAGTTGATTAGAATGGATTGTGGTCTCAATTTTGAACATGAACTATGTTAATTAGCATATTGGCAAAATGGTCAAATGAAAAGACGTGCCTGCCTGGAACTTATGATTCAATTACAAATTTAAATATATAAAATTCATTATGTGGCATATATTTCTTTTATCGGTGCGTTTGTTATTTTATTTTAATTATTATATTAATATTATTACATGAATATATTTTAAAAATTAAATAAGAGATAAATTTTTTGAACTATTCATGAACAAATATTATTATAAAATAAATAAAGATTTTCATGTTATAAGTGAGAGTTAAATTTACACATTTCTTATGAAAATATTATTATAAAGTAAATAAAGATTTTCATGTTATAAGTGAGAGTTAAATTTACACATTTCTTATGAAAATGTGGAGGTTATAGTTATATTGCTTCATTAAGAGGAAGGTGACAAAATGAATTATTATAATTGAGCTTCCTGAAAATATAATAAATATTACGGATGGATGCCTATTAATCCAATTTAGAGGTGACTTATTTGTAATCTATACTATATATAAAGCATGAGACCCTTAGGTAGTTATTTTGGTGTGTTTTTAGATGAGTTGACAAAATTAACCCTATTTTGAAATATAATTACAAGGTAGTTTTTAAAGATAATATAAAATACTTTTTTAACTTCTTCAACATTTATTTTTATCTTTTTTCCTCCAATTATAATTTTTCCTTTAAATTTTATCCTTTCCAAATTTATTCTTTAATTGTGATATTCTATACAATAAATTCAAATAAAATATTCAAAAAAATTAAGAAAAAATTAATACTATTTTACATAATTTTTTTAATTTTGTATAATTAAAAATTAAAGCACACGCATCGAGTGTGCCATAGTAACTAGTATTTATTATTTTCTGAAGTCCAATTTTAACATATTAGAGGCAATTTTGGTCATCCAAACTAGAAGGCTGTTTTGATAAATAAAATAATCTTGAGGATTGTCGAGATAGTTATGCATTACCATTCATGTGGTTATTATTCTATTATTTTTTTCCAAAGTTTTTTTCTCTTAAGTATACGGTGGCTCCAAAAATAAAATGAAATGTGATAAATTTCTTAGACAATGGAAATCTAGTTACATTAGCAATGTAATAATATATATGTTAGTTACTTCAGTTCTAATTTAAAAAGATTAAATCTTGTGACCTGTGATAATAAGATTATAGGAGTTAGCTAAACAAATCAATTTGAAATGCAAGTAGTTTGTCCGGGCTGCATTGTAAGAGATTGTTTGAATAAGTTTTACATTTTTTAAAACATTTTGTAAAATGCTAGGTTATAAATATATTCGAAAGTGTCTTATATATAGTTTTAAAGTAAAATATTAGATTTTATGAATTCTTACGATAAAATTTATATTTGTGTAAATTCTGATGTATTTATTTTTTATATTAAATATAAAATATGATTACCAATTTATGTATATATTATGCTCTTCAAGAGTCAAAAATTTATTATAACTTATTAAGTTAATAATCGGAATGGACCACTAAATCATCAACGTATCTCTAAATACTTAGCACTTTAAGTATATCCTAAAAATAATAATTAACGGTTGATTACTAATTAGCATTTACTTTGAGACTTCAGAGAGCAACAAATTATTTGATCCATATTGATTTTTGAACTGTGTTATATAAAAAAAATAATATTATGTAAAATTGATGTACATTTATTTAAAAAATGCGGCATAAATAGTAAATACTGCAATAACTCAAGATAAATTGAACTTTGAAAACCAATTTAACATTTAGATTGATAGAGGCTGAATAATGGGCTGAGCATCACCATGAGGCCCCAACAAGCCCACTTACATGAGTTAGATGATATAGCAGATGTTGTCTGAGCCCATCAAAAGTAACAAAGTCCCATCATGCCTCAGAGAGTCCCCATGAGTTGTTCGAATCCTAGTAAGACTCTGATATTTACCCAATATATCTTCCTGCAATCTCTACGTAATAATACATTATAAGACACTCTCCCAACATCTCATTCACCGAATTATCGATTGACTTCAACATCGAAAGATTTTTATTCAGGAACCTCCTAAGTCTTCTAACACTTCGATTTTCAGGTAATTTGTAAAAATATTATAGAATATATTCTTCGCACACAATTTTACCATGTCACTGCTAAGATTTCTTTTCGCTTCATAGATATTCCACATATTTAAGAAAAACACACTTTTTTAAGCTACAAACCATAACGTAGAAGTATCCCAACAAGTACAACATATCCCTCACTTTACCCTTCCCACCACAGAATAAGCGCAAAATTAAATTTGTTTTTCGGTATATAGCAACAATGTATGTGATATGTCAAATGTTTCCATCCAATCATATAGTTAGATTATTTAATTTAGACGTCCAAACAAATAGATTAAGAAGCCACCGCCTTCACCTTTTTATAGTGGAGGTGCAAAATTCGAGTTCCACCGACAACGTGTGAGTATTTATTTACCGTATGGTAGTCTTTGTCTACAGAAATGATAGTTTATATTATTTAAATTATATTTAGTTATATATTTGATCTTTGAATTGCATTTGATCTTGTAATGATATTGATGTGTAATCGAGTGTAATCGTTTATCTGAAAAAAAAAAAAAAAAACAAATAGATTAAGAAGAGATAAATTGTTATTACAGGGATGAAGCCCAGGGTCAAGTGGAAAAAGCCCAATTTTGGGTTGGCCCAAAAACACTATCCTACCCCACCGAAACGAAGCCCAATCATCAGATAAACATGAGATAAATCCCAGACCCGTTGCCGGAATCCAACACAAAAAATCTCTCTAGCTTTTATCCACTTTCTTCCACCAAAACTTACTCTCTTAACTTGTCGTGCTTTCCACGTGCCAACATGACCACTGAACAATCATGCGTCGTTCGCACGACTGCCATGGCGCGTTGTAATACTTTCATTTACGGGAAAGCTTGGAAAAGGAGTAACAAAAATAGATCAGAAATATATATACATTGAAAAACAATTCTTTACTTGGACCATCGGGTTTCTATACCTTTCTTCTCTGTATTTTCTCATCCCGATTCAATTTTGCAGGACACGAATAAATTAAATTAATTTCACCAAGAAAAAGGTCAATAAAAATGAAGATTTTCGTGAAGACTCTCAAGGGCACTCACTTCGAAATCGAAGTGAAACCCGAAGACACGGTTGGCTTTTCTATTTCTTCTTTGTTGATGATATTAATTTTCATTTTCCGTTCTGAAGTGTGTGTAATTAGGTTGTTTCAGATGGGCTTGTGTTTATCATTCATTTTTCGTGTTGAATTTTCTGTGGGTTTCAAGGAATTTTAATTTTAGCATGTTTGGATTTTGTGGGCGGTTTTCTAGTTTAATCCGAGGCTGGAATTATTGAACTTTGCTAGGGAATTGTGAGCATTTATGTCTTCAATTCTTTGTTTTCTGGAATCTTACTTTGTTCCTTTTACTTGCGGGGAAACTATTTGATTTAATTCCTTGTAATTGACTGTTTAACTGCATATAGTGGGCTTGGTTTGATCGGCTTTTAGATAAGGAATTGCTTTATCATTTGTTTTGGAGGTTGATGATTGGGTTTGATGCGTAATTATGATGAATTTATTAAATTTATGTTGTACAGGCTCATTTCACGTATAGGAGATGATTCATTCGTATTGTTGTCCATTGGATCAGGCAATAGAATTTAATGCACAAAACCACCGATGTTGATATTTTTAATTGATAAATTATTGCATAAGTTGTAAAAATAACAGCAGCTTTTGCCATTGGTACACAGAATTCTTAGTTCATTAGTCAATGATAGTATGGTTGATGACCAGCCACCTATCTTTGGTGTTAGGTGATATGGAGAAAATATAAAACAAATTAATTTAACCAACAGAATTGAAGGACCTTTTTCCATAATTCATCAATCCTATTTGAGCATCACCGGGGAGAATGTGTGTGGCAATATGTTTCCTGAACTGGCAACTACCGTAACATGCATTGGATATTTATTTGCTCCTTTTTTCTTTCTCAAAGCTTGACTGGTGTTGTTTTGGCCTTCCTTCAGTTCAATTGTGGGACTTCATTTTGTTGGTTTTATTGTACCCCAGGTTGCAGATGTGAAGAAAACCATAGAAACTACACAGGGAGTTGAGACGTATCCTGCAGCAAAACTGATGCTTATCCATCAAGGAAAAGTTCTTAAAGATGGCACAACATTGGAAGAGAATAAAGTTGCTGAAAATAATTTTGTTGTTGTTATGCTGACAAAGGTAAATGTTCATTTAATGCTAATTAATGTCTGAGGTTCATATTAGTAGAGACAATTAGACCGAATTGAACACTTGTGTAATGCCTATAGAAACTATTACCAAAGTTGTCTTCGTGTAGCGATACTACTGTTTGGGTGGAATGTTAATTATTTATTTCGTTTCTTGATTGCGAGACGGTGGTCCGTGATCTCTTTTTTCTCTTACTTTTGATTATTGTTTTAAACATGTCTTTGATGCATTAGAAATTACTCAAAATGATATAATCTGTTCTGGACTTTGTGAATATTTATAACTTTATTATTTGTAAAATGTTGTAGAACAAGGGATCATCAGGTGAAGGCTCAACAACATCAACGGCACCTGCCGTGAAGGTAACAGCAAACTAGATTTTTTATTTATTAATCCTATCTTCAATTCCTTTTTGGCATGAGCTATGCATAACTCGTTTGACCAATTTTGTTTGACTTTTTCATTCTGAAGAATTTATTCGACTTTTTCGGGGTCATGGTCCTAAAGATGGTTATATGAATTGGTTTCAAGAGAAGAAACCCTCTATTTTAGTTCCCAACTGTAGAAAAGATGTGACTTAACATGCATATGTTTCCACCATGGACAACTGGATATTTCATATTTTCTCCCATGATTCTGATTCGGGATTGTCATCATTCTGGCAAAAATGAGACACAAGATAGTATAAACTCATCCTTTAGTTCATTTTTTATTGTTACGGCTGCACATGACATTGCTCATCCTTTAGTTCATTTTTTATTTTTACGGCTGTATTTGTCATTTGTGAAGCGAATATCATTCGCTTTTCCCAATTGTTGCCATTGAGAGGTTCTCAAGAACAGCAATTTTTCTGTGTTTTCAGTTCCTGATTCTTTGACTCTTGCCTTGTACCTTGTTGGATCCATTTTGTCTATTTAAAATGTTGCTTTCTGCTTGATTTTGCTTTTTATCAATTCAAGAAAAATCTGTTTCATTTCTGATCATATTAAGAAGACTGGTGCAAAATTTCCTTTTATCTGTGCTTACAGGCACCACGGGCAAGTGCCCCACCACCTACTTCAGCTCCAGCATCGACAACTCCTCAGCCTCCTGCAGCAACGTGAGCTTTAATTCGCTCCCTGTTTTGATACATAAAACTTCATCTATTCTTTATACTCTCTTCCTCTCTCCCCTCGTGTGTGCATTCATGAGGAGAGAATGATTTTCTTTCTAAGTTATTTAGACATGATTTTTCCTATTTCGCAGGCCTTCCCCTGCTTCTACTCCTGCCCCCGTTCCAGCTGCCGATAATGTGTGAGTACCTTCTAATGAGAGTTGATGTATAACAACTTTGTTTTCTGTAATTATAGCTTACTGACACTTTTTTTTATTCGAGTTCAGGTCAGATGTTTATGGACAAGCTGCTTCCAATCTAGTTGCTGGCAATAACCTTGAGGGAGCGATCCAACAGATTCTTGATATGGGTGGAGGAACCTGGGACAGGGACACGGTTGTCCGTGCCCTTCGTGCTGCTTACAACAACCCAGAGAGAGCTGTTGAATATCTATATTCTGTAAGTTATCAAACTTCTATTTTTTTGCAATCACTAAGTAATGAGTTTTCCTGTTATGCCTTCAGCCTTAATCCCACCATCAAGAATCATTTCAACCTTAACCCTAGAACCTTATTACTTGTGTTTGCTAAATTACAGGGGATCCCAGAATCGGCAGAAGCCCCACCTGCACCTAGAAGCGCGCCTAGCGGGCCTGCTGCTAATGCGCCTGCTCAGCCGCAGCAGGCAGCTCAACCAGCCCCTGTTCCTTCAAGTGGACCAAATGCAAATCCGTTAGATCTTTTCCCTCAGGTGCATGATTGGTTTTACTTTTTCTGTCGTCATTTTTCCTTGCTGGGAAAAAAAAGTTAGGGGCGATGGAGTTTTTTATTCTCTTTTCAACAGGGTCTTCCAAATATGGGACCGGCTGGTGGTGGTGCAAACACCCTAGAGTTCCTACGCAACAGTCCACAGGTAAATTTTAGTCTCATAAAAGCTGAATGAAGAAAGAGATGGCTTTTCATTAACATTGTGAACTTCAATCCTTTGCTTCAGTTCCAAGCATTAAGAGCGATGGTGCAGGCCAACCCACAGATTTTGCAGGTTTTTTGAATCTCTTATTGTAAATATATGTTCTCACGTTAAATCCATTGGTGTTGTAGAGGCTGAATCATATTTATCTTTATTGGCAGCCCATGCTTCAGGAGTTAGGAAAGCAAAATCCTCAATTAGTGAGGCTAATTCAAGAGCACCAAGCTGATTTTCTTCGCCTTATTAATGAGCCTATTGAAGGTGGAGAAAGGTACGATAAGTTTTGCTTTTTGTACTAAGAGGACGTTTGGTTGAGCTTATAAGCTCTTCAAAACATAAGAGCTTATAGCATGTAAACTGTTCGGTGAGTTTTGTGTAAGAAAGAGCTAAGCTCCTAAAATCAGACGTTAGGAATTTGTAAGTTCTTTCAAAGAAAGTAAGAAGGTCCTAAGTTATTTTTAAGATGTTATTACTTTTAATTCTAACCATATTAATTACAAAATTGCCATTACTTATATTAGCATTCACCTTATAAGCTCCAAGATCTTATTTAAGTATCCTAACACATCAACTTCTTGTCTTTAACAATCATATTTAACATCTTATAACTTCTAACAAGTGGTAGCTGATAAGATGTTTCAAATAAATTTAACCAAACACTGTCTAGCATCATGTTTTCTATGTGGTTGTAATGTGACATGGTTTTGTTCCTTAATGTGGTCTCAGCAACATACTGGAGCAGCTCGCTGCAGCAATGCCACAGGCAGTAACAGTCACGCCTGAAGAACGTGAAGCAATAGAACGGGTAAGTGCTACATGATTGACCTTATAAAGATGAAACACAATTAACGTAGTGCTAACTGAAATGGCACTTTTTTACAATCACACAGCTTGAAGCTATGGGATTTGATCGAGCACTAGTGCTTGAAGTGTTCTTCGCCTGCAACAAGAACGAGGAGCTGGCTGCCAATTACCTCCTGGATCATAGCCATGAGTTTGAAGAGTGATTATAGGATTCGAGGTTGATATATATATATATATATACACTTCATCTCTCTCAGTCTCTGCCCTTTTCTCTTCCAATAATCTGTCCCTGTTATCTTATTTTCTTCTAGTTCTTAAAGTTCTTGGTTGCATATTATGAACTTTTAGCCCTCTTTTGAGGAGTTTATATGATGTCTGGCTGAAGGAGGGCATGATGCTCAGAAATGTAATTAATGCCTTGAATTCCTCTTTTAGTATCTATGTAAAAATTTCTTTCAATGCCTTGTATTAGTATGACTTCTCATCTTTTTCACGGTATTTGTGAGAGTTTTAGCTTTATCGAAAGGTACAAAGTCGTGAAATATTTCGTACAAAAAGCTACAATGGAAGCTGAGATTTGAAAGTGTTTGAAAATAGAAACTGAAAGTACCAAAAAATTGTAGAGTTACCGGGGGATTGCTATTAATTTTTAGATCTTTTATGCCTGATTTAGAGAACTGAACTATAAGCACCACTCTCAAACACAGAAAGCACTTTAGTTAAAAGTTGAAAAATGACTTTTCTAGAAGCTACAAACACTTTCATGGTAATTTTCTCAAGCACGAGCACTTGACTTAGGTGGTTGTAAATTATTCAAAAAATAAAGAAACAGAAGGGAGAAAAATCATAATAGTGGATTATGTTACGTCACTACATAAATGTTTAGGAAGTTTGTCTAGAGTTGTAATGGTTGAGGCATTCATCGTGTAGGCCCGGCATTGAAATTAGCTAGCCGTTTTCAATTAAGAATAAAAGAATGCCCGGGAGTCCCTTTTTTTCAACAAGATGCCCAGACGAAAGAGAAATATATAATACAACAGGGCCATCTTTGTTACCAAGAAAAGGACTTCCCACCAAAGTGGTTACAACATTTATGGAAAAGAATCTAAATTGTTTTGGTGATTAATTTAAGGTTTAGGTAAAACGAAATTTTCAAAGGAGAAAACAAAGATGTTGGGATCTACAAACGGGTCCATTCCAAGAGAAATGATATCCAGACATTTGAGATAGACAAATTTGCTATATTCATCAAACAAATTTGCTGCATTAATCAGACAAATTTAGTTAATTTGAACAAGCAAATAGCTATAAGTCTATAACCTTGACGTGTGGGACTTGGTAATAAATTGGTGAAATGTTTAGATAAAGTATAACTTGGAAAAGTATGAATAATTTTGTAATTAATATGGTCAAAATTGAAGAAATTTATCAAAGTTTTAAAATTATTAAAATGTTTTCAGATTTATTTGTTTTAATTTGAAGAACCGTTTCAAATATTCTTTAGACTCTTAAAATTCTAAAGATTTATGATAAATGGATAATCACCCCGACATCACTAAGATTTAATCTTATCATAGAAATTACGAAAAACCACTACCTCCTTCAGTTCAATTGACATAAAACTTAATGAAATTTGTATAACATTATAATTAGACCAAATGAACATAATGTCTACTTGTAAGTTTTCAATCAATATGTTATATTTTCAGAGGATTTGATTGAAGTGCATACAAAAATGAGCTGAATTAATGACAAGATATCCTATTATAAATTTTTAAATCAAAAGAGGTACTTTTATAATTAAATCAAACTTTGAGGAGGTATTGAAGTAATTATCCCTTTAAAAATTTTATATAACTCAACCGCTTTCCAGTTAGATGATCATGACTTCTATATCTTGCCAGACCACGGGCGTTTTGGACTATATAGCATAATGTCAAGCCAAAATTATGAAATCTCTATGCTGTCTTCGAAAAATACAATTTAACATTCATACTATGATTTGCATAAGGACATGATGTATCAATTATTAGAGGTCTAAGTCAAATTTACCATGCTATTCTTGGCTCTTATGATCAATATATATATATATATATTCATTTTATATATGTGATTTAAGCATTACGTGTGAATGACATGCATCTCTTCTTATCCTAAAATACGTATTCTATACAAGTATTATAGTAAAATCCAAATAATATTGTATTTAAGTCATGCATGTTGTAAATAATAATATACATGTCATGTTTTATATATATGTATGTTTGTGTGTATGTGTGTATATATGTGTGTGAATGAACCATAAGCACCACTGGCAGTTGGCTGACGGGACGTTCGATCTGCATGATGCATTTTGGATATAACATATATTCTATTTGGACTAATTAAATATTCTTTGACACTGAAAAATACTTATGATGCAAAAATAGTTTGGTATGAAAATTCCAGAAGTACTGGATAAAGAATCCAACTCGAGAACTGCGATGAACACTCAAGAATTTGGACTTCTTTTATTATTATTATTATTAGTTTCTTTCTTGGGGGAAAAAAAAGATTTGATCCCTTAATTTCTAATAGAAATTATCAGGATTATTTCTATTTGAACTTTCATCATAGCAAGCAAATAAATATAGTAGAGTGCTTGAATTGATAATTGTTTGCTGGGGAAAAATTTAATTTGCTCAGAACTAAGTGATGTGATCATATGATATGGTGCGAATGTACCAATATATAAATACACAACAATTATTTAAGGCTTAGATAATGGATCATATAAGTATTTCTCAGATCCCCCCACCGCATGCGTGAGACCATCCTAGAACCTAAGTCTCCAAAAAGGACCACTTAATCTAACTAAGTCTTCATGCAGCCGACCCTCACCCAACCCACTAACTTCTGATGATCAAACATTCAAACTCGGAACAAAAAACTTCATTTCATTGCCGTGTTGGTGAATGACACGGAAAGAGGAAGTAGGCAGCGATATGGTCCGTAGCACAAATGAACTGATAACGTATGGCTTCAGATTCTGCAATGGACATCTCGTGTATTTTATCTGATACGTTTAAATGGAGAATGATGTGGGAGTAGAATGATTGATCGACTCTGCACTTGTCTATTTCTTGAAGTATGCTACTCTCAATACAGAGAATTGGTCACGCTTGTCGATGGATGCGTGGATTGAATCTCTCTGGCGCTTAAGCTAATCCTAGGTTGAAAGTTAGGTTGTCTGAATAGTTATATAACAGCAGTATAAATGAGTTATTAGACTTGCTATTTATAAAATTTGCCTCAGTAATGTCGTGCATGGACAACATCCTTTGGATGATGTCACATGAAATCATCCGACAGTCCTCCTTTGCCAGGTAGGGAGGCAGGTCAGTTTGGGTCATGCACGACCCATATACAAGGGAAACAAATCCCAATGAGTCTTTCGTAAGTACTCTAGACTCTTGGGTGTTTACATAATTTATCCCTTTAGTCCCATCAGAGTTATTATCAATGTAACAATTCTTTCACGCGTAAACTGGAGAGATTATCAATGCAGCAATATCTTTTCAACGTGATTGTGAGAATTTTTCATTGTTGAAATATGTCCAATTTCAGCCATAATTATTCCCCAGTGAACATGTGGTGTAGGTTGCTAAAAACGAATGGAATTTTCTGTGCATGAGTAATATGGGCATGAATCCAGACAAACATACTCATGTCACTTAGCAACAATTCATGTGGACTGGAACTAATTGCGATAATGCTTTGAAGAAGGCCACCAGATGGCGTGTGGTACCAAAAAAACAAAGAGGCCGTTTTTGGATTTTGGTGTTACCCCGCTTTACAATTACTAACGTTGTTCACTTTCTATCCTTGTCTACTATTTTTGTTATTTTATGCCTAGATTCTATCCACACTGACACTAGCTATTGTTTAATGGCACAGTTTAAGTTCAGAAAATGAACACTTAATATTCACATCGATATTCTTCTTTTTGGTCTAATTATTCGGGCATTTATTTATTTATTATTTTTTTCAATGCTCGAATATGATCCTTATCTTAATGAAGATTTTTGCCCTGTAGATGACTAGTGCTTAATTAATCAAGAATTCAATTTCAATAATTGGCATAATTATCTCAAGTTGCATTTGGTAGCTACTTTCACTTTCTTGTTTGAATTTACATATATAATGCATTTAATATTTAACCTACTTATAAATTAGTATCTGCTCTACCCATTTAAGATATAAAATGCTTATTAGTTAATTAGGTACACTATAGGTCTATACCGATGAGATATTGTGGAAAGCATAAAAAAGAAAAATAAAATAAAATAAGTGTTAACCCCTTTGCATTTACTAACGTTGTTCACTTCCTATCCTTGTTTACTATTTTTGTTCTTTTATGCCTAAATTCTATCAACAATGACACTAGCTATTGTTTCATTGCAAAATTTAAGTTCAAACAATGAACATTTAATATTCACATAGTGACATAGATGTTCTTCTTTTCTTCTTTTTGTAATTATTCATGCATTTAATTTTTTAATGCTTGAAAATGATTTTTATCTTAATGAAATTTTGGTCCTGTCGATGACTAGTGCTTAATTAATCAAGAATTCAATAACAATAATTGGCATAATCATCTCAAGTTGCATTTGGTATCTACTTTCACTTTCTTGTTTGAATTTTCATATATAATGCATTTAATATCTAACCTACTTGTAAATTAGTATCTGCTCTACCCATTTAAGATATAAAATGCTCATTAGATAATTAGGTATGCTAGTGGAAAGCATAAAAAAGAAAAATAAAATAAAATAAGTGTTTGTACGCATACAAATATATATTTTATTTTACTTTTGAAACAAAACAAAGAAAATTTCTCTTAATATTCTTTTCAATAATACCAATTACTGAACTTTTCTGGCCACTGGCCAGCATGGGCGTATCGACAAGAATTTTCAGAAGACTTTTACATTTGTCTTTACTTGCTTAGTGTCCTTGATTCTCCTCTTTTCAGGACCATATACATTTTCGTCTTGTTAATTTTGTTCATTTATTAGTTTGTGTGCACTGTGTGTAAATTATACATATGTATTCTTTTATTTTAAAATCTGTCTAAAAATAAATAAATAAATAAATAAATAAATAATACTGGGATTACACAAGCACAAATACAATCAGCAAGTTAAAACAAATGGAAACTTTCCTCCAATCTGTGTAAATGTCTTAGTATCTTCTACAAAGGTGAAAGTGATCTCAAAAGTTAAAACTTTTCAGTTAGTTACAGTATGTAAAAAGACATTGTATCCTGCCTAGCTATAAATACCACGTCTTGGAGGCCATTTGCTGCTAAAAACTACAAAAAATAACAAGTTTGGAATGATGAAGCGGAAAGGACCAAATGTCGAAAAGAAACAGGGCGGCCTCATCACTATGCCCTTCATCTTTGGTAAGCAAACTTCTTAACTTTTACATAGAAAATCACAAAAAGAATGATATACATAGCAACATTATATTGTATAAACATTATAAAAAATTGCAAGGGTGATTATGTGTGTTTTCTGGTGCAGCAAATGAAATATGTGAGAAACTGGCTGTGGTTGGTTTTGGTACAAACATGATCAGCTACTTAACAACCCAGCTACACCTGCCACTCACTAAGGGAGCCAATACTCTTACTAACTTTGGAGGGACTGCGGCCATGACACCGTTACTTGGGGCTTTTGTAGCTGACGCCTTTGCCGGAAGATTTTGGACCATAACGATTGCTTCCATCATATACCAAATTGTAAGCTTCTCGTCTTAGCAATGATTTTTACTATTTTTATACCTCACGATGTCCAAGTTTATCGTCTAACATGAAAATTTAGTTATATCGAAGTACTATCCCACCATTACTTAGGTTGGATTTTTGTCAAGGAACAAAAAGATTTGAAAATGTGGGACAAGATTTGAAAATAAGAAGCTAGATTTTACTCTTATTTGCAAGCTTTTATACTAAATTTTCATACTATTTACTTAACTATTTCAAAACAGGGGATGATCAGCTTGACAACATCAGCAATTTTGCCAAACTCAAGGCCTCCCCCTTGTAATAACAAACAAATCTGCAAAGAAGCTGACTCCGGCCAACTCGCGATCCTCTATATCTCACTATTGCTAACGGCATTAGGCTCCGGGGGAATCCGACCCTGTGTTGTATCTTTCGGGGCTGACCAATTCGATGAAAATGACCCGAAGCAAAAGACTGCAACTTGGAAGTTCTTTAATTGGTACTACTTTTGCATGGGGGGATCTATTCTGGTTACAAATACAGTGATTGTTTATATTCAGGACAACATTGGATGGGGTTTGGGATTCGGCATTCCGACCATTGCTATGTTTCTGTCAATAGTAGGATTCATAATCGGGTACCCATTGTATCGGAAACTAGACCCCGCCGGCAGCCCATTTACTCGGCTGACGCAGGTGTGTGTGGCGGCGTACAAGAAAAGGAAGGTGGCCATGGTTTCTGATGATAAATTGTTGTATGAAAATCAGGATCTTGATGCTGCAATTTCTGTCGGTGGGAAACTTGTCCACACTAAGCATATGAAGTAAGTTATCTCTTCATTATTATCTTCGTCCTGTGCACTAATTATCACATGTTCGTACTGTCCGATGGTTATATTTGTGGCGAGCGGCCTTTCGCTTCCTTAAGTCTATTAGCTTGGAGACAATGCCACCAAGGCACCAATAATCAGTAGTACTTCACCTCCTCAACTTAAGATAACCAAGCGTTTTGTTCTCCTTAGGTGGATTAAGGTCGAAATATGCCGCCATAGTACTAAAATGTGTCTTACAAAAAGACATGCTCGTTATTTCTCTCTGATGAAAAATTCATTTTTCAATGAAAAATGGTTAGATTGTCCACTTTGACAAGTTATTTATAACTCACATGCTAATTTTCTGGCTATATATTTGGCTCGAAAATCCTATTTAAAGTTACAAGCCAGTTCTCTAACTATATATTTTACATGAAAGTATATTTGGAGCACTCTTCTCGACTATATATTAGCTTATAAAATTAACTTGGGGAGGCGAAATGTTTTAGTAACTTTAGGTTAAGGGAATAAAGTGCTTTTAAGTTATTTTGAGAGTAACGTGCCAAAACTAATAAATTTGAGAGGTGCAAGTCACCTGCATGCCCTTAAACTTTTTTTTTTGGACATCCTGTTATATCTGCAACTAGATAAACTCTAACAAAGTGCACCTGCAACAATATCTAAGACGAACCTAGTATTAAATTAAAATTTAAAAACAATAGAAAGATTCTGGCGTCGATTGAAATTTAAGATTGTCCTAAACAGCAAGTGTCCTTTAGACAGAGACGTAGACTGACACAATATGTGACTCATCAATAGAGCACGAAGAGTTCATAAAACAACGGGTAAAATATGAAGGAATTCTGTGAAAACAGCTATGTACTGATTTTTACCATGGAAAACAAGTTGTCTTGTGTCATGTTTGCTATTATCAGGCGGCCACCCTGTGCCTGAAAGGGAAACGTTTGTTTATCTGAATATATGAGAATACTGAATACTTCTGATTTGTTGGCTGAATTACATTATAAGATAAGGTTTATCACCCAAAAATTGCTTCGGATAATGCAAGAAATAAGACAAATTCTCTCCATGGGTCTACGTAATCCAACCCATCTCTGTTCCACTTGCCACTTGCATATCTTCAATTAATTTAGCAACACGAACAAAAAATTAGGAAAAAGAGAAAAGGAACGAAGAAAAATAGAGAATTGATCCTGCAATTCCAAGTTAATCCTGTTTTATGTTTGTGGATTTGTTAATTTTGTAAGTTGGATTTAGAAAAGATATTCAGGAAATAAGTAGTTAAGACCTAAATGCATTTTTACACTTCGCTACATAAACTTTTTTTTATGTGACATATTGCCATCCAAATTAACATTAATATTGCATTGAGTTTCATCATATAACATGCAAACTTTCTCTTAGAGTAATTTCACAAATCAACTTGGCAACGTAAATTCTAATTTTAAGAACAAGATAAAGTTCCAATTCAAGAGTGTATTAGCAAGCAAAATCGACAAAATTACCGTTAAAAAATAGACGTGCAGGTCAAACGATGAAATCTTGATGAAACATTTTAGAAATGCTCACATATGGATAAGCGAAGAAAATACATGGTTTGAACGCCAAATCGTTTCCTTGTTTTCCTTGGGAAAGATTTTTGCTAGTATTAAAGTTATATTTTTTTTTTTCACAACTATGCATAAATTCACTTGAACTTCCAAGAATTTCTTCCAAAAACGCATCAAACCACCATATCACAACACTTATTTTCTTAATCATCTTCTCAACTCGAGTATTAACACTGCAGATTTCTCGACAAGGCCGCCATTGTAACAGAAGATGACGATCCCAAGACCCCCAACCTCTGGAAACTCAACACAGTCCACCGCGTGGAAGAACTCAAATCCATAATCCGAATGGGTCCCATTTGGGCAGCCGGAATCCTCCAAATTACAGGTGCCGCCCAACAAAACACCTTCTCCCTCCAGCAAGCCAAATCAATGGACAGACACCTCACTAAAACATTCCAAATCCCAGCAGCTTCAATGTCTGTCTTCACTCAGATATCATTGTTATCCACCATTGTACTATACGACAGAATCTTTGTCCCTATAATGCGAAAATGCACAGGCTCAGAGCGCGGCATATCCTTTCTTACAAGAATGGCAATAGGCTTTGTCATATCACTTTTAGCAAACTTTACAGCCGGTTTCGTCGAAATCAAGCGCAAGAATGCTGCAATGACACATGGTCTAATGGACAAGCCTCATGAGATTGTTCCCATTTCAGTTTTCTGGTTAACGCCACTGTATTGTCTTCATGGCATGGCAGAGGCATTTATGTCAATCGGGCACCTCGAGTTTTTCTATGATCAGGCGCCAGAGAGTATGCGGAGTACTGCACCGGCATTGTTTTGGCTGTCAGTTTCGGCGGGGAGTTACACGAGCACACTTTTGGTTACTCTTGTGCATAAGTATAGCGCAAGGCATGATGGGTCGAACTGGCTGCCCGACAACAATTTGAACAGGGGAAAATTGGAGTATTTATATTGGTTGATCACGTTGTTGCAGGTCTTTAACTTCATTTATTACCTTTTATGTGCGAAGTTTTATACGTTTAAGCCGATTCAGGTGCATAAAATGGAAGACGAAAGGAAAGAAGAGGATGGAGTTGAGCTGACAGGACATGTTTAGGGGTAATGATTTTGTAGGTGGTAAGAATCAGAATCTGGTCCCTGACTTTCCTAGAATTGATTTTCTGGTATGTGCGTAAAGGTATGGTGTGAAAAGAAGCTGCCTTCCTTTGAAATTTTGGCTCTTACAAAAGTGTGTAAACTATAGAAACGAGTCAAGGTGGATTGTCCTACGGTAGCGTTTCGCGTAATAATTTTATCAAGGATATAGAAATAGCCTCAAGTATACGTGTTACAATTTTCAACATCCGATAACTAATTTGGTCCTGAGGTAAGGAACTTTCGGCCGATACTACCACATATACACCTGTAACACATATTAATTCGCGAGATTTTTCAAATTCATTAGTGGAATACACACGAAAAACATATACAATCATCACTAGGACCATCATACTTACTAAGCATGGATGAATTGATCGAATTAACCACCCAAAGTTAGCTTTTGGCCATTATGTATTGAATAGAGGCAAAAGCTTCAGGAACTATCAGACGATAGTAAAAAGCCATAGCAACCTGGTAATTACTTGTACTGAAAAATAAGTAAGCATAATTTCCCCTGAATAATTTAATTTGTTCAAATTATATGAAAATATATTGCTATTTAGTACTATTATATATATTAATAATATAAAAATATTAAAATCATATATAAGCTTGCAAACTATTTTGTGAATCACTAGATCTGCTTAAAGTATAGTTCGTATTTGATTTAGCTCAATTCAAGATTGAAAAGATTTAAGTTCATCTTGAATAGCTCCAGTTGGGATCATTAAAATTGCAAATTGGTTTGACTTATTTGCACTTATTGATGCAAAGTGAATGGTATAATTCTATACGCGTTTAGTGCCCATCTTACCTCGTGACAGCAGTCCCAACATTTTTGACTAATTAACTAGTTTCGAGAATTCTAATGAAACCTTTGCCGTAACGGTGAGAAATCAAGGACACAGTCAAACAATTAACAGACAAAATTTTTCTTAAGTTGTTAAAAAAAATAAAAAAATAAAAAATAATAATAATAGGTGACAAATCATGGACACATAGTCAAACAATTAACGGACAACATTTTTCTTATGTTGTAAAAAAATAAATAATAATAATAATAATAATAATAATAATAAAGAGACGAAGAAAAGAAGAAAGAAAAGATTTTTCTTAATTAGAACGATCAGAATAATTTCATCCACTACTACACATATTCTTCTTGTTGAACTATAAAAGTCTATAATTAGGAAAGCAAAAACGAAACAGTCAAAATTGGTAGTTTCAAACGACTTTCCTTAAAGATGGCGCCACAGCATTATCCACCACGTACCCTTTCCCGCATTTTCCAGGCAAACCTTAAGCCCGAAATTCCCAGCCCTAACCCAAATTATCAGTTTATATAATCTCTTTCCCAAAATCTCTTACATTTACCGATTTCTTTTCAGAATAGATTTTGTGTGTGCAAAATTTATACGCTTTTGTACAAGGGAAACCGGATAATCGGAGAGCCCAGAAAATCATGGCCCTCAAATTTTATTCCCTTTTCTCCAGAGCAGAAAGATCATCATGCAAAGAACTGTAAGATTTCAATGTCTCCCAGACAATGTTTGCTTCTCTTTTTATCCTTGCGAGATTTTGAAAATATGGTATTGATTTTGTAGGAATAACAATCCGGGTATGAATTCAAGAATTTCATTAAACGAGGATAATTTTACTACCTCCAAGTTGACGCCTTTATCAATGGTGGCCGACGCATTTGAGGACCTTTCAGCGATGGTCAAGGCTAAGGGCTTCGATTATGATCTCGATTTAAAGACCTTTTGTGATGCATGTTCTCTTGTTTCTGTTCTGTTTGGTTGTTTAGGCAAGGCTTTTAAATTTGCAGAATTGGAATATTGTTACAAGGTTAGTGGGATATTTGTTATGTTACTTATCACAATTCTTGGAAGAAAATATGGGATTAAAGGCCAAGTATAATGGTTTTTCAGGTGAATAGTCTTGCAGAAGCTTCAGACAGCCATGGAACATTAAACAATGTACTTGATTTGGATGTAAAAAATGACACCGTGAAGACACAAGGAAGTCTTTCGCGTTGTTTGCGCAGAGTCAGACAGGGCCTTGATCTCATTAGAACTCTATTCCAAAACTTCTTGTCATCAGAGTACGTTTTGTTTTACTCGAATTGTGTTTTATATGATTTGGTATCAATAGTAAAATCTCATGATTAAGTGGGCTTTTTCCTACAGTGATTCATGTTTGAAAGAAGCTGCTTCAACAGCTTATGCAAAAGCTTGTGCGCCATATCACTCATGGGCTGTGAGAACTGCTGTTTCAGCTGGTATGTATGCGCTGCCGACGAGGGAACAGCTTCTTCAGAAGCTAAACGAAACTGGTGAGTTGAGGCTTGTGGCTTTAGCTTTTGCGTTCTTTTTCTGATTTTAGGGCAACTTATGAATGTTTTATTACAACATTTTTGCAGAGGAATCAGCAGAAAGGGAAATGATAAGATTCATGAAGGCCTCATTGCCTGTTATACAATACATTGATAATCTCTACACTTCAAGAAATATCAGCTTGGATTGGTGAGGTTGAAAGGCACAGAACTCTTCACTGCTACATTTGAGGATACTTGAAAGGTTGAAAGTTCCTGCTCATTATTCCGATGAAGACATATTTAGTCACCAAATTTTCTAGTGTAGTATATTCTCTTTATTTTTTAGGCTTTAGGACAATGATAAGTTATGAGTTAGCCTAGAACGTTGGTGTTTGGCTGATTGTGTCGAACATCAAAGAAGCAAGAGCTAACTTTACTGCAGTTCTAGAGGTAGGTGTATAGCTAATAATGCGGATATATGTTCACCTGTAGATAAAGTGGGACATGTGTATAAAACATTTCGACTGGGAAACACAAATTTGATTAGTATTCCACAGAAAAATGAGCACCAATTTCATTATTCATGATAATTGTTTAAACACTAAAGTTGACAAAAAATGAAGATCATCCTCCTTGCAACAGACAATTAAAATGTGCATCTACCTATTCTAACAAGTTTGAAATGCCTTCGTCTCAAAATTTGTTAATGTTCAATGGTATAGTCTCTCGAGGAAAGGGAAAGAAACAAATACAACAAGACAGAAACTCAAACAGTACTAGAGGCTAGCTTTCATTGGCTGCATGTTGTTCAATCAATGTTATGTGTTGTACCACTTCTTACCACGCTGGGTATTAATCTACATCGTCAAGCTTTCCGGGTTCTCAATGATCTTTGAGAAGGTTTGAAGGAATGCAGCCAAGTCAGCCCCATAGATGATTCGGTGATCAGCAGTCACATTCACCTGAAAATGTTTTTGCAAATCATTTAGTTTATTCTCTTGAAACAGAAGTGCATTCTTCCTTACAAATTAGACTATCGGTAGCAAATTGATGGAATAGAAATTTTGCTCCAGAATATAGTTCTACACCTCTAGCAGAGTATTACTTGTCACGGCCCAAAAATTCAATTAGAGTACTAATGAACTCATTTGAACTGCCTGATGCACTCTAAATTCTATTTTAGAGTACTAATGAACTCATTTGAACTGCCTGATGCACTTATATTTCCCTTGGTCAAATGCATTTAGTTTAAATCAAATGGATATAAGGTCAAACTGACATCTCTCAAGCTGTACCCTATACAAATGTTAGCCTCAGATAAGACAGTGAATAGAAAATTCCTCCAGTTAAAATTGGAGCAACCAACAAAAGCCACAACATTTATTTTCTCAAGGGTTCATATTGTGAAACTTCAAAGAAATTGCGGTGAACGAAGCAAGTAGGTTTCCCATTCTAACTCGCATTCAAATTCAAAAGGATGATAACAAGTTGAAACATACTATATAACTCAAAGGCAAGAGATCACACCTAAACAAGGCATGGGAAGCTGGATAATTCCACTTAGTGATATAAAACTCTAGATTTTTTATTTTTTTTTCCTTGTTCTTCTTTTTTTTTTTTTTGGTAGCAAAATATATTTATTAGATACCATAGGCTTTTAGACAAAGTTGGAAAATTCAACGATATTTAGCTGATGATGAGTTACCAGCATCTTGTTTTTGACACTGAAGTATCCATCATTGTCAGCGATAACGGTAGGCTTTGATGCGCCCACAGCCATAATAGCCCCCTGATCATCATCCAAATTACTTAATGTTAGCATTAATTACCATCGAGAAAATAAAAAACTTTGAAATATGCATAATGTTAGATCTTAATCCTTCACCTGTCCCGGAGGAAGGATAGCATCAAACCTATCCACTCCAAACATGCCCAAATTAGAAAGTGTGAAAGTCCCTATATGTCAAGAAACCATATTAGTCAGTTGTCATAACCATGAAACTCAAAATATTACTTACAAGTGGTGTGGAAAATTCACTCAACTCTTCCTGTTTACATACCTGAATTGTACTCCTGGGGCTGAAGTTGCTTTGCCCGAGCCTTCTCGACTAGCTCCTTGCATTTTTGAGACAAGAGATAGAGATCCAACTATAACAAAAGCAAACAAGTCATGATTGTCTAAAACTTCAACAGTTACTAAGCTACAATCAAGCAAATGCATAATGAACAAAATACTAAATTGTTATACTGTACCTTATCAGCATCTTGGAGAACAGGCGTGATCAATCCACCATTGATTGCCACAGCCACAGCAATGTTAATACTGCTATTATAAGTAAAACTTTTCCCATCTTTACACGTAGCATTCACCACTGGATGCTGAACCAGTGCCATTGCCGCAGCTTTTGCCAATAAAGCAGTCATGGTAACACCCTTTGGTTTCACCTATTGTTAATGGAAACAAATCTCATTACTTAAAGCTTGACTAATGACCCTGTTCTTTGCACTAATCAGGCTCATATTCTGCCTAATGCATCAATCAGGTCACATTACAATAGTTGAAGATAAATAACTCCATATCTGTTTTTGACAATGATTACGCATCCCATGGGACAAATCACAAGTTGTGAATTACACCAATAACTATGTTAACATAACAGGAAATTCAATTGAAAATATGTACCATTGCTACCAAATTAAGAACCCTCGAACCAGTGTACCTTCTCATACAGAGCATCCAAGGCATCTGTGGTAATCGGATAACCAACTCTGAAAGTGGGCACACTGAGGCTCTCCACCATATTCTTCGAAACTGCAGCCTGCATGGTAGTGAAAGGAACCACACTTGATCCTGGAATCTCAGGAAAATTTTGTGCAGCCTTTGGCGGAGATGAGACAGGCGTTGCAGCAGGCGCAGCGGGCGCAACCACATTTGCCTTGGGGGTAGGGGCAATTCCAGCAGCCTTCTCCACGTCCTCGGGGGTTATCCTGCCAAACGGCCCTGTTCCCACTAATTTACTAATATCCACCTTATGCTGCTTCGCCAATTTCTTCGCATAAGGCGTCGCCACCACCTTCCCGGGCGTCGCCGGAGCAGCAGCAACAGCGGGAGCTGGAGTTGGAGCTTCAGCTTTCGCAGCAACAGGAGCAGACTCTTCAACCTTAGGCGCCGATGCTGGGGTGGGGGTTGACGATGATAGCGACGCGGCTTTAGCCTTAGCTTCAGCAATTTCGTTCTCAGTCTCAGCCAAAATCCCAATCGGCGAGCCAACTGGAGCTGATTCACCTTCATTAACGACAATAGCCGCCAAGATTCCATCGTAAAACGTTTCTACATCCATATCGGCCTTATCGGATTCAACCACAACAACGGATTCGCCCTTGGAGAGAACGTCGCCTTCAGATTTAACCCAGCTGACGATCTTGCCCTCCGTCATGGTAGAGCTGAGAGCCGGCATAAAGATCTCCCGGATCTTGGCCCGGACAATAGGCACTCGAGAAACGGAGCGGCGTTTGAGAAAGAATGCGGAGGGGCGGGCGACCGGGGTTGATGAAAAGACGGCGGAAGACAAGGAGAGGGAAGCCATTGCGGAGGTGGAGCGTAATGGTGTGTGAAGATAGTGTCTGTTCTTCTTCTATAGTATAAAGGGGAGAATTGGTTGGAGGGTGGCGGAGAAGACGAGGGAGAATTGGTTTGAGTTAGCTTAGAGTAGTCCGCCTGCCTGCCTGTATGTGTTATATTGTCTGATTCACTGTGCGTGAAGATGATGATTTGGACTCTGGAGTTCGTTGGGCTATCTGTGGCAAAAATTAAGAAAAATTTAAAACAAAAAAAAAAAAATCAATAAATTATTCACGTATATTATGGCTGAAAATTTGGGTCCGGCCCCAAATTTAACGCAGCAGACCAATGTAAATTATATATTTGGACACTTGACCCATTCAGTTGTTGGGCCTGAAAGAATCAGTGCTAGCCCATAATTCAGTAATCACATAGTGATAACATTTAGTTAATTTGTCTAGGTGGACATTAGGGTTCAAATCTATATGGGAACAAGCACATATTTTGTGCTTATTCTATGTGTGTCATTGTAGATTGTTGTATGTGTATGATGAGTATACTAATTGTTGAAATGCTAATGAAAGAACTGGGATGATTATTGATGAATTTACAAGTAAACATATGTATATAGGCAATCAGACTTGCAATTATGATGCCAACTTACTAACTTTCTTAATTGTGGAACTGGGAGTATTTGATCATAGTTTTTAAACTTTTATATAGTTCATACTACAAATGTCTAGATGTTATGGTGAAGAGCAACGAATAGGTGTTGCTCGTAAAGGTAGAGTTGGAGAGATAAGATTTATAAGAGCAATTTTTCTAGTCAATGTGCAGTTATTTTTGCTTTTGCTAACAAGTGTTAAGTGGCTATCTCATTGATAAAAATATGCCCTTAATTTTCTTCTTTTTTTTTTTCAAAAAAAAAAGATGATTTATGGTTATGTTTATTAGAAAATGACTTTGAAAACATCTCTTGGTAAGGTTTTTTCTGCATTCTTGGTATTGGAATATTTGATAAAAATCAAGTCGCAATTTTGCCAAAAAAAAAAATGAAGATAGAAGCTAATGAGAGGCTAGTCAGTGAATGACAGGGGCAAACCCCACCCATACTAAACCATAGCCCAAATGCTCTCCACACTTTTGCATCAAGGTGGATTACTTTTTGAATAAGAAAGCGTAAGGGTTAGACCCTACACACTTCCAAGAAGGGAAAATTGAAAAGCACCACAAGGAAAAATCAAGACTAAAATTGGCCTGCAAATGACACATAAAGCAATAATGTGACTACTCATTATACACATGTAACAAATTCACATAGAGTGGTGGATTGTGCAATGTATTCGTCAACCTGTGACATAGTTTCTTTCCCTGTTTGCTATGGCACAATAATTTAATCCACAGTTAAAATTCATGGACACCTCAAAATTTGGGGATTGTTTGGTTCCACTACTTTGAAGCAATATGTTGCCACTTGTTCTGAAACAATATATTGCCACTTGTTCCTGAACAATAAATTGCCACTTGTTCCTGAAACAAGATGTTGCCACTTGTTCCTGAAAGGACTTTTCAGAATCCAAATATGATCTTGGTTCACCTATCAAACAAGCCCATTTGGAATTAGGAAATTAATGAGGAGTAGAAGATGAAAGAGTGGGGAGTTTATGGTCATAGAGATGATAATTATTAGCCTCAACTGTGGAGAGCCAGATCAAGGAAGTGACAAATGAGTACCTTTTGAAATAGTGTTAGCATATTCTTTTTATAGGCGGCGCTTATTGATTGGATATTGGGTTTGTGCTAATAATTAATTGAACTATTTTGTTTAATTTTGGCGGATGGAATTGGTTATGTTCAGACTCAATTCATTTATTTTGTATTACAGACGTTTAAAATTGAATTTATAATTAATTAAAGATTTTAAAATTCAAATCAAGTTTGAATTAAGTTCCACACCATTAACAACCCTAGTTTTGTGATTTCTGATCAATGAGTTTGACATGATTTAATTGAGCTTGAAAATGTCAAAAATGAAACTATTAAGTTATTACTGGACAACGTGGCTAAGTAGTTGCAGAATACCACTCGGGCTCACATTTTTATGGCAAAATTGATTGTTGATGATAACTCTTTATGAAGTGAGAGAAATTATAGGCATTATGCATGAAAAGGACTTGATCTCTAGCAAAATGTTGCGATGTTCAATTTTGGAATAAAAAGTTTAAAAAGATATTCCCTATGATACAATTTTATAATTTTTTTTCTTTTTTCTTTACTGAAATTAAAATTTCAATGATAGACTTATTCTATGTTTGGATCATGGATTTTAGGAGGAAAAAATGCAACAGAAAATTCTTTTTATGCTTCATATAATATAACTTTGTATTTTAATTTTTGTACCTTTAGCATTTCCTCCTCATTTTCCTCATCAAATTTCTTGATCCAAACCAAACATTGTTGTCTTGAGGAGAGAATCTTACACTACAAAATTATTGAATATTTGCAACCAGAAAAAAGAAAATAGCCTTGGTGGAATTAGTATCAATAGGTAAACTCATAATTAAGAGTCATGATTGATGTCAGAATACTGTAGCCAATAATCCAAAAAATCGAGATAAAAACATAATTTGTTATTGCCACACCGAGATGAAAAACATCCATTTCAGCTACATGCCATGGTGGATTTTCCGTTACCCTCGTACAAATCATACATCATTGTCGTTGTGAAGTTGTAACAAATAGCTTTTGTCACATCTATTCTATTGATATCAACTTTCAACCGTAGTAATTACTTAAATTTTTTTGTAGCCTCTGAAAGTTTATAATATAAGATGAAAATATTTTCAATGAATGAAAGATGTTTGTGTATTTGTAGGATAAAATATTTGCCCTACCAACCTATAATATGATTTAAACATTACTAGTTGATTTCTTGATCATTAGACTGTGTTTCTCCAACTTTTTTCAATCCACTAGTGGTAAAGGAGCTAATTAATACACAATCAAATCAACTTAACAAATAATTTTAATAATAATAATAATAATTAAAAAAAAAAAAAGATGGTTACCTTCATCAGGGTCAGATGATATGGATTTGATTATGTGAGGATTTTGCTATATTTGCCAGAAGCTGCTTGATGGACAGGTAATTAGTTGACTGGAGGTTGCTATATGGTATCTCTCTCTTTCCAACTCATTTTGATCGCTAATTAAGATATATTAATTAATCATGAACAATCTATTGTTATTAATTTAGGGTTCATGAAAACGACCAATCATGAACAAACTATTGTCATTAATTTAGGGTTCAAGAAAACGACAAATCACACGTTGTATTCTAATTCAAATTTAATAAATTTTTTATAACAAATCTTATCATTTAGATTATTGTTTGACTAAGTAAAAGCGACACCACTTGAAGGAAAAATTACCTGAATTTTATGTTCGCACAGACGTACTTTAAAAGCTCAACAAATCCTTGTTTGAATATTTGCAAATATATGAATAATAGATACTAATAATAGTAAATAGTAATAGTGGAATATCATTTGCAACAATTTTATCATGGAAATGAGACGTAGTTTAGATAAGAATTGCAGAAAAACACATCATGACTTTTTGGATTATTGATCATCATTTTTACCACAACAATTAATTTTGAATTATTAAATATATCTTTCGCTACAACTATTAATTTTTTGATTGCCGAAATTCAATTATTTTATAGTGATCATTGATAATTTTGCACTATAACTAAATTGTAACTATACTTACAGGGGGAGATTTACTCACTGCACTAGTTTTGATATATATAATCACTCTTTACTTTGGCATAAGAAAGCTCATAACTTAAACTAGCCACTTGAAAGTATATTAAATGTGAAATGACTCATTCCATAAAAGAAACAAGCGGGGTTACTCATCTAGAGAACATAATATAAAAATAAAATACTTCAATATCTTTCGATTAATCAAACAAAAAAATCATATATTAAATTAGTCAAATATTTTGTATATATCATACATTTCTTCGTCACTCATTCATTCCATCTAACGAAATAAAATTATATCCAATATTGGAATATATCTGAGTTTATAACTCCTGATATGTCACACTTTCCAAGAGCTTAAATCACAACTATTAAAGGACGCATATTGAAATACAAAATATTATTACTCAAGGGAAAAAAGATGGTTTATACAATATATGTTTTTATCAAAAAAGAAGGAAAAAGAAACCGGAAAAACCTTAAAAAGAAAAAACCTTAAATTGGAAACAACAAAAAAATATAATCACCCCGACAGTAGGATGCGGGGCAATTGAGGAAAGGGACAAACACGAGTCCACAATTATGTTTCCTGTAATCCAACCACCCATGACAATGTGCAGCCTTTTTATTTTCAACGGGAGTTGGGTTGACAAGTGTCATCATTACAACATGTGACACGCTTTTATGCGCCAACGCACCAAAAGCGTGGCCGGAGCAACCTCACTTCCAATTAGCCAAAACATAAAGCAAGATCTGATTCCTCGCTACCAAATCCAAATCTAATACTGTTTGTCAACAGTGTCTTTCAATTCTTTTCCAATTTAAATAATGATGTATTCCTAAGTCAAATGTTCTTATATATTACTATTGCCGCAGTACACTTGTACTGCAGGAATCGTATAATTAAGTTTATTTTTCTGTTTTTAATTAGGATTATATGCGATTTATTATGAAAAAAAAAATCTGCATTACTAGTCTATGCAAAGTGAACAATGAAGTGGGTTGACCCCCTACAAAATTTGAATTAAATTTAGTTCGTTTAACTCGAAAGTTAGAGCACATTTGAAATGATACATCAGATTTCGAGGGTACTTGCAATTCGAAATGCATTGTTTATTAAATAGTCATAAAGTGAATTTAAAAGTATAAATATGCTTACATAGAGAGAGATAATTTGTATGTTCAAGTTTGATTAAATAATAAGCAATAAGTGAAGCAGTGTGCACGTACATAAAATCCCATTTAAACAAGACCAGTATATGTATTGAATATGTTCCTGGTCAAAACGCATTGAATCGAAGTAGGACCGCCCTTATTCGTTTTTTAAAAAAGTAATATAATAAAAATTAAAAGATACTTCCAAGTTTTGAACCAAACGTACTTGATATTGGACTTAGATGGAATACCATTCGAGAACTTGAAAAATTGGAACTTTATAAAACAATACTTTATCATCAATTATTGCTTAATTAGCACCAAGCACTAGCTAATTGATGCTTATCACTTGGATACTTCCTTAATTATGGTATTATTTAAAAAATGAGCAGTGTAGCATGCGTGGAAACCTAGTCCATGTGAGAAAGTCTTAATCGGATGGTCCCCCATTCAAGAACTTATCAAAATGCCTATTGGCTATCCCAAACCATCAGTGTCCTATATTTTGGTCCACAAAGCTCTCATTGTACCGCTAAGTCAAAGGGATAATTGCATTTGTGCACCCTAAGCATTGAATCATTTTCAATTTAATCCTCGTGCTTTGATAATGGAACTCTTAACAAATTAAATCTTGGCATCATATAATTGGGAGTTAAAAGTTGTGGGAGATTATAAATTCTAATTTCTTACTGGATAATTGTTTTACGTATTTCAAATAAAATTATTGATTCTTAATCTTGTAATCCTAAGATAAAAGTTCAAATTATGCAATAATGCAAAGAAGGCAGCTTTATCATGATCGCAAGCTTATTCAAATGGTATTATTTTATTCACACGTATGAATTTTAAAACCAACTATTTTTGTCAATATTAGTAGGTGGTGTTGTGGGCTATGCTATACAAATAGCTGTCTTTTTTTCACAAAGGAAGGGGTAATCGTGGTAACTTTGTGCAAAAAAGAGAAAACAATAGTTGCATTTGCTTATAAATTTTAAAAGATATTTCTTTAATTTTTATTATTTAAATTAAAAAAATGTATTTATATTACTCCATTTTCAACAAAAATATTACTCATTTTTTATATTTACTTCTTCACATATTTATTGTATTATTTTATTTATTACACCTATTAATACCAATGTAGGATAGTAATATAATGGTTCAACTGTTTGATAAAGCTCACTCCAAAGTGGTTTGCTTGTTAATGGAGCTAGTATTTTTGCGCTAGCTAGTTTGGGTGTCTAATATATTTGTAGCTTTCATAAGAATTTTGAGCCGAGAAAAATTGAAAATCATCACTACTGTTTCTTTCGTTCTACATTAATTAAACAAAGAAATATAGATTCAATACAAAGTACCAACATATGACTCCAAAATTATTAAAATGTACACTTTCATACTCACATAACCCTACTCAATATAAAAGCCATAATCCAAATATATCTGGTTAATTTTCCACAAAAAAGAAAAACAAAAATATACTATTTTTGTAACTTTAAAAATATTAAGAAATTGAAAATAAATAAATAAAACTCGGCTCCAAGCATAACCACTCAACAGGCACCAAAATGAAATAAAACAACAAAGAAAGACCAAAGGTGCAAATAAAATCTCAAAGGCCGAACACGATTCCCTTAGCTGTACACTCTGGTCTCCACTCTCCAGCTTACCTCTTTTGGCATCTTCCCTCATAAACTCGACACGTACCCGTTTCCAAAACGGGACCACCTTACTAAAATCGTATGACTCACTACAACTATCTACTTCAAACCTCCCACAAAATATCAAAGCCTAGCAGTCCACGATGCATAAAAAGGCCAATAAAAAGACACTGTGGGCCTATCTACCCCATGATCCCCCAACAAATATCAATCCCACCTCTTTAACCTCCACGTTATCACTGTGACTTGTGAATGACCCGCCCCCACACCTCACCTCTCCCACCTCCATAGCTTTATATCACGTTGAAGGTCTCACAATCGCACTTGAATGCTAAGTTTTTCTTTCTCTTAACTTGTCCGTGTTTTGGGTCTGTGTTTCTTTGAAATCTAAGCTTGTTAATGGATGGAATGGAGGGTAGTAATGGTAATAGTGGGATAATAGCGCCGTTTGTGATGAAAACTTACCAAATGGTGAGTGACCCGCCGACGAATAGGCTCATCGGGTGGGGGAAGGAGAATAATAGTTTTGTTGTTTTCGAGCCTTTGGAATTTTCGCAGAGGATTTTGCCATTGTATTTTAAGCACAATAATTTCTCCAGCTTTGTTCGTCAGCTCAATACCTATGTAAGTATTGCGAAGTTGTTATTTTTTAGTTTAAATCTTGTATATTTTGATGAGATTTTGGTGGATATATTTATATTGAAGAAAGGGTTTCTGTGTGATTCGTGTGTGCTGCTTGCTGTTATTTAATATGAGCTTTTATGCTGAACTTAGTCAAATTCTAGACTCGAAATATGAGGGCGGTGAAAAAAGGGTACTTTTTTCTTTTTTTTTCCTCCCCTGTTTTCAAGAAAAGGGGTGGTTTGCATGGAAGATGAACCATTGTTAATCTCGTAACTAAGGAAACTAAACTCGGTTTATGTGAGTAAAAATGACTTAAACCATATAATTCAGGTAGTCATAATCCAAGAAACAATATAGAGTCATTCAAACACTGAAATTTACCAGTGCGAAAAGCTTTTGCAGGAGAAATTATGAAACTCTGTTTGTTTGGGTAGCTTTTGGAGCTTTCAGCATGTTCTTGTTAGTGTTTTATGTTTGTTTCGTGTGTGTATGTGTGTGGTTCTTATTTTTTATTTTTTTTAATGAGAAAATGTTTTATGTTTGGTTTGGTTTATAAAACATTGAAAGAAATAATTTCTATATACTTGAGAAATCATCCATACATTATGACGGGAAATGTTCTTGGTGCCCTTCTACCTAGTTTTAGATGGTTCTGATTCTTAGAGCAACTTCGTTTGTAGCCTTGAATATATATGTTTAAAACACCGCTTTCTTACGTAACTTCATAGCTTTATAATTTTCCATTAATTTGTATCAGGGTTTTAGAAAGGTCGATCCAGATAGATGGGAGTTCGCAAACGAATGGTTTCTACGTGGGCAAACGCAATTACTGAACAAGATTGTGAGGAGAAAGCACACTGGTAGATCCTACAATTCACTTATCAAACACGAGGACGATGAAGACGAGGAGCTCTTAATGGAGATCACAAAGCTAAAGCAAGAACAGAAGAGCTTAGAAAAAGAACTCGAAAACATGAACAAGAGACTAGAGGCAACGGAAAGAAGACCCCAACAGATGATGACTTTCTTGTACAAATTTGTCCAAGACCCTGAAATCTTACCACGAATGATGCTTGAAAAGGAGAAAACGAGAAAACTGATATCTGATAGCGGTGAAAAGAAGAGAAAGATTATGATTTCCGCAGCTTCTTCGAGTTCTTCGTCAGGAATGGCTATGTCAAGTTCATCAGTCAAGAGTGAAGATGATCAAGAAGGCAATAATAATGGGGAAAGAACTCCGATTTCGTCGCCGGAAGGAAACTTGGATATTGATACTTATTGTCAGTCTTCATCGTCGCTTGAGACATCATCATCTCCTGAGAGGCTCAGTTATAGACAAAGTTTTGGCATGCCTATGATCAGAGGAGAAAATAACAGTTACGCCACTCGTTCTAGTTCATCAATGCTTAGCCCCTCCGCCGGAAGGGGTGGTTTTGCCGCTGCTCCGCCGCCGCCAGCGAATGTTATAACAGGGTTTAGCAACGATGGTGGAGGGAATCCAAATTATTTTGGAGGATTAATGTCTGGGGAGGAGTCTAGCCCTCCGCCGCCGTATCCGTTCTCACTGCTGGGTGGCGGATTTTAGTTATTACTAATTATTTATTTGGATTTAGGTCCTTTTTCGGATAATTTTGTGCCAGGGAGGAGAAAAAAAAAAAGAAGAAGAAGAAAAAAGTTTATGGTATAATAATGCATTATGTGAATTTCTTTGCATTGTAAATATATTATATATAGAAAATCTTGCGAACTTACCGTAATATAGTGTATCTTATTGTGGCGCATTTTTCAGAAATAAACTTTTCTTTTTCTTTTTTCACTTTTTCAAATTAATTGTCAATTATAATATTTTCTGGAGGCCCAAAAGAAAACGCAAAAAGTATATATAGATAGATGACATGCCATTAGGGATTGATGGAAATTTGAGTTTGACATTTTCCACTGGCACACACAATGTAATTGGCGTAGTATTAAGCTATGTTGGATGGTTTGTTTTCTTTCAATTTGTTTTTTATCGTTATTCAAATTATTTCCACTAAAAATAACTGCTAAATATTGAGCCACGAATTCTCATATGCATACGGCATCTTGAATAGGGTTTTTGGCATTTTGTATTCTGGAAATGCAATGATTTGGCACTTTGCACCTTTAAACTATAATAATAAAAATAGCAGATTGTACCCTCCAATTAGCATATTTTTGGCACATTCCACCTCGATCATATTAAAATTATTGTAGGAAAAATAATTTTGCTTATCCAACGAAGGATAAAATGCCTTTCTCTATCTTTGATATGTCTTTCTTATTTCTTCTTCGTCTTTTTGACACAACTTGCTTATTTCATATTAGTTTGGAGCTTCTTACTCTCTATGTCTTTGCAACTTAAGTTGCTTAACATTTTTAGAATGAATATTTGCTTTCTAGCTAACTATTAAAAGATAGAACGAAGAGATTATTTCCTTAGTATTATTTTTGATAAATTATTAAATTTTAGTATTTCTTTATCTTTCATATGTTTTGGATATGTGGTCGTAGATATAATTAAAAAAAATGCTTCCAATGATTTTATAATTATTTTTAAAGCGAATTTGGTCACATGCTTTAGAAAATTTGAATAAGTTAATTCAATTTTATAGATTGCTGGAGAAGTTTTTTAATGTTAAAAGTAAAGATTGGTTTTGAACTTACCATTTTATCCTTGTTAATCAAGAAAATATCACTTTTCCATAAAAAAGTTTATCCAAAAAAAGAGCGAGCCGCAATGTGCCAAAAAAATGTTAATTGAAGGGTGTAATCTATCATTTTTGTACTTTAAGTACTGCAATTTGGGGGGTGCAAAATGACAAAAACCCTCTTAAATATCTTCAACTATGTGAAATTATGTTGCAATTATATTTGAAGGTTTTTATTGCTCCAAAAAATCTAGCTCGTTTTTCACTTTTTAAGTTCAAATATATTATCAACTCAAATAGGCCAAAAGAAATTTCGCTTCAGAAAAGTAGCCTCGGCTGAAGGCAAAAGGAATCACTGGAGATTAATCAAGATTGGCACCTCCCAAACCCAATAGATGATCTCTATCTAAGCCCAGTATCCCAAACGCAACAGGGAAACCAACAAGTCCACAAATAAAATTAATCAATTATGGGCCATTTCATCGGGTTTCAGAACAAACCCAAAAGTCCAGAACATAGTCCAATCATTCAATCTTCAGAAAGCCTTAATAAATTTTTCCTCATGGGGACGCGAATCAAGTATCAACAATTCCAGCTGATTTTTGTGGACCATTCGTCGCACCCCAAGTTGCACTTGCACATGCCCTTGTTCCGTTCTTATCAGAATTCATAGCAAACTCGGCCCCACCAACCTATTAATTATTTTATTTTACTGTTCTTTTCTTGTCATGGTCCAAAGTCTATCCCTTGTCCGACTTGGTATTGCAAGTCAATAATGTCCGGCCCCAACTTGCACACGCTACATCTAATCCAACTTGGTCCACCATGCTCCCAATCATACACTCATGTTTTATATCACATTGTAATTATAGGGGCAACTTAGTGTAAACAATTGTTATAGTCGTTGTCAATTGCCTTTGTACACCAACGGTACACTCGATTAATTAAAGTTCAATTTTGATAGGATTTTGTTGCTGATTATTCACATTCACTGTTAATGTAGAAAATCGAACATATCTAGATATTATTCTACTATTGCACATTTGATTGAGAACTTTGTTCTGAGATTTTCGAAAGGTGAGAACAGTACTACTAATGTTACATTAGTAATGTACTAACTATTTCAACTTTCTTGATTGTTCCTACTTGAAATAATATTAGGTGTCTCATGGCTATGAGAACATGATCCATTGTTCCAAAAAGGTATTTCATTTCCAATTCTATAGTTTAAATACATCCTATGTGTATGCAATATTTTTTATAAAAATATTTATTAATAAATGCAATACACATGACATGTATTTAAAGGCATGAAATAAAAGATGAAACACCATTTAGAATAAGAAATCTCGTCCCATAATTATGAGGCTTAAGAAGGCGCACAAGGTCAACTTATCCATATAGATAATTAATGATGATGATTGAGATATGTTGCCGACATTAAGTCCGATCGAATTGAAATATTTTCTCAGCATCTCGTATTTGAATTTTTTTTTTAAAGGATAAACTTGATTTAGCTGTAGAATTAAAATTAGGGTGAATTACAAAAATCACCCTTGAGGTTTGGTATAATTACAAGAACCACCCCTGAGGTTTGGCAAATTACAAAAATCACCCCTAATGAAGCAATATCACTAGGATTTAACGGAAGTTGATAATGTTACAGTGTACAAAAAAAAAAAATTTCAACTTTATTTTTAAAATTTACTCTTTGTCTATACGGTAATATCATTAACTTTTTTTAAATCCTAAAAATATTGCTTCGTTAAGGGTGATTTTTATAATTTGTCAAATCTCATGGATGATTCTTGTAATTATATCAAACCTCAAGAGTGATTCTTGTAATTCACCTTTAAAATTAATATCTCCACAGATAAATTTTATCAAATTCATTTTTTTTGAAAAAAAAAAAAAGGGGAAAAAGTTAACGGATAACCTTGAATTTAAGTGACCATCACGTGATGACTAACACCACGTCAGGCTGTGGGAAGATTTCACCGGCGAAATCCGGTTAACTACGACGGGGCCAGCCGGTGAAGATTGGACAGGAACCGGAAAACGAGGAAGTTTCCTAATTCGAATAGCCTTCCCGCCTCAGCGAAAAACTAGGGGGCCCAACTTAGCTGTCATTTGGAGCCACATCTTTTGGCTTACGCCAGCTATTTCGCCTTTATTCTCGACCCTTCTCTTCATTTTCTTTTTAATTTGGTCCAAATCCGGCGATAGATTCTATGCTTTTTAGCTGTTCTGGCTTCCACTAAGTTTGATGGAATTATAATATGGTCCAACGATTTATCGAGATTTTGAAATGGGTCCTTAAACCAGCCCCATGATTGGTAAATCTCAATGTTCAAATTTGATGATGTGCAAGTGTATTATTTAATATGGAGGTCCAATCATACTGAAATATTATCTTTTTTTTAAGTATTTAATAGGAGATTTTATCTTAAAAAGATATTATAATAAGTAACAGAAGTGACACTAATATAAACGGTTTATGTCTGTAAACTTATTAGATGCAGGAAAACATTGGCCATCCTGTATTGCTAAATATAAAGGCTTGAGCATAGGAAGATATTGTCCCTTCATCACTTATTTAATGAAAGATATTATATTGTAATAGTGCTTCTATGGATAAGAAAGAATTCCAGTATTATTAACGGATTCAAATCTCTTGACTTGTTCAATTAAGGCCAACTGAGTCATATTCGCACAGAACGGATGGATATTAGAGAGTCTTTAGTTGCATTTATGCATGATATACTATATATAAAATGTGGGCTTTTATGTAGTTATTTTCATGTTGTGTTTTTATAAATTTTGTCTAAAATATCTTTTAATATCGATTTACCTTAATAATCAATCACAACCCAGTAAAATGTTATAACCCGTTAATTTATCTCTTTTTATTAAATTATGCTTATATTTATATCAAATATATTAATCATATTCTAATTACTATATACATACAAATTAAGTTTGCATTGTATTCTAATATATATATATATAATACTGATTATTTTTGGATTAGTGTTTGTATTTTCTATTCTATCTTCAATCCTCGAATGAAAGATTAGGGCAATATTATATAGTAAATCATGGCTTATTGATGATGTGTTCGTGACAATGATATTCTTTACTGAAACAATGGATCATTTGTGCAAAACGATCTGAGAACTCTTTCTTTTGGACGTACATGAAATCATGATTTGATAATTATTCCATCGCGAGTTAGTATAAATAACTTAATGATCTATTAATTAAATCAGGATTTGTTGAACATATTTGGTGCCATTAACAATGGCATGATTCTCTCCGAGGAATTAATTTGTATGATTCTTTTAAAATATGTTATGTTTCACTTTTAATATTTAAATATTTTTCGAAAGTTAGGATAAAATGTAATTAATTTAAGATCAATATACGTGTGGATGTTGCTCTACAAATTTTCACAAATTACAAATATGGGGGCATTCATGCATGTTTATATATTTCTGTATTTTACTAGTTTAAAATTTTATCCTTCCCCATTTTTTAGGGGGTTTAAAGTTTTATCTCAATTAAATTATCCCAAATTTAAGGTTGTAATGCAAGTGCAACTGTGCAAGCATAAAATATTTAACAAAATCGCTAATCATCTATTGTTGCTATTTGAGTTCCTTTTTTTTTTTTTGGTTTTTTTTCCTTTCCTATTGTTGCTATTTGAGTTTTTTCGTTTTCCTTATTAATTTTTATTTTGATGAAATTATTGTACTATATTTTGAAATATTCTGATTTGTCACACATTATGTGCGAGGGAAATAAGTGAAATCACACTACTGATTTCTTGTTTCTCTTGCCTCACTCAGCAGTAATGTTTATTTGTCACCCATGTGATCTTCATGGTTTAATCAATATATGGACTTGTTAGGTTAGACAAATGTAATTTTACTACTCTTCATTTGTGTCGGTCTAGCTAGTAAGCAACATTATTCCTTATTTCTAATTGTATTATTTTGATTAATTTATGAACTGGCAGGGACCCATCTAATCCTTCGCTCCGACTTTTGTTAAAAAAAAAAAAATCAATTTTTTTTAGACGATAATTATATAGTTTTACTTAAAAATACTGTCATTCAAATTCCTCGTAAGCACTTGAAAATAAATGTCATACAAACAATTTAAAAATGTATCTTTCAATACACTAAAGTTTTTAATTTAAAGATTAGAATATTTTATAATGATGTGACCTCATCCTAATTTCCTAGACTTGGCTAACCAACATCTTAAAATATGCATATTTTCTAACAAGAAAGACAAATCCCTAACAAGGCAACACGTCGTTGCATATTTAATTAAGATTACCTTATTATTATTTCAAAAGTCCTACCAAGAATATTCCCCCATCCGCTTAAAATATCCCTATCTTCAAAACACAATAATTGCAAATATCTCCATCTTTTCTAAAATCAATACTCTCTATTCATAATTTGACCACTAATTATGTATACGGTCTTCAAGTATATTTAAAATATTATTTAGAAAATAGTAATAAAAATGTAATTGTATCTTAAAATAGTAGTGAAGTGTTGTAGTTGAATGTTAAATTTTGAACTATAGAACTTAATATTCAAATCGTCATATTAGACACAAAATGAACAAACTATATCTATAATTTACAAAGTGGTTGTATGCTAAAATAGTATAGATATTGTGTTGTAGTTTAATATTATGTCTTAGTTTATTTTATAGTGACATGACACCTACATCTATATTTAAGGGAATGAACAAACTAATGAAAAGAAAAAAACAAAAACAAAATAGACTAATACTATGAGTGCTTTGAACAATGACAAACAACTTTAATTAAAAATATGGTTTAAAAAACAATTAAGTTATCCAATGTCTAAATTTAAATCGACCACTAAACGTTTGCTTGAGTTTGATTTGTTGATCTGAACAAATCATATTTAAATAATCTTTTCATTTGAAATTTTTGAAATGCAATTAATTAAGAAAATTATAATTACCTATGTACAAAAACATCAAATTACCCAACTTCCACTCATGTTTGGCTCAATTAAAACTTATTAAAGTTCGATTCAACTAATAATTAATTTAAATTCAAATGTATTAACATTAATCAAAGAAGTTTAAAGCACAAATTGTTACCCCAGGACATGCAAGTGGCGACACAAACACTATGAAAATATCTACATATTTAATGCAACGGTCACAAACAAACAACTCTTTAACAGTAGGGACACGGGAGGCCTGAGTTTGGGCCCCACTCCCATTCTTACATACTCCAAAATACTGTCCTCCTCAGTTGAACTCCTGGAGTGAGTTTTATACTCGGTCACATTTTTGTGTTATTCAGGACATCTTTTGTTTATATTTTTTTAGGGTTTCATTATTGTAAAATTCAGGACATCTTTTGTTTGGGGGTTATAAGTTTGGACAAGAATATGTTATAATCTATTGTATGACCTTTGGTGTCACACTGTTGGTACCGAGCTAATTCGCTATTTTTCCAATTATTAATATTCCTTCGACACTCGTTATATATTAATATTCGAAGTATCTTCTAAATTAATTTGTTTTTGTATATTAATATTCAAAGTATCTTCTAAATTAATTTGTTTTTGTCTCTCCCAAATTTAGTTGTGAGAGTCGCAGAGAGATTACAGTCGTTGGCCCTCGGGGCCTCACTTTCGCCTACTGTTGTCCCATTGGTGGTCCGGCTTTCTCTTCAGAGATCTTTTGTTCTTTTCTTTAGTTCTTCATTTCCCTTTCTCACTAGGTTTTCTCAATCATATCTACAATGACAGGTAGTTTTCTACCGTTTGGATCCACCCCTTCTTCACCAAGATTATTCATTTTCATCTTCGCCAATCACCCTCACCATCATTCACTTTTCTTAGATGTTTTTGTCCAATTGAATTGTTCCAAATCCCCAAATACCAAGAATGACGAGAAGACTCTATAAAAGACCGTCTTTTAAAGTCATTTTCATTTGAAAATGGCTTGGAATCATCAAATTATTCTTTTATCTTCAGACAAAACTCCCAAAGAACACCTAAAGCTCCTCACGTCAGTGATCATGGCATTCCAAACTCCCATGTTATTTAATTTTCTGTGTTTTGCTCCTTTTAATTTTCCTCCCTTTTTAGAGTTTTCACTATTTAAGCCACCAATGTTATTGCGTGGTTGTTTATTTTTCTGCCTTGTATCTTTGCTTTATGTTTAATAAAATTTACTATTATTAAAAAAAAAATAATGAGACATATTAGTATGGAATGATAAAATTTTCATAAAGTTCTCAAAAAATTGCAATGCTCCAAAGGAAATGCGTCTTAATAGAAGATTTTATGTCTGCAATCTGTCAATATAAATCCACTAAGGATCACCAAACTTTAGAACATGCATATAAATACATTATTTTAGAGTTCTATGGCGGACTAACTTAACTAGAGACAAATTGACATGTTGCTTTAATTTAATATGACCACAAACTAATACAGTCACTTGATACGACTTATTGAAAAGCCCCTTGGTATTTTAGAATGCGTTCGGCTAAGTTTATTTTATAAAATATTTTTGGAGTTCATAAAATATTAGATCTCAAAGTTGCTGAAGTGTTAAGATAATAAGATGTTAGAGTTTGTTGATATTAATAATGACAATGTTATAATAAAGATGGTTAAACTTGAAGAAGCCTATCGAAAATTAGGAACTTCTTTTTTTCTAAAAGAGTTTATTAAGATAACAACATTTTATTTTATAAACTTATAGAACCTTTTCCCAAAAAAAACAAAAAAAAAACAAAAAAAGCCACACCTCACCCAAATGAACCTCTCATTTGTCCTAATGATTGAAGATTCACGTGATCTTTCTTTATAAAAAGCTACCCAAGTATTCTTGAGAAATTGACCATATTTGAGTCACTTGTAGGAAAGACAAATCAAGCTGCTAGGAGTCTTGCAATACAAGTAAAATAAATCCATACATTGTAATTGGATCATAACTGAATGTGCTTTGACAAAATTTTATCCATCAACATCTCCCATTTCCAAACGAAATAATAACTTTCCAAGACCCGAAAAAAAAAAAAAAGGCAAAAAAAAAGAGAGTTATGATATCCTACCTTTGTTGTGATTTTAACAAATAGTCTAATCATACTAATTACAACATTCTAATTACTAAATATTACTCTGTAAAAAAAATGAAGAATTTTTTTAATAACAGTATGTAATATTTTATAAGTTTTAAAACATCCTAAACATCGGTTTTAAAGCTTTAAGCAAACACCTTTTAACTAATCAAAAGTAGTTGTTTCTTGAATTGTTATTATTAATAATTTGTGACATATTTATCATTAAAATATGACGATATAGTAAAAACTATCATTGTGATTTATAACAATTTTTTTTTTATTTCAATGGATATGTCATTAATTGTTAATAATGCCAATAATTTTGAAAATTATAATTGTTATAAACATATTTTTGTAATAATATATATTATTAATAATCAACTTAGCGTTATTACTTAATATATTCCCAATAACCCTTTTTTTTATATATATTTTGCATTATGAACACTTCTTATAAGAATATATAGAAAATACAATAATTTCATGAAGCACGTGAATTAATCATGCTTGTAATTTCAATTTAGAAAAATAAAAAAAAATCAAATTTTAAAATTTTCTTTTTTCACGCACGACATAAGTATTAAGTTAAATTTTAATGTATTTAAATACCATAAAACACATATTATAATCACAAAAATTTGTGAATATCACTACTCATCATTGTATCTTGTGTATATATTCTCATTCCATTACAAGGCAAAACATTTTCCTGGTAGGTGAGGGGGTGGGGGGCACGAGTGAAAACCAA
>JACFYI010003544.1:2048830-2086881 GCA_014898755.1 Handroanthus guayacan | reverse complement strand
GGGAAAGGGAAAGGGAGAGGGAGAGGGACAGAGAGAGGGAAAGAGAGGAGAAGAACAAGGGTAGGGACAATAGAGAAGGGGTTAGAGATGGCAGAAGGGATCGGAGCAGAGATAAGGATAGGGATAGTAGACGCCAGAAATATGATAAGGATGAGGATAATCACAGAGATAGATATAATGATTCGAGGCATAGAAGGCATTCTCAAGATTACCACAGGGAGAGACAGAGGAAAAGTGATTTAGAAAATGCGAGCCCTAAAGATAAACAGGAGGACCGGACTGACGGGGATTTTGAAAGGTATATTATGTTCTTCAACAAATTAGTTAAATTTAAGGATTCTTCTTTTTTCCCTTATTTCTCCTTCTCGTCCCACTCCAATAGTTTATTTTGTCTTTTGGTTGGTCTCAGAGAAGATGACATACAAGAGGACTATCAAGAAAAGATTGCTTTGCAACTTGCAGAGCAGGAAGAAGATGATCTTGAGAGAATTAAGGAAGAAAGTAGGCGGCGCAGGCAAGCTATCCTTGAAAAGTACAAAAATCAAAACCAACATAATCAAACACAATCACAAAATACGGGTAAGATTTGTTATGCGCTACTGTCTTAGTTATCTGGTGGTGTTATTATTTCTCTTGCATTCTATTTCTGTACAAGTTAGGTATTCTGTACTTTGCTGTTTGACTGGTTTGCATGGATGTGTTTGTTAACCTCATCTCCAAATGACATTATTCATTATTATACAAATGAAAATTATGCCGTCTAGAAATTTCTTGTTTGTTCATGATAAACTGGTCATCTTTTGAATTGTATCAGTCACTTAAAATGGGATTTTATAAAATCATTTGTTTTTTATTATCTCTGAAGTATGATTTTTCATGTTCTTGTATAATACAATGCTTCACAAAGCTATTGACTCTGTGAAGGATGATGCTATTGCTGGATTATCCTCATACTGTGAAAATTGCTTTCTTATCATAATAGAAATTCTGACTTCTTTAGCTTTCATGAGTGGCTACCGGCGAGACTGTCTTTGTCTCCCTTTTTTCTCCCCTTTTCTCTCAAGAAGCATAGTCTTTAGCACTTATTTAAATTTTTTGGATGTATCTTCTTGTCTTCTGTTGATGTCATGTTTGGCTAATTCTCGCTTATTATGACCAGCTGAGGATCAAGTTGGACAGTCTTCTGCACAAGTGGCATCTGCTGAAATTATACAAGAGAAAACTGACAATCGGTTGGAGGGAACAGACCTTTATGTTCCTGAACCATCTTTTTCTGTAGGGAAATCGCCTTCAGAAAATGGTCTTTCCGATTTTCAGAAGCCCGCTGGGACTGGTGGACTAGGAGAGGGCACCCCCAAGGTACCTCATTCATTTGCCCTTATTTTAATCATTTTGGTTGATTAGTTTATGATAAGAAAAGGTCATGCCATAGCTGTTGGCTTTTGCTTGTCTTATTCTGTTGAATTTCACATTTATCATTTCTCCTCTTCCCTTCTTGGCTTCTTTACATTCTGATATCCTTTCAAGTTAACCATGAATTTCTTTGTAAAACTATGCAGAGTGAGAGATCTGATGATATGTTTTGTGATGATATATTTGGAGAATCACCTGCGGGAGTCCGTAAAGCGGTCAGTCTTAAAACTTCTATTGTATTGTCAATTGTACAATTTTCTTATGGAGTTATATTTGTTGTTCAACCCTGAAAGTCTATTATTGTTTACTGTGCCCCAGTTCTTTCCTGAGTTCCTTTTACTCATATCTCATCATTATGTAGTTGATTATGTTAACATTTTCTCCTCTGTTTTCTTTGGCAAATGCTATGTCCTTCCTTTGTTCTTGCCGAAAACATTGGCATTATTTCAGTTTCCTTGTTGATCTCTATCCTTCTGGTCATTGTGAATCATGTGGTAGATGAAAGCGTTATTTCATTGTATTGTTCATAGTACATCTTTGTTATGGATTAAAATTTTACTGCAGGGTAAAGGGGATGGTATAGCTGTTGAAAAGAGTGGACTTCATGACAATTGGGATGATGCAGAAGGTTACTATGGTATGTCTCTGGCCGCTAATCTTGCTACTCCATTATATGTGTGCCTTTATCTTGAATTTTGGTAGAAGCGGACAAGGTTAATCTTTTCCTTCTACTTTCTCTGAAAACCTGGTGTATTATCGGTCGGTCTGTCATTGTATTTTTATCGATCTTTGATGTAGCAACATATCTTCATGGAGCTGTTAGCTGGGGTACTTATCTGGTAAAGGATATTTTTTCTACAACTTAGAACACTCGGTGGTGCATGTGACCTTCGGTTTTAGATAGATCATATAAAAGATTTTGTTAATCCAGGGTAGGCTGTTCATTCTCTTGTCATTTAAGTTACTCTTTTTTGTTAATAGTCCCTTTTTCATGTTTATTAACAACCAGGGTATCGTTTTGGAGAAGTACTTGATGGTCGGTATGAAATAATTGCTGCCCATGGAAAAGGCGTATTTTCTACTGTTGTTCGTGCAAAGGATCTCAAGGCTAAACCTGGTGACCCTGAAGAAGTAGCAATTAAAATTATACGTAATAATGAAACAATGTGAGTGATTATTGCTATTCTGATTTTGAGCTGTAAATGGATGTTATCTAAATGTGATTTGTAACTCATGCAGCACCTAATTTATCTTTTTGTAACTCATGCAGTACCTAATTTATCTTTCTTTTTTTCCCCTGTTTAGGTACAAGGCGGGTATGGAAGAATTGGTCATACTAAAAAAGTTGGTCGGTGCCGACCCTGAGAACAAGCGCCACTGTGTTCGTTTTCTCTCTACCTTCAAGTATCGGAATCATCTATGTTTAGTTTTTGAATCCCTTCATATGAATTTACGTGAAGTCCTTAAGAAATTTGGTCGTAATATTGGTCTGAAGCTTACTGCTGTGAGGGCATATGCTAAGCAACTCTTCATAGCATTGAAACATCTGAAAAATTGCGGTGTCCTTCATTGTGATATCAAGCCAGATAACATGCTGGTATGAAGTCAACATCCTCTTCTTTCGTCTTCTCATATTTTAGCTCTCCTGCATGTGTAATTGATTTTACACTCTGTGCATTACTCTCCTTAGGTGAATGAAGCAAAAAATGTATTGAAGCTCTGTGACTTTGGTAATGCCATGTTTGCTGGTAAAAATGAAATCACCCCTTATCTTGTGAGCCGTTTTTATCGTGCCCCTGAGATCAGTAAGTGTTTCATGTTTTATATTTAAGTGATTCTTTTCCTATTCAATTCTTGTATATTTTTGGGGGGCTAAGTTATGTATTTCTTTGTCTGTAGTTCTAGGCTTGCCGTATGACCATCCCCTGGATATATGGTCAGTTGGTTGCTGTTTGTTTGAGCTTTACACTGGGAAGGTTCTGTTTCCTGGTCCTACCAATAATGACATGCTTCGTCTTCACATGGAACTGAAAGGTCCTTTCCCAAAAAAGATGCTTCGGAAGGTTGGAACTGAGTCTGATTAACTTGTTCACTTTTTCCTTGGACATTTTCCTATTTTTCTGCATCAACATTTATTGGCTACTTGTTACTTCGTTACAGGGAGCATTTACAGATCAGCACTTTGATCAGGATTTGAATTTTCTTGCAACAGAGGATGATCCTGTCTCAAAGAAGGTCAGTATGTGACTGTTCTGGTGCTTTGCCTTTATTGTGGTAGTTGAAGCCCCAGTTTTATGCTGGAAATAATGAGTCTGTCACTTTTGTTGAGTTTGTAATCTGTTCTTGCAGGTAATAAGGAGACTGATTGTAAATATCAAGCCAAAAGATTTTGGCGCATTAATTTCAGGATCTCCTGGTGAGGATCCAAAAATGGTAGCTAATTTTAAAGATCTTATGGAAAAAATTTTTGTCCTGGACCCAGACAAGAGGTTGACTGTATCACAGGCTTTGAGTCATCCTTTCATCACGGGCAAGTGAACCATGATGCTGATTCTCTGACTACAGAACTGCTGTTGCATTAGATACTTATACATTTTGGTGTCGTCTCAATACTGAATTTTCTAATTGGGCATTTATCTGTCTTTGTCTTCTCTGTCTGGGAGCTCGAAACTCAGGAGACACTGATTGGGGAATGGTTGAAGTCCAGAGATGACTTGGGGGAGGCAATTAACGGGGAGTTCTTTCCATGGATTGTTTTCTGTTTCTATTGTAAGGAACTCACTGAAGGCGTATTTCCCTTTGTGCCTGTACTTATTCTTAATGTTGACAATCACAAAAGCTTTAAAATAATGTCATTGTTTTTCTATGGTTTCTATTTCCTTATATATATTGGACCCGCCAGTAGTTGAATTGGAGGCATTATTTGTCTCAGGAAACTAATCTCTTCATCTATATATATATACATGTGTATTGTGATTGTGGTTCTTTTTGGGATTTCATCTGGAAAGTTGGTATAGATTCTTCATTAGCATGCCAGACTGTCTGTCTTGACAATGGCTGTTTCCATTCTAATTTTGCAATTCCTGCTAATTATTCTGCTGGCCTTTTTTCTTTTTTCTTTTTTCTTTTTATATTCCACTGCACTTTTTGTGGTTCTGGAGAGTCTAATCTAATCTTTCATTCAGGAAATTCACATGTGCTATGAGGAAACCCATTCAGTGGTTTTTGATGATTAAAGCCACACTGGAGAAGGTACCTTGGTTTGTTTCTTAGGAGTTTACATGCGGAAACTGTGAGAACTAACAACATTTAAATGTCGATTACTTGAATAATTTCTACAATCATTTGCCGTGATTGTGTAGTAGGATATTTAGTGTTCAGTGTTTTACGCATCTTTGAGTGATTAATGTGACTAGTATAGTACACCTTGTTTATCTTAAAGATTGCTACTCTCATAACGTATTTCTTAAAACAAGTCATTCATTATTTTCCCGCTTGTGATTTGTCTAATGTGGTCCAGAACTTCTGAAGAAGGCTTGTTTTTATATCCTTCATTGGTCTAATTTAATTTAGATTGACACCATATGTGCCTCTTATTGAGATTGTGGATGCCTAGTTGTTGCTTCTATTTTAGAACTTATATCATAAAGTTGTTGTGCGTCTGATCCATTATTTGGTTGTTCTGGAGGATTGTATGCCCCGGCGATGGTTGGTTGCTGCTTTGAAGTGTGAAAATATTTCTGTAAGTCACTCAATTTGATTTTATTTGTTGGCTCTTTGTGATTGTACTGATAAATGTATATTGCCACTTAGTTATGACCTCCTTTTTTGTGTTTGTAGGTTGAGCCTTCTCGCTTCTGCAGCTTCAGTGAGTACTCTATTTTTGCTGATTACACTTTTTAGGCTAATAAACTGGGTTCAGGGTGCTTAGATGCCGATGGTTTCCAAGTATTCAATCATCTTTTCTATTTTAATTGTGTTCTTCGTTTTTGATCTACCATTTGTCTGATCTCCACTTTCATTGTTTTGGATGGTATTGTTGTTTGGCAACAATGCTAGCGTTTGGCAACACTCAATTCTTTTGCATTTCTGATCTCCACTTTCATTGTTTTGGATAGTATTGTTGTTTGGCAACAATGCTGTCCTTTTGCATTGCTCATTCTTTTGCATTTCTGTACAGCCAAGTCATATCCTTGAGGTATGTTTTGCCAGGGTATCTCAATTTTAATCCAACTGCTTGATTGATGTGTATTATTTCTACAGTTTGTGTCTCATCATGATCTCCAAATTAGAAAATTGAAAAAAAAAAAAAAAAAAAGAACTGGTAGACTTGTAGGTATAAAGGTTTCTTAGATCTGCACGTGTGCTCTAATTGCAAAGTGCAATTTTGAAGCGAAAATCATCTTGTCTATTGTTAACGGTGCATGTGTTTCATGCAGCTTAGGTGGATCTTCTTACCTTAGAGGTAATTGACATGCCTTAATGTTATTAACGTGGTTGCGTATTGTGGTGCCTATATAATGAAACAATCAGTGGAATTGAGGTCTTATAACATGATCTCCAACACAAAAATTTTTTGGCGGCCATACTTACTGAACTGGTACTCTGTTAGGGAATGATGAGTTCATGATTGACTTGCTCCTCATACTTTGAAGCCTTTCTGAGCTTCCTTTTGTTGTTATGTTATATGTTCCAAGATCATTGCGCTTAGGTTCTGGAATAGGACTCCACAGAGATAATTGTATAGGGGCATGGGAAGTGGGTAGAGGATGTATTAGTTTTTGAATGTTTTATTTTCTATCTCCTTTGGGCAGTTGGTATATCTTAAAGCTCTTTTGTTGACTGATTGCCCTCACTGTGAGATGTACTTGTGGCGCTATGATGCTAAAGTAGGTGTGTAAAGTAAAAATGCTTTGGGGAATTTGCTTGCGTACTTGAGTACTGATAGTAAAAGTTGGAATCCTCGTGGCCATAATCCAATTTTAAGTGTCGTCTCCCTGTGATGAGGTAAAAATCTTGTAATTCTTCCTACCCTGGCTTCCCACTCTGGAGGATTATCTTTGGGTTCTGGATGTCTGGTGATCTCCTTATTTCATAGCTCGAGAGATTAGCAAATGGAGAGGCTAAAGTTTACGTGCAGTGTTGCCATTTCTTTGGGCATAGTATCATGCTCATGATGTAATGAGATTGATGTTCCCCATGTTAATTGTTATGGGCTTGACCTGTGGGCAGAATGTTTGGGTGCAAGTTCTACCTGGGTGCGTGTGTTACATTCAATGTGACGGATAATCTTATTGCAACGAATGAATGAATGTAGAGTTGTTATTATTATTATTATTATTATTAGTATTATTATTATTATTTTGGTTCTTTTCATTTCATGTTTGGATTACTCAATTAAAAATAGAAATCATCATAGGTTTTAAGAGAAGGGAAGAGTAGAAAAGAATGTTTTAGCAATGAAGCAAATATGCATATGGTTTAGTTTTTGAAAGGCTAAGGTGAGAGGCATCAAGAACTGGTACCTTCATCTTATATAGAATGATAGAGGTTGTGTTTTATGGTTGGACGACATTCTTAACAGGCCAGAAAGTGGTGAATTTTGCTAGGGGTGAGCAAAATTATCCATTAACCGAAAAAAATCGATTAACCGACCGAACCGAACTGAATTAACCGAATCGTTTTATCCAATAAAATTTCGGTTCAGTAAATGGTTAATGTTTTTCAAATTTTCGGTTAATATTTTGGTTCGGTTAATTTTTAGTCCAGAATCTGTTTTTAACCGAATTTATCGAAAATGATAAAATTAATTTTTTATTATATTTTTTCAACTAATTCTTTATCAAGTTTTTTTCAACTAATTTTTTTATTAGATTTTTTCAACTAATTTTTTTATTAAGTTTTTGTCAACTAAGTTTTTATTGAAAAAGAGACTTTATGGTGTGATTTTTATGTATTTTTTTTTTTTATGAATTGTGTGATTTTTATGTATAATATGGGATAAATATGAAATATGGATTTGAAATACTTGTATATAAGTTATAGATGGTATAACTTCAATTTGGTATTATTTAAAAAAGCAAAAAAATAAATAAAAATAAAAATAAAAATTCAATTTTGGTTAATCGGTAAATTAACCGAACCGAATCGAATATTCTCGGTTAATTCGGTTAACCGGTTAACCGAGAATTTTGGTTTGGTAAACGGTTAAGATTTTTTCAAAAATTTAGGTGAATTAACCAAAAATTTTGGTCGGTTAATTTATTGAACCGACCGATGCTTATCCCTAAATTTTGCAATACTAGCTTGCATAAATTTGTAGTCGTAGCGGGCTATGCCAATGATCTTTTATGTTCTTACAGTTCTGGTAATAAAATTTCACAATCATATTTGATTTTGATTTCGGTAAAATTCTGATATCTTTAGCGGCTAGAGTAATGTGCCCACCACACAGAATAATTCATATATTTTTGAGAGAGGCTATTAATTGAGCGGATCCTGGCGCTATTGAAAAATCAAGAATTGAGAGACCAAATGTGAGAAACAAACGTACTCAACCATACATGTGCTATCACTCCTGAAGAATACGCTATTCAAAACTTGACAGAGAGAACTTCAAACCAATATTTCTTAGAAATTCAATCACTCTCCTGATTGTTCAAAACTGCTCGCGAGTACGAAGTTGTCTGATTTTTGTTTTAGAACGTGGGGGTTTTCGCCAATTACAACGTATTGAGAACCTAACTCATTGGCCATCGATTCCCGAGTAACAGAACGATTTATTTATCCACCCAAAAAAAGAAAGAAAAAAAACCGAAAAAAGACAGAACGATTTGAGTCGCAATTGAAGAAACTGCAGGAAAATTAACTGACGAGGAAAAAAAGCAAGCGCTTTAATTTTTAATGAACGAGACCATTCCACGTAGACTCGCTGCCTGACCATGCGAGTTGCCGCCTGACTAGTGGCCACTTATGCCGTCACTATGACCCAATAATTGACGACGGTGAAAACAGCAGCGGAAATCGCCCGCCGGCGAGAAAAATCACGGAGATGCTGTCCGCTAAACTAGCACTATGCAGCATGAGGTCTCCCCCGGTGGTCAATTTCAGTCCACTGAAGCCATTGAAAATATTCACTTTTGGAAGTCGTGGTTTGCATCCTCGAGGAAGACCAAAGATTTTCGCTTTTAATGCCGATGACCGGAAGAAACGGCATAATGTTCTTCTTTCTGCTACAATAGATGCTCTGATATTGGGTGCTGGGCGGGAACTCATTTCTATTACATCTAATGCCACAAGAGGAGGTGGGAGTTCCGTGTCGGAGTTAGACGATAATGTAAGGAAATTACTGCAGGCTATTCTGTGGATTGCCGAAGGTGTTTATATCATTTGGCTTTTCTTACTTCCCTATGCTCCCGTAAGTATAGTTTTAACACTTTTCTCTTTCCTTTTTATGTGTTCTTCCCTTGGTGTATATCTGTTAGAATAATAATGTATTTTTCATGTTACTTCTTACTAATATATATGTCACATTTTTTAACTCTTGCCAGCTTATGGGAATGCAGGATTTAGCTGCCAAATAATGTTGCGTTCACATGTTTCTACTTACAGAAAATGTTATAGGTTCCTCTATGATCTAGGATTTTTATGCAGCATTGATTTATTTATTTTTATTAATGAATAGCTCTATTTTCTTAATTTTTGTATATAGAATTAGGCATTCTGCATATACAATGTGTTTGATGATTTGAGAAAGCACAGTGGATTGCTCTTTGGAGTATCGTCCATTTTCTCCAAATTATTTCTGCTTTGTCGAAATTTGTAACTCGTTTAAAACTTAAATTCTTCCGAAATTTTCCTATTTGCAAATCTCATTTACATGGTACACCATTAAGCTTCCCTATCATATATAGATTCTGTAATGTTACGCTGTCGTTTGGATATTAATCTTTAAATTTTGAATCGTTGCACATCATGCAGGGGGATCCAGTATGGGCCATAAGTTCAGAAACAATCAACTCTCTGATTGGGCTCTCTCTTAATTTCTTCTTCGTTCTGCCTTTGTTGAACTCTGGTAATATTAATATTCAGTTGCACTCTAAAATCCAATTGCCATTTCTTCAATGAATATGCAATTTTCATAAATTTCTTGGTATTTAGATGATGTTGAAACATTTATGTATAAGAAATTTGTGAACTCAAATTCTTCAACATATAAAACATACAATTCAGGGTAAATTAAGGACTTGAGAGTTATAAGCAACTTATGATTACCATACATATGTCTGTTGGACAATTTTTAGGTCGTGGATGAAAGGAAGGATTGGAATTTGAGTGAACGAGTTTAAATTACGTGACAATAGGTGGATTTCAATCCACCCAATAATTTGAAAAGTAGTTCAAAATGGGAGATCGAGGAGAAATCCGTTGTAGCATGAAATGTATCCACACAGGTTTAATGGATTTGCTATTATAAATTTAAAATCCTAGTTCCATGTCCATGAATCCAAACATATTCTGAACGAATTGATACGATGTTACCATTGAGGCATCCATTGTAATTGGAGAAATATTTATTACTACTAATGTTTTAGGATAAGTATCTTGATCATTTCTGCAATTGAACTTTGGCAGAGTAGTTGGTATTCATCTAATTGAGGCACCCGTTCTCCATCCGGTAAAGTTTACTACTAAAGCTAACGGTTTATTACCTTCATTCTGCACCCTGCTCGTGATTTAGGCTGATCAAAATAATTCTATCTTTTTTCTACTCAGATGTCTGAAGGCTTGTTCAACTTTGTAATTGCGTGGACGTTCATGTTTGCTCCTTTGTTGTACACGGATAAAATGAGAGACAGATATAAGGGATCACTCGATGTCCTCTGGGGCTTTCAGATGTTCCTCACAAATAGTAAACTTCCTGACTAATATTTTATTCTTGCTATATGCTTATCAAGTTCATAAATGCCTATTTCAATTCTTATTCTCTCACTGTCATCCGACCTTGAAGATTCTGCACTTTTCATGATTGGATTGATTATTGATTCTTATTATTCCTTTCTGCTGCAGCATTCTTAATTCCTTACATGGCTATACGTCTGAATGGAGCTGGTGGGGGATACACTCCAAAAAAGACATCTCAACTTGGTTCGATTATGATCAAGGGTGCACCCATCGTTGGACTGATCGGTGGACTTGCTTGTTTGTTATCTATACTTTGGGCTCTTTATGGCCGCGGAGATGGTAATTTTTGCGATTTACCAGAAAGATGGGAGTTTCTGCTGAGTTATCTAGGGTCCGAAAGACTTGCTTATGCCTTTATTTGGGACATTTGCCTTTACATAATTTTCCAGCCATGGTTGATAGGAGACAACCTACAGAACATTAAAGAAGATAAAGTTGCTATAGTGAATTTTCTTAGATTTGTCCCAGTAGTTGGCCTAGTTGCCTACTGTCTTTGTTTAAATGCTGACACTGAGACATAGCCAAGTCTATTACTTACGAAATTTGTACACTAATTTCTACTTACAATGTAACATTACTTGCCAACACAAGTCCGATTCTTGTCAGAAAATCAAGCATTAGATTCAAGCCATTCTTTAGGCTAGTGGTATGAATAAACAATGCATTAGGAATAACATCTAAAAAATAAAGTAACTCAATTCAGAACCCAAAAGACAGAATATTATTACAACATAAACACAAAAATGGAAAACAATAGAACAACGTTTAAGACAAGTTGCCACCACTCTGTTGCCAAAGATTGATAATATCAGTGGCCTGGTTAAGAAGTATAATCATCTTCTTCTGGGAAATCCAGGGTTTGCTCTCTAAGGTAGCCTTGAGCTCTTCCCATGCATCTTTTCTAGGCCAAAAAAAGTAAGGACTCAAAGGCACAGTGCCATGGCCTGGTATGAGTTGATCTAAAGCAAGACCGATATTCTTTTCCATCCAAATGAACTTCAAAACTAGCCTCGGCTTCGCCACTGATTTCACCTCCACTTCCACCTTCTGGAAAATAAAAAAGAGCCCAGTTAGTTGTATTCAGCTTTTCGTTGTTCAAGAATCTAAGAATTATTTAAAAGCACTTTATCCCAAGGGGTTAGAGTATACTTCGACAAAAATGAATTTTGACGAAATATATAGTTGAAAAACTAGCATTAACTCTTAACTTTTGGGCAAAGTAAATAGTGGTCTCTTATCGACCAAAAATATTCTCATTATTTTTCTCAGATTCCCTTCAAATAACCCATTTTGAAATATCCATTTAGAAACTGAATTTTTGAGCAAAAAGAAGGAAAAATAAAATGAGAATGTCGTTCATTGGCAAGATACATAAAAAATCTACGTATTGTCCACCGCTGCTGTAACATTAAGTTGAAGAGTTAAACACTTATTTTCAAGGGATAACGCGCCAAATGAATTAAGGGGTGAAGTGCCATTTATACTAAATGCCATTTGAACAAATCCTGCAATTCAATTGGCAGAAGTAAAATGCGACGCCGATATATCTGGATGCAGAGATGACAAAAAAATTGCTAGCTAAAAATAAAATAACTTCTTGAGGAATGAATTTGTACCTCAGGTTCTTCAACAAATTCAGAGTCTGAAGTTTCAGGTTCTGCCGGGGCCAGTTCTGCGGCAGCTGCTGCAACAGGGACCCTATGAATTCTTCTATTAATGGGTTTAAGTTTCAGGTCAGAATTAAGCCATGAATGCGAGGAGGAAGCTTTTGGCTTCACAGAAAATGAGGTATTGAAGGGTACGGAGGAGAGATTATTGAAAACAAAGGACGGGCGGCTTGTTAAACCGCTCTTGATACTTGGTTGAATCGACATAGATAACATCTTCTGTTCTTCACAGAGAGAGAGAGAGAGAGAGGTCCTATATTTGAAGGGTAGTCATGGTGGCTGACAATCAGTTGGCCATGGATAAGGCGCTGATAGAGAACAGAGCGAGGAAATGGACGTGGGCCTCGAGAAAATCCCAAAATTTGGGGCTTTAAGGGCAATATTTGTGGGCTTTCCTTTGTAGAAGACCAATAACAATAGCCCATAAGGATGGGCTTTTCATGTCGTTTCTTTTCTTTTTTCCTTTTCTTTTACTTGAAGCAAATTTCAGGGAGAAAAGGACGTTAAAGTGTTCAGACTTTACAACTCGCAATCAATCTATTCTGTTCTCACCTTCATAAGGATCTTAGATTTCTTTCCCCTCTAATTTGGATTGCAAAAGATAAAACTGTAGCTCTCAAATATTTGTTGTTTTCAACCAAGTTTCCTTGTTTCCAGCCACCCATTTTGGATTGGAGATTAGTGTGTTTGCCATTACTAGTAACAGAAATGGCTTCTCATGACAATTTTCAAAATGCAACTGTACAAAAAAGGGTATTAGCCATAATAAAAGAAAATTATGAAGCAGCCCAGTTTTTTGGCTAACGAAAGACTGCTGCAGTCTGGAAGCTTGGAAAGCCAATATGAAGAGAACAGCGGATGCATTTGCCTCAAAACTATATGCAATAAGTTCATTCGTTATTGTAATGAATTTAAAGACTTCTCCAGGAAAGTATTTGAGATGGGCCGAAATGATCCTCGAAAAATCATCCACGCCATCAAGATGGGATTCGCTCTGTCCCTCGTGTCATTACTCATTTTCTGGAAACAGCCCTTTTCTGATATTGCTCAGTATTCTATATGGGCAATTCTCACTGTCATTGTAATGTTTGAATTCAGTATAGGTACACTGGAACAACGCTTATTCTCTTCTCGTTATGAATTCTTTGCTTTCTTTTGGCCTTTTTCTGTGTTAGAAACCTAGAATCTTGTTTCTTTGTGATGCGTTATTGGCTTGTACACAGGAGCAACGTTTATAAAAGGAGTTAATCGCGGTCTTGGGACACTTTGTGCTGGAGTTCTAGCGTTTGGCTTTGGAGAATTAGCCTTGTTAGTCGGGAAATGTGAAGAAGTGATAATTGTCATGAGCATTTTTCTAATAGGTTTGTGTTTGTAAAACTGTTACAAGATTGTTGCCAAATTGCCTGAGTTTTGATTGACAGCTTATACGATCCTATTTTAATTTGCAGCTGCATTAGCTTCATACTTGAAACTCTATCCGACAATGGCGCCATATGAATATGGATACCGTGTTTTCGTATTGACTTATTGCATCTTGATGATGGCTGGACACAGAACTGGGGACTATGCTGAGGCTGTTTTGACACGATTAATGCTTATTGCATTAGGGGCCGTCATCTGTTTCATTGTAAATATTTGTATTTACCCTATTTGGGCTGGTGAAGATTTGCATTGGTTGGTTGTGAAGAATTTCAATGATCTTGCAACTTCTTTAGAAGGTTTAAGAAACTGAAATTTGTTCCATATTTTTCTCCAAGTTAGTACTATATTTCACTTCGGCAAAAGAATAAAATTGCGTACATTTGGCAGGCTGTGTTAAGGGCTATTTGCAGTGTGTGGAGTATGAGAGGATCCCCTCGAAAATCCTAACGTACCAGCCATCTAATGATCCATTGTGCAACGGCTATAGATCAGTTTTAGAATCCACGAGTCGAGAAAATGCACTGGTATGGCTATATATGCCCTGTGCTAGCTGATTTTCTCAAATGAAAACTCTGATCTGAATGTATTTCTGATCAAGCAGTTAGGATTTGCCATCTGGGAGCCGCCTCATGGCCGCTATAAGGTGCTTAACTATCCGTGGAAAAACTATGCTAAAGTAAGTGGTGCACTAAGGCACTGTGCATTCATGGTCATGGCACTTCACGGTTCTCTCCTCTCAGAAATTCAGGTTAATCCTATATTATACTACACATAATTTCTAGTAAATAATTAAACTCGTTTATGATTTTTGGTTCCTTGAGTGGTTTATATGCTAGATCCGAAATTGCAGGCACCTCCAGAACAGAGACAGGTTTTTAGCAGTGAACTCCATAGAGTTGGTGCTGAGGGTGCTAAAGTTTTACGCTGTTTGGGGAGCAAAATTGAGAAGATGGAAAAGTTAAACACGAATGACATGCTTAAACAAGTGCATGAGGCTGCCGAAAAGCTGCAGAAGAAAATCGACCAAAGATCATATATTTTAGTTAAATCAGAGAGCTGGGAAATTGGGAAACGCCCTCAAGAGTTATCGGATCGTGATCGCAACTTTTGCAGTGAAAACGAAAGCCAAGAATTGCATTTTGGCTTAAGGTCACCGAGTGAAATGGTACTTAATCTGGGATCAATCCCAACTAAAGAAGTTGAAAATCCAACATTAAGGAAGCAAATGCGATGGCCTTCGTGTGGTTCGCTTGATGGAGAATATATTACCACAGAGGATGAGGTGAAAATATATGAAAGCGCGAGCTCGTTGTCTTTGGCCACGTTTGTGTCTCTTCTAATTGAATTTGTAGCAAGGCTTCAGAATCTTGTTGATGCTTTTGAAGAGTTAAGTGAAAAGGCTGAATTTAAAGAGTTGGTCATAAGTCAAGACGATGGAATAAAGGGTGTGGGCTATGCACTAGCCTGATGAGGTCCTTCAGGTTCAGGAAGTGAATTGTTACGAATCATGTTTATGGTAGTTGAATCTTTATCGTTCTTGTAAGGGAGGCTTGAATTTTCATGAGATGTGATCATATATAGGAGTCTATTTCTGTGTTGATTTTGAGATCAATTAAAAGATCAAGCCTTCTGACTTCTTTTTTTCTTTTATTAATAAAAGGGAAGGAAGCAGTAGTAGCAATAGCGACGATGTTTAGCCTCTCGTTCCTCATGTCTGACTCTTTTGTTTAGTCGTGAATAGATAAGGCACCTAAACCATCAAGTAAGTGACTCAAAACAACGCCAACAAATGCCTACTATAGCTCACACAATCCACATTTAGCCTCTATAATGTCATGCTCGAACTTCCGTATTTAGACAAGAATATATGAGACACCTGATTGATCAGTGCCATCAATGTAATGCCACATAGGCCCTAGTATAGTTCATAAAAGCAGCATTGATCCCATTCATGTCAAATAGCACATAACTGATGAATGTAAAAACGAATGTACATAAGGATTTGAAATTGAAACATGGGAGCTAACAAGCCACCTAGGAGTGAGTTTAGAATCACCAGACCACCAACACTCTTGGTGATAAGATCAAGTTTCTGGGTGAGTCCCTCTTTGTGACCGTTCAAAATCAACGACCTTGATCTTTCATTAATTTTGACTGAGTCGGGATCTTGCTTATTTTGATTGAATCGGGATGAGGGACTCTCGACCTTTATCGTCAGCTTACTACATTTTGTCAAAAGATATATCCTTCTCAGCTCTATATTCCATGGAAGAGACATATATCACGTGTTAAGAAAAAGAACTACGGCCGGAATATTATGATTGTCTCCCCATGGAAGCTACTGAAGCTAGACCCACTGAAGGGCTGAAAATCTTGCAAACCTTTCTTTTTGTCGCTGACATTCTTGTTTCACAGTTATGAAAAGCCAGTGGAAAAGTAAACATGTGAAAATTTGTTTCTGCACATGAAAAGCCGTAGCTGAAATATTCATTTGCCTGTTTTTATATTACAAAAGACAATGCAATCGTGAAAGCTTCTAATTCAGCTGCAAAAAGAAAAACACACACACACACACACACACACCCAAAAACAAAAAGGAGGAAAAAAAAAAAGAAAAGAAAAAAGGGGTGATGAATGGAATTGTTTGGCCAGATTTCATAATGAAGTATAGAAAAAAGAATTACTCAGTTATGCTTAAGAGTCAAATTCTCACTTCTGGTCAAGATTATTTTCCCTGACAGGCCTGCCACCTATTGCAAATCTTTCATTTCAAAACGCAATTTCAATTTCAACTTTTTTGCTTTGCATGTAGACCATTATATCATTGTCATAATCATAAAATACAAAGAAATAAAACTTTTGCTGCACCAAAATTGGAAACGCATGGCAGAAGACTCTGAAAACTAGAAAATAGGATCATAATCTAGTCGGAATAAAAAATAATAAGTTAATTATAGCACTTGCTTTAGACATTAACATCGAAATTTTTGTTGTAATGTACTTAAACCAAGATAAATCGGAACAACCATCAGCTTTTTCACTTCATTTTTATCTTAAATACCTTTTCCAAGGTGATTAAAATTAATTAATATGCTTTTACTTCTTGATGATGCAGCAACACATTAGATTTTATGTCTTACAAGATTTGTCAATGCCCCATGAGATGACTAACTGAAAAGGCCTATAATATGTTCTGTCCTCATCTTTTTTTATTATCTTTTCTGCTTCTGAATATGTCAGAAGTTCAAAACTCAGTTCTATATATTAAGTCGCTGAAACATAACCTGTCAGAACACATTTCATTTGATAACATCTTCCAAACATGAGCAAAGAAAGACTGCTTCCATTTGTTAACTTAGGAGGGAATAATGATGAAAGAAGTTCTTGCATATGTTTCATATCCATACACAATAGAGCTGTCCAGCTTTGGAATAATTCTTGCGATTTTGTCAAGAAACCATTAGAAATGGGACGTAACGATCCCAGAAAAATCATATATGCTTTTAAAATGGGCTTCGCGTTGGTCCCTGTGGCATTGTTTATATTTTGGACAAAGCCTCTCAATGTCACCCAGTTTTCGATATGGGCTATTCTAACTGTCATTGTGATGTTTGAGTTCAGTATAGGTACTATGAGACAGTTTTCTTGTGACAGTTAAAGATTGAGTTTTTAGTTCTGTGGAGGTGATATATAATATCTCATTCTTTCTTGTGCAGGAGCAACTCTCATCAAGGGATTCAATCGTGGTTTGGGGACATTTTGTGCTGGAATGCTTGCGTTTCTCTTTGCTGAACTATCACTTTTAATTAGCTGGAAAGTGGGAGAAAGTTGTGATTGTTATAAGTTTCTTTATCACTGGTTTGTATATGACACTTGACTATTTATTTGAATTTTCTCTGATTGCTCCGTGCTTTCTGTTAAGTAATCTTGAACGGATTCTAATTTCTAGGCCTAGTTTCTTCATTAAATAAGTTCGGGGTTGATCCTTACAGTGGATGCTGGGTCACATGGATCTGGTCTATCCATTTTATGTGGATAAACTAGAACCCGATACTGAAGACTGCCATTAGTCATTCACTCAAGATGACCGGCTATAACGTTTCAACACTCAAATCAGTGGTTTGTTTGATTTGGTTATAGTGTTATATTCTACCTAAATGCAACAAGAGAGAATAGCCATTAGGGCCATTAATGACACTTAAGTTAGTGGTTTGTTCGATCTGAAAGCAATGGGAGATAGGCCTAGATGACTTAAAAATTGCACACTTGTTACATAAGTATTTATAGAGTTGTATTCTGTCAACCAATATTGTTGATCTTAAGACAGATTTGAGCCATCATACCTTTTTCAGGTGCACAACCAAGATCTGCTTCAACTACGGTAGGGTAGGGTAGGGTTGATTTGACCCAAAACCACCTCTAATTTCACAGATCCTATCCAGCTGTTGACCTAGTTTCAAACTAGTAAATTTAGCATCTTGTAACTATCCATGTCACTAGCCTAATCATAGTTTCTTAAATTTGCAGGATCTATTGCATCATACTTGAAACTCTAGACCAGAATGGCACCATATGAAAATGGATACCGCGTTTTTGTGCTTACATACGCCATCCTTATGGTGGCTGGAAACAGAACTAGAGAATATACAGTGGCTATTCTTACAAGATTAGTGCTTATTGCTGTTGGTGCCTGCATCTGCTTCATCATCAACATTTGCATCTATCCCATTGGTCCGGAGACGATCTGCACCGTTTGGTCGTGAATAATTTCAAGGAACTTGCAACTTCTTTGGAAGGCTTGACTTATACGAATCCACAACACATACATACATGTTTTATCCTCAAATCTTGAAAGTTAAGAGTTATCAACTTGTTCGATTATCAGGTTGTGTCAATGGCTATTTGAAATCTGTCAATTACGACAGAACCTCAAGTAGATATTTGACTCAAGCATCCAGCGATCAACTTTACCTTGGCTATAAATCAGTCATAGAATCTGCAAACTGAGAGCAAACTTTGGTACAGTTCATATCTTTCCGCTTATCTACTGCTTCCAGAAATAACTATGTGCTAAATTTAAATCCAAATACCTTGGGCAGTTGGGCTTTGCTATATGGGAACCGCCTCATGGCCGTTACAGAAAACTTCATCATCCATGGACAAGTTATCCATGGAGAAGTTATGTGAAATTAAGTGGCGCAGTAAGGCATTGTGCGTATACTGTCATGGCTCTCCACGGATGCATTTTATCAGAAATTCAGGTGAATGAAATGGCGCTTTAATCCCAGAACTTCGTAAAAAATGACTGTGATTAACCATTTCCCATTTGCATATGTAGGCCCCACCAGAAAAGAGGCAAGTTTTTCGTAATCAGCTTCAAAGAGTAAGTTCCGAGGTTGCAAAAGTTCTACGTCAACTTGGGAACTTAATAGAGAAGATGGAAAAACTAGGGACAGATGACAACACACTCAAAGAAGTACACGACGCAGGCGAACAATTGCAGGAGAAAATCGACCAAAGATTGTTTCTTTAGTCAATTCAGAAAGCCGGGAAATAGGAAACCATACTAAGGAACTAGAAGATATTGCAAGCAAAAGGGAACAAGAATCTTTTAAGTTGGGCGCAAAATCCTTAAGTGAAACAGCAATTTACATTAAGTCGCCTTCAATAATGGCTCCAAGATTGCCAAACAAGGATTTGCCAAAACAAAAGCTGAGGAAGCATGTTCCATGGCCTTCTTGGATTTCATTTGAAGCTGATGGTTTGATCAAAGAAGATGAAGTTAAAACTTATCAAAGCGCGAGTGCTTTGTCTCTGGCTGCATTTGCTTCGATTTTGATTGAATTTGTCGCAAGGCTTCAGAATGTGGTTGATTGTTTTGAAGAGTTAATTGCAGAAGCAGAGTTTAGCGATCCAAATGATGTCGTTTTAAAAGAAAGTGCTGGTCTCTGGACAAGATTCTTGAGGTGCTTCAGGGTCAAGAATTGAAACTGGATAAGGATATATGGTTGAAATTTGAAAGCTGAATCTTGGAGAGTTAGTTTAGTTGTGTGTGGATTTGATGTCTGGTTCATTGCATGGATAGAATTCATTTGGTATATATCAATAAATTAGAGGATATATTGTTTGAATGGACTAATATATTGTTTAATAATTACATCTATGTAAATTTATGAGGTTGCATTTGATTAGTTGTTATTAAATTTTAAAAATACAATTAATGTGATTGTTTTTTATTTCTTATTTTCTTTACTACATTATAAATTTTAAAAGTATTTGCTGGAGTTTTTGTTTTCTAGAGAAATAAAAAATTATAGAACAACTGAAAAAGTTATAAAGAAAGTTTTAGTAAAAATTGTGAATATTAGGAAATAAAAACTACAAAGCATCAAGAAGATGGAGAAGTTGCACTTGGATAACTTTTCTCTGCTTAGTTTTAAAGAATGAGAAACAAAAATAGGGTTTCCAAATATTACAAAAACTATTGCATACACTCTCTTAATATAATATTTGTGACATTACAATTATGACTTCTGAAAAACTTTATTAAAGTTTATTTGTAATGTTTTACTTTATATATCAAAATTTTCAGAGGAGAGGGGTTATAATTGTAATTCTATAAAGTCTCAATTGAAATAACTGTAGTTTTGCTGTAATTTTTCAAACAATATGAAATGTTTGTGCGCTTATATGCTAAAAGGAGGAATATGGGTGCACTCACTAACGACTTTTTCAACCGAGTTCGAATAAGTCGCGTTTGTAAAGGATTCCTTGAAAAACACCGGTCCAAGGCAAATCTCTGTCTGTCTCTGTTCTCTCTCTAACGAAGCCTTCGAATCTGCGGGAAGCCGGCAAAGTCATTGTCTCCGGTAACTCGGTTCTCTTTCTTTCTAGGTGCCTTATGCTCGACGCGTGCTGTGTCCTTTCTGTGTTTGTTGAATTTCTTTCGGGTTTCCAATTTTTGACTGTGGCCTAGATCTTATATTTTTCCACCTGATTTTGATTTGCGTTTTCCTCATTCGAGCTTAAGAAAATAAGGAAATCAAGCTTTTTCTTAATTCAACTTGTGGGTCGTGCTGGAATTTTTTTAGAATTGTAGGTTTACTCCGTTTCCCATTTCTGATCTGGAAACAGAATTTGGTATTTGTAGGTTTTTACTCTAAGAAGATTCAAACTGTTCTTTTCCTATGATGGCCCGATCTTTTTCTTCTTCTTTTTTTTTTTTGGTTGGCTAAAATATGTCGTTGCAGCCTCTTTGTACGGAATCTCGTCTAGTTTTATTCTTATGGGCTTCGTCTTTTTGGAATTTTACGATTCGGTGATGCGGCCTTTTGATTTTTTAATTTTAAATTCTTTTTCGAGGAAGAATATATTTGAGCTCTCGGGGCAATGTAATTAATGTAGTTTTGGTGTGTTGCAGGTTAGTTCTCAATTTTCAGTAGGATTTCAACATTTCCTTTTGGTTTTAGTAAATAATGATTCAATTTTGCTGGCTTCTTAACGTTGTGTAACATTTTGGTTCATTATCATTGTGTAACACCTTACAAAATTGAAACAAGCTGATTTTTGTTTATTGTTTAATGTTATGCTGAAGCTTTTAGGTAATAAAAAACGTTAGTTTTGTGACACAATGTCGATGGTCGATGAGCCACTGTACCCGATTGCAGTACTTATAGATGAGTTAAAGAATGATGACATTCAACTACGATTGAACTCTATCCGTAGACTCTCCACCATTGCTCGTGCACTTGGGGAGGAGAGGACTCGAAAGGAGTTGATCCCATTTTTGAGTGAGAACAATGATGATGATGATGAGGTGCTGCTTGCTATGGCCGAGGAATTGGGTGTCTTTATTCCGTATGTTGGAGGAGTGGAGCATGCTCATGTGTTGCTCCCTCCTTTGGAAACACTTTGTACTGTGGAGGAGACCTGTGTGAGGGACAAAGCTGTGGAGTCATTATGCAGAATTGGATCACAGATGAGGGAGAGTGATTTGGTTGACTGGTTTATTTCTCTTGTGAAGGTCAGACTTAACTTGCTTTCCTTTCATCATTTTTTATTCTATTGAGAAATGCAATTGTTATTCGATATTTGGCTAGTACCATTGATGCATGATTGGGAACTTGGAGCTCCGGAGTTCTCTGACCATCCTGCTTTTCCATGTAGTTTCATGAGTACCACAGAGATTAATTACATATGTTATTTAAGTATGAGAGGTGGAATCACTTGAAAATTATCATTGATCTCCTGAGTATGTTTTATCAAATTCCTATATAGCATGCTATTCATTCAGAGGCTTTTGGAACCTGATCTTATAAATATATGTTAGTGTTTGGTTTTAGCTTGTGAGGTTGAAGAGAACTTGCAGTTTCCTTTGTTATCTTTGTTTACGTTTCTTTTGGAAGTACTAGAAGTGGACTCACTTAAATAGCATCATCGATTTTCTTTCGTCTCATCTCAAATAAAATACTGCAGTTGGTTCATTTAAAGGGCTTTTGGAGTCTGGTTTTTGATAACATATTTGCTAGTGGTTGCTTTTAGCGGTTGAAGGTCTAGTTGTTTTCTGTTAACCATGCACATAATCACTCTTTCACTATTGCAGCCTTTTCAGATTATCATTCTCACTTTTGGTTTTCTATGCATTGATTTTGACTGGACTTGATTCAATTTACATTACAGAGGCTGGCAGCTGGGGAGTGGTTTACAGCCCGTGTCTCGGCTTGTGGATTATTTCACATTGCTTATCCAAGTGCCACAGATGTGTTAAAGACAGAACTAAGGTCAATATACAGCCAATTGTGCCAAGATGATATGCCCATGGTGAGAAGGGCTGCTGCAACAAATTTGGGGAAATTTGCTGCCACTGTTGAAGCTGCTCATCTCAAGACTGACATCATGTCTATGTTTGAGGATCTTACACAGGATGGTATGTCAACGTTGAGTTTTTGCATTGATTAACTTTCTTCTAACATAGATTCTAAGAATTTTTTCTTTTTATTTTTTTATTTTTTTTAAAGCTTTGGAGATTTTAAATCTACATTTGGCGAACTTTCTTATGCTCTTCTTTGAAGTCTTCCATCCTTTCTTTAATTGTCAAACAACCTTTAAATTTGTAAGGGTGGTAGTACAATTGTTAGCTTATATGGATGCACCTTTTTTCTATTTAATTATTTTATAAATGACAATTCAGAACCAACCATTCATAACAATGGGAATATGTCAAATGGAAAGAAAGAGCTAATATGTTATCTGTGATCAAGGAAAAATGAGTGGACCAATTCAAATAGGAAGTACATGTTTAGAAATATTGAAGGTTGTTAAAAATGGACCTTGGACCTAACTCAATCCCAAAAACTAGCTTTTGAGGTGAGGATTGCCCAGAACCATATAAAGAGGCCAAGACCCTTATACTTTTGCGATGTGGGATTCTAACAAAGGTTTATCACTGAATATAATTACCTGCTGTGAATGGTACTTTTTTCAGTCAACTACTGAAACAATCATCTGTTTGGTTAAAAAGAAGATTTGTAGCTGGAATATAAATGATGCTTATTTTCATCAGGTGGAAAAATAACAATTCGTGGTGCTATTGGGCAACTAAAATTAACTTTCTAAATACTTCTTTTCAGATCAAGATTCTGTTCGCTTACTTGCTGTTGAGGGCTGTGCTGCTCTTGGCAAATTGTTGGAGCCTCAAGATTGTGTTGCCCATATTCTCCCTGTAATTGTCAACTTCTCGCAGGTACATTTCGAACTGTCTTTCTTGTCAGTTATGATTGCTGGACCTGCTGTTACATCATTTTATCCATTCCTCTTTGATCTATCAGAGTGCTCTATCGGTTTTCTTTTCCTTTTTTCCTTTTGGAGGGATAAGTTTTTGTCAATATATCCTTTCTTGTATCCTTAAAATGCTGTTTACAATTTAGTTTGATCTATGTGGTTGAAGAGTCTGCAGCCTTGAATCGACATGATCTATTCTATTTCTATCGCACCTTACTGATCTTGGTAAACAGTTAATATCCATCACTTCTCTTTAAAAAAGGAGGGGGGAAAAAAAAGCACGAAAGGTTGCCATGTGCCCTTATGTAAGAAAATTCTTAATGAAATGCTTATTTCTTCTTTTCAGATGGGTTTTGCCACTTCCTTCTCTGTTTGTTTCTTTTTCTTCCCCTTCTTCCTAATGCAACTTTCATATTATATGCATCAGGATAAATCTTGGCGTGTTCGCTACATGGTTGCCAATCAATTGTATGAGCTTTGTGAGGCTGTCGGACCTGAACCAACTAGGTAGTTGTTTATATCTGCTTCAACATTGTGATGCACTGCATCTCCTACGATTTCATATTACATGTCGGTAAATTTCCCGTAATATCTAATTTTCTTTTTGTAATATATGCCTAAACTATTGCAAATAGCCTAATGATTTCACTTCTTCGTATTGTGAGTATCCTTAAGGAAGTAGTTGCATTGACCTGGGATGTAGATATGATACTGTCTGGACCAATTGACATGGCAGAAGCCAGATAATGACTTTATTGACTAATGACTACAGTATGAACTGCAGTGTTAACATGTATTTTTGCATGGCTGGGGTATAATCAGTGTCCGATATAGTGCTATTATCTGTTCCCTGCTGTTTATTTGAATCTGTTGCTTCTGACAGTAGTTCAACTTTTAACTAACATTGAGTTCAGATCGATGATTAGTTTGTTTTTCTTCTCCTTGGAAATTGGAATGAGTTGCTTTCGTGATTAAATATTGATATGTTGTGACTATATGTTTCAAGGACGGATTTGGTTCCTGCCTATGTGCGCCTCCTTCGTGACAATGAAGCAGAAGTGCGAATAGCAGCTGCTGGAAAGGTTACAAAATTTTGTCGGATTCTTAATCCAGAACTTGCCATTCAGCATATTCTTCCCTGTGTAAAGGTATCCTGGTTATGCAAAACTTAGCTGAATTTTTCTGGTAGTTAATGAATATATTTCCCGTTATTCTTTCCCATGGCTATCTTATTCTGGGAGTTGATTGCTTGCAGGAATTATCATCTGATTCTTCACAACATGTGAGGTCTGCTTTGGCATCTGTCATTATGGGAATGGCCTCTGTGCTGGGAAAGGTATATAGTAAGCTGCTTATAACTCCAGTCTTCGTACCAATTGCGTATTTTTTCTACATGCCTGGATGGCCAGATGCTATTGTTTTTCAGTTTCTCCTTGTGTTATTTTCTCCTTTGATAATAAGTGAGGAAAGTTATATTCGTTGTGACACATGATTGTACATGAGTTTGAACGTTTGTTTTCTTGATAATGCAGGATGCGACTATCGAACAACTTCTTCCCATATTTCTATCCCTTTTGAAAGATGAATTTCCTGATGTTCGCCTCAATATTATTAGCAAGCTAGATCAAGTCAATCAGGTATGCGTTGTCCCATTCAACCATTCTGTTGTACTCTTACTATGCAAATCCGTACACTTAGTTATTATTCTGTTTCTGCTCATGCAGGTTATTGGAATTGATCTACTCTCTCAATCTTTATTACCAGCTATTGTCGAGCTTGCAGAGGATAGGCATTGGAGGGTTCGACTTGCCATCATAGAGTATATACCTCTATTGGCTAGTCAGTTGGGTGTTGGATTTTTCGATGATAAGCTTGGTGCCCTTTGCATGCAGTGGCTACAGGACAAGGTGGGTGTTTCTGTTGCAAGTTTGTTCGCCAGAGCGTGGATGATCTTACCTCCATTTTTTACTGCTTGTAATTTGCTGATGCACAATTGCAGGTGGATGGTGGGGGTGTGGGGGGAGGAATTGAAACATAAATAAATTTACATCTAAATTTTGAGATTTTTGGCAGGTTTACTCTATTCGAGATGCTGCAGCTAATAATTTGAAGCGACTTGCAGAGGAATTTAGACCTGAGTGGGCAATGCAGCATATAGTTCCTCAGGTTTGTGGATGACTATCTGAAAGAGATTCTTTACTGGTTGTGCTTATCCTTGCGCATGGTTGCCGTTCATAATACTTCTGGTCATACGACTTAGAAATTTTTTTGAGTAGATGGAATTGGAACAGATTTCTGCGTTGCATGTTAACTTTTTTGGCTGACTTTCATTGGATCATCTTTAAATCTTGCATCATTTTCCATGCAGGTTTTGGATATGGTAAACAATCCACATTATTTGTATCGCATGACTGTTCTTCAGGCAATTTCATTGCTTGCTCCGGTCATGGGCCCTGAGATAACATGTTCTAAATTATTGCCCGTGATTGTTAATGCATCAAAGGACAGGTAGTTGCCCTTTCATCTCGATCTATTGACTGTAATGGCATAATTGTAATCTTCACTACTAATAAACTTGACTACGTTACTCTTTAGGGTGCCCAACATCAAATTCAATGTCGCTAAGGTCTTGCAGTCCATGATCCCCATTGTTGATCAATCCGTGAGTAACTTCTCATTCAGCTCTTTCTTTTGCATACACACACACACACGCATGCACACGCGTGCGTGCACACGCACACACACATATACAGATGACATGAAATCATAAACACACATCTAATGTACTCTATCTCATGCTTTTTCTTGCTCTGTAGGTGGTGGAGCAAACCATACGCCCGACTTTGGTGGAGCTTGCCGAGGACCCTGATGTAGATGTTCGTTTTTTTGCCAATCAAGCACTTCAATCGATTGATCAAGTCATGATGTCAAGCTAGACAATTACATGCTATTTAGTTTATATGTTTCTATTCATACATGGTTTTGATACTAGTGATCTTGGATGCTAATTGATTTGTTTGAAGGACCTAATGTCTTATATTTAACTCAAGCCATTTGTATCTTCATTTTGTTTGTCCCCCTTTTCCCTCCGGGCCCTGCTCTTACTTGTGCTTTAGAGGGTAGTTTACTGTTGTCTCTATGGCTACAATCTAAACCTTAAGCAGTGGAAACTTTTGTAGCTTGAAATGAAGTTTAGTCTTTTCTTGTATGGCTACGTGAAATTATTCTAGATAATTCTCTTAAGGACGTGCTAAACGTTCATTTTGTTCTTGTTATTTGGTTCCAAACGTTCATTTTGTTCTCCTTCTCTTCTTCAATAATCCTTAGGGTTGTAATGGATCTTCTATTTTAATGAGGAAAAAGAAAGTAAAATATATTAAAAATTAAAACGCAAAACTATACGAGTTGGAGTACGGGTTTTTCTTGTTAGTTTGAACACAATGGGTAAATCGAAAGCGAGTGGCCCCTTATTTCTCTTATATTTGGTGAGTTTGGGAGGCAGAGATGCGGCTTGTATTTGTTTGCCTTCATATACTATAACTGGTAACTACGATCTTTTACTCGAATTTTGCGAGAGCAATGCTTGGTGTACACACGCATATGAGCATGGTTTGTAGGAGTAGTCATGAGTGTTAGAGTAAAAGTCATCGTTTGATTCCATTATAATGTCACGGAACAATTGCTGTCACTCTATACAATTTTTCAGTTTAAAGTGTTGAATTTTTTTATTTTATTTTTTTTTTCCCTGAAAGAAAAGGTGTAAAAAGTATCAAAACATGTAAAAATCGTCCAATTTTGTTCCGTTGCGATAGTTTGATAAATTGGAACAATCTTGAGTCTAATGATCTCAATTGGAATAATCTTGATTGGGATGTTGTCATCCATTCTAGTGCATGCAATTTGAAGTATTATTTTGCACAAAAACCACTCCATACATATTGGAACGAAAAAGTCGTTCTCATATGTTTCAATAGTTCCACCATTTTTTTGACATTCTGATAAACCATGTATAAGTGTTCCTTCAACGATTAAACAATATCTAGGTATTTCATATTCGTTGGTACATAAATAGATTGGATGTCGAGTGGACGTTAGAGTATTGTATCCGTGACTACATTAAGTTTACACACATATATGAGTGTCCTTTCAACGTAGATAGGACTGCATCAGGATTCTAGCAGAGGAACTAAAGATTCTTGTACCAATCATATTCATGACCATTTGGAAGTTATTTATTTATTTATTTTTTTTAACTTTTATTTTTTCAGGAATTGACGAGGCGAATTTTATCCACTAGTCTCTGAAAGTTAAACTGCCTAGAAAGTATGGAAAGAAAGGAATGCTAGGGCCTCGAGATATCCTTAGCTGATTTCAGTGGACAAATGGTAGTAGAGATACTGGATCAGACTTCCAAGTTTAATGACATCATTATTCTTTCAAAGACAATTTTAGAATAAAGTTATTTTATAAAAATGAAACCGTATTATTATTATTATTATTATTATTATTATTATTATTATTTAGTTTATTGCATAATTATTTTTAAAAAAAAAATGATTACATTTAATAATTATATCCAAGTATTACATCATAATCGGTACACAACACATTTTAAAGGTTAGATACATGAACTGAACAAAATAAATTTTCTAAAATTATCATATGATAGATATAAGCTCAAATATTATTTATGAAATTTAAATTTCGGGAGATGGTGCCATTTCATTCGAATAACAAAAGCACTGCATAATTACAATTTTATTGAATGTGAACCATGATAATGGTACTTTGGAGAGGTTAATTCATTAGCAAAATGATGTAACGCGAAATCCGACATTCATATCCATGAACATAATCCATAGTTTGTCCATGCCTCCTATAAACATGGCAAACCATCTGACATTAGTTGTTCATCAAACATCTCAATTCAACATCTCAATTATTGCAATTTAAGGCTATCATGACATTTGTTGGACTAACTTAACCCCTTTTTGCAATAATTACCCTTCATGCCAATTTTTTAAAATACTTAAATGCATACCAAACTTTTCAAACTCCAATCTACTTTAGGACTCTATCTTGCTAGCTATCAGCCATACCACAGCTAATGATAGATTGGACACCATTTCCCACCAATTATCATTCCTGTCCCCCATTTGCAATGTTTGAGCAAGCATGTATAAACCAAGAGAGAGTCACAAACATATTAAATAATTTAAGAGTTGCATTATTTTTAAAAGTGCATTGAGCTATTGATTGGAATATAAATAGGTGTAAAAGTCCAATAAGGACTATTCTAACACACACAGGTCTAGTTATGCAATTGGAATAACTATTTAAGGTGTGGCATAATTATCTAGGTATCTCATGAGTTTTGAATAATTATCATTAAAATTTTTATTATTAATGTAACTGAAATATAATTATAATTAAACTTCCTGCATCATGAGTTGATACATCTTTACAACTACACCCCTTGTCCAGGGGGCCTATTTGTTAATTTTTCATGATCTTAATTAGAGAGTATAATTGTATCTATTCATCAGGTGAATTATCAGTATAGAATGTAATGTCAATTATCAAAATTGTAAAGGGTGCTTTGATAATTATACAAGCCACCACTTTTATCATAGGAAAAATATTTCTACTTGTAGTAATTCTTCAAAATGTTCAGATTATTTGCTCGAATGGGAGATCTACAGAAGATTAGACAACACATATGAGTCTAGAATTCTTTAATAATCCAAAAGAATGCTTCTATAGTCATCCTTTCAAGTTTATTTGATCAATAATCATGCTTATTTCCACTTCGTGCAGCGAGCTTTAATATAATATGTCTTTATAAGCTTAGTGTAGACATAGCATTGATAAATATATTGTTTTTGCAGTACATGCACTACAAAAACTTTTCAAATGCTAAGGCAAAATCATAAATATCATAACAATTTTTTTTGTACATAAGCTCTTTTCATCTCTTACTTCTAAACCTACTTAACAATCAAAAACCTTATGAATGATAATAGGGCAATACATACACTAGAATTCTTCCCCTATCTAGTTTTTGTTATGACAAGAAACTAAACCGTAAACATTACTTGATGGTACACTCTTGATGAACCGAGATCCATGCAATAGCTAGTTTGAAAATCACGTGAACCAGCAAGCCACACTTGATACGCCCTGTGCGTACCCCACAAATCAACTTGGCCACCTTTTTGACATTATCTACTAACAAAGTTCTTTATATGACAAATCAATTCATGAACCCTAGTTTGAGCCACAGGAGATTTATTAAGAATCTGAAACGCATGCCCAACTCCTTTACACACCACTTTCTCAACTTTGACACCTCCACTTCCCAACCTATCACAAAATTCCAAGTTCCTATCTTTCAATATATCCATCTCCGATATGCACACCATCACCGGCAACCGCCGCAGCTCTGCCACATTCCCCGCTGGATTACACCACGGATGGTCTCGATTAGCCCCACCCGGGAGCGCTAGCCGCCAATACGTGTCGGCTGCCGCCAGCGTCAAGGCGGAGCGTGGTGGCTGCGCCATGTGCTTCTCCGAATCAGTCCTTGTCTCCCCTCCAAAAAAAGGTTGCATTAATATGAGCCCTTTTATGTCCGAAGGCCTGATTCTTAAAGCCACATTATAGGCAATGTTAGCGCCGGCACTATCTCCGGCCAAAAACATGCAAGAAAAGTTACACTTATTTGCCCACCATTCGTTATTTACGGCGAACTCTTGCCGTCGTAACCAAACCAGGGCCTTGACGCCGTCGTCGTAGGCTGCCGGAAGTGGGTTTTCCGGCGCCAACCTATAATTTACCGACACGATAACACAATTGACTTTCGAGGCTAATTTTGCAAGAAATTCATGGTAACAACTCCAAGAAGCGGAACCAACACAAAACCCACCTCCATGGAAGTACACTAAGATCTTGAGCTTCTCTTTGTCGGCGGCGGCGTTTGGGACATAAATACGTGCCCAAACGTTGGAATACTTGTCAATGATCATGTCTCTGCACGTGACCCCGAGCTCCGGAGCCAATGAGGACGTCACACATGGAACGATCTGGGGTCGCTCCACGTGGCCATCTTTGTAAACCCTAATTAGGCCATCAATTTCTTCAACTAGTACTCTATGCTGGGCGTTGATTTGAAGGCTGAGACTTGGATCTACTGTCATGGCAGCCATTTTTCTTTCTTCTTATGAAGATGAGAAAAAATGATTAAATAGTTGCAAAGTTGAGCTTTTTTTATGCACAAAATGGGGACTCATTTAGGGGTATTTATATAGAAAGTTAATGAGAAAAAGAAGCAATTGGGACAAGTTGGAAACTGCCATTTGTCTTCAGATGGAGTCTTAATTTGATTAAATTATATTTGTTATGTGTGGAAAACAAAATGGCCATCGTTTTTCAAACAGTAACGTTTTTGTTTGATTAGCTTTTTGTGCTTTTTGATGTAAATTCAATAATATGAAGAGCTGAAGACACGTTAATCACACTCAGCAGCCGAATTCTGTCCTATTTGTGAACACGGTTTCTCTTTTGTCTTAGTCTAATTTAGGCTAATTATTTTTACATAGTATTTGATATATATTGCTGATCATTGGAGAGAGAATCAGAGATGATTATTAGACGACGTTGAGTGTCATTTCTGCTTTGGAAGAAATTATTTTCATGGGAAAAGTTGAAATATTGCTAGTAAAAGGTAGAAACGCCTATAAGTCAAAAAATGATTAAAAAATTATAGTTAGTGTTTACTAAAAACGTAAGTGATTTTTAATAGTTTAATATTTTATATTACTATCTCACCGGCCTGCAAAGATAGTATCTCACCCTTTATTAAATAAGGTAATGTAAATTTTCATCATGATGAAAAAGCTGAAGCTCTAATAAATATTAGCTTAAATTTTTACTAGTAAAAACAAAAGTCACTTTATTGAACACTCTCCAAAATATTTTTTAATGGTTAAAAACCAAAATGCTAGCAGTAAGAGCAACATAAACACCCTCTGATTGTCAATTCTCAGAGAAAAATTAATACATTAGTGAGTTTTACCTACGATAAGTGTAATTTTTTGCTAAAGTATTAGGGCTAATTACCTCTACATCCCTCAAGGTTTTGCATAATTATTAGAACACCCTTTGAAATTTGAAAAATTGCTATTACACTCCTGTAAATAGTTCGCATTAACACATAATTTCAATCACATCCTTTGAGCTTATGCTTAATCATAATTACACCCCTTTGTGCAAGAGGTCTATATATATTTGTAATGTTTCGGGATTTTTAGCAGATATAGTTTTCATTATCCGTTAGCTAAAATAACAGTAGAGGATGTACTGATAATTATTCAAATTACTTCAAGGTGTGCTTTGATAATTATGAGAAATCTGAGGGGTTGTTGAATTAATTTCCAAAAGAATTATTTAAGAAGTATCATATATATTTAGTCCAGTATGTACTGATCACTCTTCCATGAAACTGAAAACTTTTTACTTATAAAATTTTCAAATTAATCTTCAATTTACCACCTAACCATTGTTAAAAGTACAAAATAACACAACTGAGGATTGGTGGCCACGACAGAAGTGGGTTAATAATAATTGAATGCATATATATCTACAAGAATATTGTGGGGGCAATTATAAAAGAAAGGTTGTGGGCGGGACAATATATTATATATAGCTACGTGCGACATTATTATTATTGTTAAAATTAAAAGAATGTAGATACATTATCAAACAGGTGATCATCTGTATCTGGAGTCAAAAAAACAGGCAACCTAACTTCAGATTGTCCCCCATGACACCTTCTGTCAGCAGCAAATTTCAGTCAATGTTCCCCTCTATCGGAAGATGGTGTTCTAGATTTTTCATGATCCACTATAAGAAGTTATATGTGGACTTGAGAAGGGCAACTCATCCAATTAACTTTTCAGTCTTTCTATTTTAATCAATACTGATAGTGAGTTAATCATGTTCAATAATCAGGATAGAGACCTGGACACTCAAACTTTCTTGCACAAGGAGAGAATAGTGCGAGCTAGCTAGTCGAGCTAACGGTAATAGACCATGTGATGGGAGCTGATCTTGATTAGAATAGGACAATTGAGAAAATATAAGACATCATAGGAAGATGGGAATAATTGCATATAAAAACTCATTACTTAACGTAAGTATTAATTATATACAGAATTTTTGTTCAAAAAGATCCCAATTAACACCTCTAACATATCTTTTTAAGGGTAGCGCATTTTGAAAAGCTATATTTATTCTCACGGTACTTAGTGAAAAATATATTCAAAATTTCAATACGATTAATCAGAGTCTAGAATATGCCTTTTTAATATTGTTAAAACTTAAAGGTATTGCTAGAGAAGTACATCATGAAAAGTTTTTTCCGTATACGACTGAAAAATGTTGATTCTCATGCATGGTGAAATCCAAATGTGTTTTTCTATATTTTGCAAGAATATGATATATATGAATTGAATCAAAAGGAATAAATTAAAGAGGAAGTATGGATATCATATATTGAGAATAAAATCTTCCAAGCTTTATTCTTAATTCTTTTTGACCAATATTGTTTCTAAAAGTAAGATAAGAACGTAGATGAGCTCATACCCCTTTCCCTTCAAGATGCATCCGATTCTGAATTAGGGTGGATTTTCCAACCACTTGTCCTTTGGATATTCCAATTTTATTTAAAAATAAAAAAAAGAAATAGGTCAACTTATATTAATTGCCTAACTCATGAGGGTTGTAGCTCCGTTAGGTCCGATTAGATTTATCTATAATTAATCAAAAAGTTCATTTTTAATTCTCCCTAGGTGTATTTGTATGGAAGGATTTGAAAGTTTAGGATTTTAAATTCATAATAATTGTCAAAGCATGAAGTCTCTCTGTTTCATACAGCAGTGAAGTCGCATTTCTGTTATTTAATGAAAGTGCTTCTATTATTTAATAAAAGTGTTAGTCACCTTTCTTGTTATTGTAAACGGCTATGTAACCGTTTTGCCGTTATCTTCTTAAAACCGCCTCTCTCCTTTGTAGGCGAGGGTTCGTGTCTATTTAATCCCCTGGAACTCAGCTTCATCTTCTGTAATTTTTCTTTGATGATTACTCAGTTAATTCAAGAATTCCTTGTTTCTTCTTGTTTGCATTCTTTTCCCTCTATCAATTTAAAACGTTACAATAATATATAAATTTATTGAGTATAAAATTTGCTCCAATTGCATAAAGGTTTTAATGCACGAAAAAGCGAGTATTTTTTTTTTTTTTTTTGAAATAGATTATTGATGTATTCAATTCTTACATTAATACATCAATAAATAACATTCGAAGATTAAGAACTAACAAGAAAAATCTCTAACAAAAGCTAAAATACAAGTAGAAAAAAATCAAATAAAGTTGTTGTTTAGTAACAAACAACCCAAGAGTGAGGTATATTATTATACTGATTGAGATCTTACACTTTTCACATAACAAATGCAAGTCTTAGTCTATGCTTGGATAATAATTGTTTATGAGAAAAACGCATATTAAAGCAAATACTTTTGTTCCTTTACTTTTAAGAAAAATGCAAAGAACCATTTATAGGATGTAGTTATAATGAGTTATATTTACCCATGATGTTCTTGACGCCTAGTTCATTGGCGCTTTACTCATTTATTTTATCCAAAATGATAATATATATATATTTATATGACAGAATTTAATTATTTTCATATATTTTCTTTCTTCCCCCTTACTAAAATTTCAGATTGCATTAATTAATGAAGTGGAGTTTCTTAGCTTGCATGGTTCATACGGATTATTAATTATTGTATTGGTAAGGAACGCTAAAATATGCTAAAAGCTTATAATATACGTTTTCATACAAAAAAATTTATTAGACATGTCAAATTGTAGACATGATTCTTTTCTTTAACTAGTAGAAGATCGATACGACTTGTTTGATCGAGATCCAGAAAACGACAAGTCAACTTCTTGTTATCCCACAATTTGGATCGAAGTGTATCATCAAATCCCAAGGCACATATGAAGGATCTTGAAAATTTGCAAAAGTACAGTAGTGAACAAATTCTTCACCAACACTCAAAAGTTTTATTTTACATGTGATGCTATCCACAAATCTAGAAGTCAAACACGGCATTAACGGCAATATTGTCGACCATTCTTTTTTCAAGGGAAAAAAAGAAAGGAAAAATCAATTATATTGTTGAATATATCTAAATAAAAATTGTAATCATAATTATATACATCGTAAAATTACTATCAGCGAAAACTCATGTTTGCATATAGAATTTCGAGTATCGTTAGAGGAAAAACTGATTTATAACCTGAACAAACACACCTTAAAAAAAATGTTATAATAGCATTTGAACATCATGCATATACATCAACAAAAGTTAAAAAAAAAGTAAAAAAAAGAGACATATATATATATAGATATATATAAAGACAAAACGAAGAAACAAAAATGGAATATGTTATGCTAAAATTTAGATTACGAATTGTTTGAGATCCGATTTATCAACTTGTAGATGAATCAGAAACCGATAAAAAATCCATGCAACTATTTTCCAAAAAGAAAGAAGTCGATGCAAACTAGAGCATAAAAGATTTCAAGCGTGCATTTCCAATAGCTGGCTAGGCACATATATATATATATATATATATTGTCAAATCAATATTTTACTGGCTATCTAATCGGATAATTCCAACATTAGGAAGATAAAAATTGACTGGTACGTATAGACTAGCGCTTCATGTCCACTTGAAGTGATGGAGGTTTAACTGCAGCCATTCGTTTTTGCCTTTCCAAGTTCCCATGCCACCCTACATACATTTCTCCAATTCAATTTTAGAAAAGAAAAGGGAAAAAGGAACAAAATAGAAGAAAAATATATATTTTAACAATAGGCATATTTCACTAAAAAGGAAAAAAAAATCAAAATAATAATAATGATGGCATATATATTTCCCAGTTTCTTGTCCTAGATACATAATATATATATATATATATATATCTTAGGTAAAGTTGATTACTAAGATGCCCGTTAAAGCACTTGGATATCTACTCCCGTTTGCATGGATTATACAATCTAGCCTTGGAGTGGAAGATCATTAACTTGTCAAACCTAGAGACCTTTAGTGAAGCCCATAATCTATTCTTGGCTCAACTCAAACAAAACCAATTTCATGAATAGATTTGATAGAATTGTCCATGAAGCATTATCCACAAATCAAACGAGCCCATAGAGTCAAAAAGTTGGTCTCCGTTATAAAAACAAAATTATTCTTCATAGCTTACAAGATTAGCATAAATTTAGGGATAATTATCTCCACACCACAACACTCCCTAAGATTTGAATATCATCATTACATAAGAGTCACCTCCTAAGGTGATGCATCACTACAACTCTATGCCCTCGTTCAGGAGATCTACTTGTAATATTTTAGAATTTTATGAAAGATATAATCATAATTATCCTTCAGTTGAACTAATAATAGAAAAAGTAGAAGTAATTATCTAAATCTTAGTATGTATTCTGATAATTATACCAAGCCTCATGGGATGTAGAGACAATTATCCCAAAATTGAATATATAGAAGAACGAATCCCAAAAGTGCCCAAGAATATGTGTACCTATAGATAAATCGAGTCCCTGGTTCTGAAGCTCTCTATACTCTTGGCATAAAGCGCATGTCTCACAACAACAATGCATGCAGCAATCCGTACACGGCCTTTCCTCCAAAAAATATTGTCCCCTCAGTTTTGATCGGTAGAAACACGAGTACACCCACGGGCAACCACTCACACACAGTATCATTGAGTATAATGCTCCACTCACTCCACATGCTGAACATTTATAAAACACGATTAATTAGTACTAAATTTTTTTTCTAATTAATCTATTTATGCTTTCCCATATGCATGTTAGGAAATGTAGTTTATAATATGTGGCTTACGCGTGGATCCTCTGTCCACGATTTCTGCTATCCGACCAAATGTTATGCATGGACACCAACATGTTAAGCAACCTGCAATTGAAAGTAAGCAATGGATGTATGATGACAATGTTAGTGAAAGATTTTCTGTAGTAATTAATAACATATGTTGGCCGAAAAGGAATATTCGACTGATTTATGTGGGCTTACAAATGCTTATATTGTCGAAGCAATTGAACAGGCCAGTTGACCAGGGGACAGGAGAACGAGGGCCCGAGTTAGAGGTGGACGGAAAGGAATCGTTAACCGGAATACCGGTGGCCGAAGGCGGTGCCAACGATGGCTCCGGTGGGGCTGGTGGTGGCGAAGATGCATTCATCTTTAACATGGAATCAATTAATTATTTTTTTTGACAGATATGGAATCAATTAATTAACGGTAATGGAAAAGAGGGAAATGGAACTGAATTCTGTAGTTTGAAAAGGAAACCGGTGTGTACGATGTGGCATTTGGCGGTTTGGTAACCGTTTTTTTTTTCCTCATTATTCTGTTATTTTTTTATTTCTTTTTAATTTTTAATATATATTTTCTTTAATGCAAGGATAACGGTTAGCAGAGATTAGTCCTTAATTATGCTTTCTTTAGTCTTTTTTTTTTTCTTTGATGAAATAATTATGCTTTCTTTAGTCTTCTGCTAGATGAGTAGAATTATTGTGCGAGTCAAATTTACACCTAAAGTATATCACTAGTTTAATTTACACCTCCAAGTATAGCACTCATTACATGGTATTTCTATCTTTTCCTAGTTTCCACCAATGTCGTCCTTTCACCAATACTATTGGTAGTTATGAAATGGAGCATATATTCCTTTACTTTATTAACTAATGAGATAATAATTAATGAGAAAATAAAGTTGATGGAATAACAATGTGAAATTAGAAAAAGTTAAAAAGACAATATAATAAGACTCAAGAGCTATGCATGCAACGCAGATTGATTTAATGTTATATTTCAAAACCACTTTTTTTATTATTATTATTTTTTCCCTCTTGTTTTGATAAAAATATTTTAGAACCAAAGTTGAAACTATACCTGAGTGGAATTATTATGCGAGCATTGGTTTGACTGAGCCAAAGATGTGTTGCTAGTGGGGACACTTTCCTGCAGGATTACGTGATTCTTTTGTTCGACTTATTAACACATTTTTCAAATGACAAAATGGGCTTTGACCCCGTGAAGTGGAATTTGTGTCAACATTGAGACGCTGGCGTTCTTCCATTTGCAGTGACAATATCGCTTCTGGTGAAATTTTTCAAATTTCAAGAAAACCACAGGATAGTATAAAATTCACCACAAAATTACATATGAAAGGATAAATCATATGAAGATATTGACTCTTCAGTACTCATTAATCTATGTTATCTTAAAAAGGTGACTCGATGCGTAAGAAGTAAATAAAATATCTCAAGTCCTTAGACTTCTGACAAGACTTTGCGTTATCAGTATATATATCCAAAAGGGGTACTTGTATGTTACTTAGGGATGGCAATTTCTGACACGACACGATAACTCGACATGAGTTTAGCACAAAAAAAATAGGTTAGGTTGACCTATTTTTGGATTCTGGTCGAAAAAGATCGACACGAATAGTAACTCCAAAAAAATAGGTTAGGTGGGGTTGGATTGGGTTTCAGGTTACCCGAATAACTCGAAATTTGATTTTGGGTAACACGACAACTCGAACCCACCTGAATCGACACGACATGACCCGAAATAAGTTTTTCTTTTTGTGAAAATATTATTGGTGTAATTGGATTTTAAGTTTTTAAAAAG
>JACFYI010003544.1:2030581-2041822 GCA_014898755.1 Handroanthus guayacan | reverse complement strand
ATTCGCCCGCGCCACCGCTCTCAGCTCCACTCTTCTTAGGTTTTAGCTTCACCAGGATTCCTTCCAAAAATTTTGACATGTTTGTTTTATGATTTAATCAATTTTAAGTTGATCAACTTTTCTACAATATTGTTTTGTTTGTTGTTTTGATCTGTAATTAGGGTCGTCATTAACGTAACTTAATTTCGATGTAACCAATTATCGTATTTACTGTTCATGTTAAACTTCAAATGTAAAACAAACAAATAACTGCTGAAAGGAATTTAGTAGTAAATCCACTTCCAGATGAATGCTTTCCTGTCCCAACTTTCCTAGAACTTCTAGCAGCATAGCTGAGATAGTGAATTAGGAGTTCTCTATTCCTGCAGGATGGAACGATGGGAGTGTTAGTGAAAGTACAATTATATATGCACGTAGCCATCTTAATATATGATTGACTTGAATTTTGTTTAGAGGATGATAACTCAAATTGCTTTAGTAAAGCCACTTTTTAAATTATAAACGTGACTTTTACTGGTTTCTTGACAAAAGTAAATTCAAATAAATTCTTTGTGAGAGTGATTGAGATATATTTTTTTCTTTTCCTTTTTCTTTCTTCTTCTTTTTTTTTTTTTTTTGCTTGAAATGATGCATTATATCATTATATTATCAATATAATAACTTAATTATATCTTTAAATCAATACATCAACTACATCTAAAATTAATATCAAATATAATAACTCATAAACAAGCGTTTAGACTTACTATTTAGTAAAAAAGTAATCTACTATTCAGTAGAAAAATAAATTCAAATCTCTAACCTCTTAATTATAGGGCCTCTACCCCATAGTTAGGATAAGACCTAATTTGCAAGACTAATATATGATACTAAACACATTGTTGATCTTTATGTGGGGTAAGACTATCAAGACTTGGTCTTTGTCCGACTTCAATTATGTAAGTTTCAATTTTCCTTTTATGCGGCATCATATATCTCAAATTTTCTGCAACTTTTCCTAATGTTACACCAGGGCTTCTGCTTTTATTATTACAAGGATGTAGTTGTGTCTTTTCAACATGCATGTATTATAGCTGCTTGCATGGGCAGTTTTGGGTTAAAAAAATAAGTTGTTATTGCATTTTTTGGGTTCATATTCAGTTGAGAGAGTACTGCTCAATGAGACGCACCTAACATTAATTTTGTGCATTTTTGTCAATGAAATGCCATTCTTCCATTATGAAGCATTAATTTTGTTATAACAGTGTCGGTCCCTTGGTTTATAATTACTTGTGAAATTTCAATTTTTATTGACGTCATATATACATCAAAGTCATACTTAAATAACTATCGCCATCAACCATAACTTTCTAATTTTATATTTGATGAATTAGGAAGTTATTCTTCGAGCAAGATCCAAGTTGAACTAAGCTCTCGTTCAATTTAAGGTGGTGTGAATGAATTGGGCCACCTATGGCTTGAAAATACACACACAGGCACAAAACATTCTTAAGGGCAGCTGGGGTCTGAGAATTGACCTAGCGACTAACATCTAATATTCAAGTCAATGTCTATTTGATCCAAGAAAGCATGCGAAAATTGAATAATATTTAGCAACTAAAAATTGCATATGTTATCATGAAACAGCGCTTGTTAAATATATATAACAGTTGGAATGCGAATCAACAGCTCCAGACAATTACATATTGAATAAGTAGATCTGCCCTGATAGGGGGTAAATCTGCGCCATGATAGATGTCACGATACAATGAGACAACACTGAGAATTTGCGGCTTTATAGGCAGAACGAATACCTGAACATAAGCATACTTGTTGAACCAGCTAACTAGAAATCCTACTGGAGGAAATAGAAAGTCAACACAGCAGAGCAAAAACTCTTTAAAACCTTTGACCTCAATCACCTAACCTGTAAATTAGGAGCCCGGTTTTTTGTAACACTGACAACTGAAGTAAAATTAGCAAACAAGTTATATCAATTAAGTTAACCCAGGATGCCTCACAGCCCACTGTAGCATTCGTGTAGCAGCAGTAAAAAGAGATCCATAACATACGCTGCCTAGAGATGTAGTAACAGCATGTCTCAAGGAATTCATATGCAGTTTATGAGGCATTGATGGTGCATCTCAGCCACCATGAATAAGGAGAAGAAAAACCATTCCTGAAGGTGTGACATAGACAACATTACAGAGAACTGCACCAGCCCAAAACAAATTCAGGGACCACACCTGTACTTGGACATAAAAACAGTATGTTAAAGGTTCATGTTCCAAGACGAAAAGAGTCATTGCAACTATGCTGCAAGCCTGCCAGGAAAAGATGACATTTAGGGCAAAAATTTTCCAGCTCACCACAAGAAGCCACCAATGCCCACCATCACCAATGCCTAACGTGACAATGCCAGCAGCACTCAATGACCACACGGTTAGCAATAAAAGCATTACTAAATGTGTTTGCTACTCTCATGACCTCTGTAAGATTACATACCATCTAAACTGCTCTTTGTAGCACCAACATGGTAGATGGAAGTCTAAAAGACAATAGTCAGACAAAACTGAAAGACAATGCATGAATTATTTGATGATCTCTATCCCCCACCCCCACCCCCCATCCCCTTTCAAAGATAATTTTACACCAAATCAGGTCACTGATGTTCACACAAGAATCTTATATCTGTAGAGTAGTGCATATATATTTTGAATTTTCCGTAAAAATATAAAAATCTTTAAATTGGTAATAACTAAATAACTCTTAAAAATGCCTATTTTCTTTCCTGAATGAGGAATAAAATCATGGGAATGGGAACAGCCACTTTTATAATTTATCCTATCAATTTCATTTCCCAATCCTCCACTGACAGGTATTTCATAGAAACCCTACCTCCATTTTCTCGAGGTATCATCCTTTTCCTGATTTTGCAGCCAAATAATCACTTTTCAACAATCTATGAAATGGAAATCCAATATCATGAAAATATATAACTCCAGCATTCTGAATAAGACATCTGGCTGTTAAAATGTAAGCATGATCTGTTGACAAGGTTAATATAACCTTCCTTATAAACAAAGTCATAGGGAACTCCAGGTCCTTGAGTTGAAGATCAAAGTTTATAAGCTGATTAAAGCAATAACCAAATTTGTTCACAGAAGTCTAGAATTCCTTACCTTTATAATTAGTGTTGTTATTGATAGCAGAAGTTTCCCACAGCCCCAGTCATCTTACAGAGTGTCTCTATCATGGTAAACTGTATAGAAGCACTTATTTCAACCATTCTCCGACATGAGCTCAGGTTACATAGATTTAAACCATAACAGGGTCCGTGTGTTTACCTATCAATAACTGATATCACATACAAGAATTGCAATGCAGCGCCACTAGCAAATGTAACACCCCACAAAACCACTCAACCCAAAAACATAGCACACTGACAACAGCAAGATATGTAGCCAAAATGTGCACCGTGAACTTCATCATTTGATTTGCACATGAACCAAGAAACAACAAGCAAGCCCACCCCAAGGCTGCCTCAACCCCACCAGCAATTGCGTAGAATGGCCAATAATATTCAGTTAAACCATCCTTATTCTTAAGAAACCCCATTGTATACTTATCAATGTTTAGCCAATGCTATTTCCTAAACTTATTACAACCAAAAACTTCAAGAGCAAAACCTACCACGACAAAATGTGTCACAAATATCAGCCAGTGAGATGACTCCGTCAGAGAGATTCCCTGAGAAATTGAATGGCTTCCCACAGTTTTCAATATGATCGACAATATTAAATAAAAATTTGTATCTAGATATCCCATATCTGGAATTCGGTTTTCAATATGAACAACATTATTAAAGTACTTATCTAGATATCCGCTAAAATCTTTCAACACCAGAAAGTACTGATTTGCATCTTTGAATGTCATATTATCATCACAAGCCTTTTTTTTCCCCCTCTCCACATTGAAAGCTAGTTTCACATTACAGTGACTTCTAATACCGATCACGAGCCCCAGTTCCATGATACGAGATAAAAATTTTAGCAACAAAATTTTCCCCTTCCTCCATTCAGCAGTCCCCTAAACTCCCAATTCAAGACACCGAACATCGCATATCACCATGACATTAGAAAAGCATTTACAGGACGTACACATCCATAAATAGAACTACAGAACCTACAAAACCTCCACAAATCAAATCCAAAGACGATCAAGCAACGGCAACTATCAGATCATATAAATACACCAAAAAATCCAAACATCATTACTCACACACGCTAACATATACACAAGCAAGCGGTACCGGCTGCAGGTGTCCAAGGGCGGAGTCAAATGAGGAAGGCCACAGCGACGAAGACCGAAAGCCACTCATTCTTCCACGGCTACGAGAGAAAAATTTTGTGCTGGATCAGAAGTTTGTCTCGTACCGGACATGCAAAAACTAATTTCCTAAGGTTTTGGAAATTTGACTGGAAATGAGCATAAAGGTATTGGAATAAGTGTACCGCCGAGGAAAATGAAAAAGCTGGTAGCATTTTGGGATCACTTTGATCCTCATCTTCATTTTTCATCTTCACGAATAATTATAAATGCATGATCATAAGACAAAAATAAATACATTTAATACGTATGTAATACATGAATTTAACAAATGAATAATGGAGGATTTAATCTATGTAGGTTGGCGCAAACAGGGGAAATTTTCGGTGGAACGGCAATCTGTTCATTTTCGTTTAATTTTTATTTTAATAAAGTGAAAAAAGCAAAAGGGAGCTCGCCCTTTTGTGATTTTTTTCAATATTTTGTTTGTCAAGACTGAAAAGTTCGTTTCAAAATAAATAAGATCAAAGTTAGTTAGCTGTCATTTCTTGGAATTTTCAACCACTATCATAATATTCCCTTTCTTAACTAAATTTGTCTGTACAATGAAACAATATATGAGATATGAAGTGGAAAAATGGTAAAAACAAGAATGCTAAAAACTTAACAAAGAAAACCCAATGGTTTTGGAGGGGACTCACTTTATTCATTGAGAAGGAGATTCGAAATCCTAATATATTTGATGTGATAGGCCCACTAATCCAGTCTAGGGTCCACTGGTCCTGGAAAAGGCCCAATAATTGCAGCACTACAAGTTTATAAAAGTATCTAAACATTTCAAGATTTACGTTTTTGTCTAATGGCTCTATACAGAGCCCAATTTAACCAATTTGATATGAGGGTCCTTGATCACGGGACAAATCCATACATATCCATAGGATGAGGCCAACTAGGCTTAACACTCGTGAACCATGTTAAGCCACCACTAATACTATGAGTATTCCTAATCAGATTGGGAGATTGGGATAAGTGCTTATGACCTACTATTTGTAATTTCAACATTTATTCATTATTTTACCTCAGTATCCAAATGTCTTTACTCATGTCCTTTATTCCAGGTCAAGATTTGGCAATCAGTTAAGCTCAACCAAATCAATTTTTTCACTTACAAATAAGATGACCCAATTAGTCCTATCAGTCGACCCGAATCATGGGGCAGAGATACTTGATCATTGTATTATTTTTAAAGAGAAAGAAAAAGTAGTAAAGAAGGAAATTAATCTCTCATTGACAAGATTTCAATGGGACTTCGTCGCCTCAATCAACAACACTAGGGATACAAATGAAGTGAACTTGCTCATGGGCTTGGCAAGTCAATTCAAAAAGTGTTGGAGCTCAAGTTCAAATGATTCAACCTGAGTTGAACTTGCAATAGATTTTCCAACCAAGCTTAAGTTTAATAATTCTTGTTCTTAAATTCACAAATATAAGATTATGAATGATTAAATTAAATTACTTATATGATTTTCTTACAAATTCAATTCAAATGAGTCCAAACGAGCTCAAATTCAATATTTCTAATCCCCTCAAGCTTGAACTTGATTCATTTGAGCTTGAGCTTCAAAAAAAGGCCAAAGCTCGACTCAAATCGTATGCATCCCTAAATTCAACACAGACTTCATCTTTCAGTAGGTTTGAGATGAGTCCAAAACACATGGGACAACATTCTACCCCAAAAGTCCTTCTACCTACTGTTGAGTGGTCCGAAATCAAGGATTAGCACAAAATTAAAGCCAATTCTAGCAATTTTCCCCGGCGACCTTTCCATTAATACCCTCACGCAAACGTAGCACCTTACATTTAATTTTACTACTATACACAAAAAAGTACTAAATTGCAATAATTACACACACCCACCATGTGGACCCAACCCATGGGCTTACAGTTATTATGAGTAGGCCCACATTCACCCACTCACTCACAGAACTAGCTCGATTCTTAAGACAAACAATGAAACAGATGAAAAGGAGAAGAAAACTTCTTAAATAAGTAAATACTTAATCCCAGTATCTATTTAGGGATAAATTAAAATAAAAGGACTGGAATTCTAATATTTAGCATTTATTGGGCGAGAACCCAATAAGAGAATGTGCCAGGTCATAACTGACACGTGTCCCCTGCTGCTGAACATTCCCAATAATCCCAGGCGAAGACGACGTCGGCGCGAAAGCAAAACAGAAAGTCCCCGAAGAATCAACCGGTATCATGTAGTTCTTAGCCGGTAAACCCAACTCTTTACCGTTTGAGAAGTGAAACGACACCGTCGGCACATCCACACTCTTCCTGGAGCTCAAATCGTAACACGTGTCGAATAAAGCCACGCCGTTAGTTGACGGCAAATCCCTCGTCCCCTTCTTGAACGCATCGCGCAATGAATTGTACGCCTCCGTTTGCAGCCTAGTAACGGCCGTTCCTGAATCCACTATCACTCCGCCGTTGCCGTTGTCGTTTAGCTGAAAAGTCGACGGCGGAATCGGAAGCAGCTCCCCGGCGACGCTGATTCCCGTTAAATCCACGTAATAAAATGTGTCCAGCTTCGAATTGCGTACTAACGGAGCAGTGACGACGTCAGGCGGCGGAACTGAGTTGAAATCGAGAGTCGAAGCGGAATTGGAATCGCGGTCCACAAGGCAGTAAGAAAAGGAGGAAGCGTTAATTTGAGACGGAAAGGACAGCGCGCCGCCTCCTAAGCCAATCAAGCCGGAGGCTCCGACAAACAGCCCTTCGTTGTTGTGCCCGCAGCCGAGTGCTACGTTGTCAACAGCAGCCGACCCACCAAAAGTAATAGTCTCCGTCACAAAGTCACCGACGGTATACGAACCGTCGCCGTAGGAAACTTCGTAGAGACACGTGTTGTTGCGGCATTCGGACACGTCGAGCGACTTACATTGCCGAGTTTCGCACGTTAGAGGAGAAAAGGAAGAAGACAGACCCGGGTCGAAAATCGGGTCGGCTTGCTGGTAACAATCTGCGCAGGGTGCGCATTGCACCCAGTTGACATCACTCCCCGTATCTAGCACCATATAAGCTTGAGTCGCCGGTTTGCCGATTCCGACTCGGCAGAAGTACTCGCCGCTGCCTTGACTAGTGCCTGAAGTCACGGGGCCCTCGAGCTTCTCTTCCTCGAGTTCAGCTTCCAAAGGCGTTAGATCTGCTTTCTTTATGCCTAAACTCGCCAGATCTAGCCGAGTCTGAATTGCTTTGACTCGGGCCGAGTCACGAGCGAGTCGAGCAAATGTGAGGGTTTTGTAGTCTTTATCCGAAGTTCCACGGACGGCCAAGCGAGAATGAAGCTGGAAACTGAAGGAGGAATCTGGAGAAACGATTGGTTGTCGGTGGTGTACTTCGTGCTTTGAGGGTAGTACCCTTTGGGAATTCAATGAGAACAAATCTTGGGTTTTCGAAAGTGTAGAAGAAACATCAAGAACAGTGTTTTTTGAGCTGAATGGGAGTGTTCTTGAGAGCACAGAAGGAACAAAAATGGAGAAAACTGCAATGAAAATGCTCAGAAACACACCCGTTTTCTCCATTGCAGAGTGAATAAGAGATAACTTGAGATGAAAGCGGAGCTCTGTCGATATGTATATTTATATAGACAGGGATAAAGATAGTCACGCAGGATTTGCTGGAAGGGGGAGACAAAGCAAAGAGAGGCTTTGAATGTGAGGAGGAGGTTTGTTCGTATTTTAATGTTGTTTAGATATTTCAAAGGTAATTAGATTTTGGCCTATTAAATCATTCACTCGATTTGCATGAGTTTAACTCGTGAATCGAGATTAGTGTCATGTCACGGAAAGAGTCTCCGAGTTAATTATTAGTCTAAATCCCAAGTATTAAAGTGTAATTTAATGCTTTTTCTTTTCTAATTTAATTAGCAGTGACTTTGGAGTGGTAATGCGCAGAGCATATTAAGGCGGATTATTGAAGGGGTGGGGTCTACATGTGGGGTCAAAAGATGGGGAGTTGGAAATTATTTTGATTATCACGAGATGGGTGCTTTAGCTTTTTCTTTAGGGTTCTTTTATTTCTTTTTTCAGAGTTTTGATTGGGGGTTTGCTGTGTGTTGGTAAAATGGGCGGACAAAATGGTGGACCCAAATGCGTTAAGTTGGTGAACTGTGCATGATTGTGTAAGCTTTAGATGGACTTTTTTCTTTGTTGCTGATTATTGTTGCGAGGAAGTTGATAATTGTGATTATTAGTATTTGGTCAAAGCACTTGACCTAAGAACTTTTTTGTTTTAGCAAGGGTTGAGTCATTAGGTTATGTTTATAAGATTGTCTTTATAGTATATATAATTATTTATGTGGTCAAAACATATAAATGATACCTAATAAATATATATGATTTTGATTTTTTGCATCTGAAGTCGTGCATACGCGCCACATTAATTATTAAGTACCTATCCCTAATGGATAATAGAATGTTTGCAAGAGCTTTTATTTAATGTAGAACTTGTAAAGGAAATTGATAAGAAGTTAGTGAAATTGATTTATCGCAAATTTTCAAGAAATCAACATATCTAAAAAGCAGGGACTAACGAAGCAAAGAGGAAACCATGAGCCAATCCATTGTAGCTTACAACATAATCCAAGACTTCAAGGGTGGCATATCAGTACCTTTAGTGTGACATGGCTTTATCAAAATTTTGCTTCGATCTTTAATATCATACACATAGACATTTCTATTTTCATGAATCATAGTGTAGTATATCGAGTTCTTCTTTACGCCTGACTTGCCAGCACATAACATTGACATGCACCCTAATGAAGAAAGAAAAATGGTGCGATCGCCTATACTCCTCAACTCTTCCCATTCCCTTTCGCAAACTTTTATTTTAAAAATTTTGAAATATGCTGGTTGTCCTGAATGAGGGTAGACAATCATGTGCACCAACAATAACTCATCGCAAGATTCAACGAGATAATCTTGATTCTCAAATCTATATGAGGTTGATCACACTGGAATCTGGTAAGCCTGTCCCTTGTTATTCACCATTTGGTTGAGACGAAGATTTTGACCAACAAAGTCAACTTCAACCAAATTACCACTATAGCTCATCCAAGCATAAACTTTTCCCTTGAAGTTTATTGATGTTGCAAAATAATCATCTCCGAATTGTTTCGATCTTTTGATGAATTTTTCCTCACCAACCCGACAGAAAAGAAGATCATCAGTCCAGCAGGGAATGAGCAAAACATAGCAATTAGGATCAGTCGGAGGCTTAGACAAAACACATTTGTAGTATATACATGAATCGGTGTCAAATTCTATGGATGGCAGCTCAATCCTCTCTTTTGATGTTGTATTCACAAGACAACATTCTAGTGGGTCTTTGCTATAGTCAATCAGCAATAACCATCCATAAGAAGTTGCAGCTACCTGTTTATCGCGGAATTCAAAAACCTTTCTCTTGATATATTCATTTTTTGATATGCTGTAAAAAGTATGGATTTCATACATATTTCCGTGAGATATTAGCAACCATGGGTAAGTTTGATCGGGATCCTTGGAAAGACATGAGAATGAATCTTGGCAGCCTTCTCCCATTCTTAACCTATATGTCTGTCCACAATGCCAAGTCCAAGCAAATAAATCCCAATAAATCATATAAGCATTAACAAGAAAAACAATCACAAAATTTGAAGATGCTATAATATAAAGGTGCTCACAATTAACCTACATAGAACAAGGGTTTCTATGTTCTTCTCTCCGACATGATATTTTTTCATTAATTAGCAAATAACATAAATTCAAAATCAAAATCAACAGATGCAAGAGAATATTTTGATGTATTATTCTAACTTACTAAGAAATTGCAAATTAACAAATCAGAAGTACCAGAATGAACTTAGTAGGTCGCGAGCAGCAAAGATTTTTGTGGTACAAAATTAGGTAAAAGATTGATTAACTGTAAGCCAGAGAACAAGCCAGTATGAGGAGCTTTATAAATAGTATTAGGTTAAGGAACGATTCCTAATCCTAGATTACTTCCAGCGGACAACAGATAAAGAGTTCTGTACCAATACATATGTGACAACAATAATAATTCGTTAGGACTTCAGAATTTATGTCCAAGTATGCTTTCAAAGGTTCGGGCTTATATTTTAAAATTTACACTATAAATTTATTTTGTATTTTTCATTTTTTTTAAAATTCTTTTTTCAAAAAAAAAAAAAAAAAGAATTAATGGGCTAAATTGAGCTTATGCGATTTAGAAATGAACCACATATGGGCTCGAGTCGATTCTGGTTTGAACAAGTTAGCAGATTGCGATGGTTCCAGGCCCAAATGTTTTGGACCCAATGTGGACCTACATTCGGGCTAATTGCAACCGGCCTATTCACGTTTTTTAAATGGACCATGCTGGGTCCGGCCAGATATGGCGGCCTGGCGCATTTTGACTACTTTACCGACCTTGGAAATGAAAGTCAAATATCACTTGCTTAGTTTTTCACTTTTTTATTAATTAAAACGAGAGAATTTAAAGGATCTTTTTTCAGAAAGAAATTTCGAAAATCCTAACTCATTTTTCTTATATAAAATTATTACATGCCCACTTTTATGTCATTGATCATTTTGGTTTGGAAAAATTTATGTCAATCGATGTGAGACAATATTATTTGCAATAAATAATTTATTATTAACTTCGTCTAACCTTCATTGTCTGATTTGCCCATTATTACTACGAGTTAGGCCTTAAGTGGGTAAGGTATTACCCTACCCATACCCATACCCTAAAATACCCATACAATGAGACCCTATACTCTACCCTACCCAATGGGTATTAAGACCCATACGGTCTACTAATTGGGTTTATCCTATAGTATTAATACTCATTGGGTCTTACCCTATTGTACCCAAGACCCATTGG
>JACFYI010003544.1:1989508-2004989 GCA_014898755.1 Handroanthus guayacan | reverse complement strand
CACGCGCCGCACACTGTAGCCACGCGCATTCCCGCCTATAGATTAGTAGTAATATATAAAATGAGATACATAACTATATAAAAATAGAAGTTTGATATTTCTTATAATTTAATTGTTCAAATTTTTTCTTAAATTTAATTTTAGCACTAAATTAAAATTTTTAATTTTTAAAATATATGTAAATCCCATTACAAGTCAATTGGATTTCATTAGGAGTCTAAATCAATTGTGTAGAAAATCAGTAAAAAATGAAACTACTAAATCTAAAGTAATATATTCTATCATAAAGTTTATTCTTTTGTTTTATACCATAAATAGATTTAATCACAAAGTTAGTTTATTCTTTTGTTTTATACCATAAATAGATTTAATCACAAGGTTGTGTGAGATTTAGTATATTGCTTTAGATTTAGTAGTTTCGTTTTTTACTTATTTGACTTAGACTCCAAAATAAATCCAATTGAATTATAATGAAATTTATATGTATTTTAAAAATTTTAATTTAGGACAAAATTTGAATTATTAAATTATAAGAAATATCAAATTTCTATTTTTATATAATGATATATCTAATTTTGTGTACATGTTTTTCATTTTTACATTTTTTAGGTTTTTATAACTACAAATAATTGTATTTTTGTTATTATAGAAAATAAAATCAATAGTTTTTTGCTATTAGAAAGGGAATAAATAATTTTTTTTCAATCAAAATGACATTCTAGTCTTTACAAATGAAATCAAATGAAAAAATAGATGGAGGACAAATTGATGCAAAAAAGTCAAATCTAAAGAAAAATGGTTGCTAATAGTCTATAGTTTAAGAGAGATCAATGCAATTCTCTCTCTCAATTCTCAGATTGGGGTCAAAAAAAAAAAAAAAAAAAAGAAATGGAAAACACTCAACAAACATATTTTCAAAATTAATTACAACTGAGGATCTCTATTCTCCACTTGTGGAATGCGTATATGCTGGGAAAGTTGCAATTTTTCGTTAAAGACTTCGTCTTTTCGACTAATAACAGATTTGAGGGCCTGCGAACAATCAGCTGCAAGCACGAGAAAATAACTAACGAAAACGAAAACGAGAAAAATCTTGAACACTGGAGCGGTTGAGGAATTTCAGAACTATATGGCATTAAGGCAGCTAATCGTGGCGGTTGAAGGCACCGCCGCCATTGGCCCTTCTGGCAAACCATACCCTCCGAAGCGCCGCCATTGGGCCCTTCTGGCAAACCATACTCTCCGACTATCCGGAGAAGATCATACGGTACTCTCACACTTTAACACTCACACTTCTGGTTTGTGTATATTTTCTTTTGGATTAGGGGTTTGAGCATTATTGGTTTTGGTTATTGGGGGAATCGATTTATAAATTAGATACTGAAATGGGTTGTTTCTTGAAGTGTCAGATGAAATGATGAATGCAGTCTAGCCATATTTTGTTATATGAGTTTGATGGTGGGGTTGTTTGACATGCTTGATTGATTTTTATGGTTACTGCTTTATGGTGTAAAATTTCTTTTCTTGTGGAATTAAATCCAGGCCTAAACTAAATGTGTTGTCTTGTTAGTCATTGGCAATCTTTTTGTCATTGATGGGAAGTTTTGGTAGTAATTTGTCCAAGTTATATAGATATAACTCCATTATCTTGGCAATCCGAGTGGAACTTCGTTCAATTTGGATTTCATTTTCTTGGCGTTAACTTGGTGGCATCTAAAATCGGGGGGAAAAAAAAAGAAAAGAAAAGAAAAAATCTTTTGGTTTTCTTTTCCTGATTAGCAAATTAGGACACCATTGCGGTGCAATGGACCCTTGTGAAAGGAGATGTCACTGGATTTTTTTTGGTAGAGATGGACGCTGATTTACCATATGGGATGTTTTACTTGTTATGAACTTGTTTTTATTCTGGATGATGCTAATGATCTGCAAACAATGTTGACTGAGTTGAGCTTATAGAACATATGTTTCCCTTAGACCATTATGTTCTACTATGAATTGGTCTGTAGATTTTATATTTTCTGCTCTTATTGAGTTTTTGGTTTGTCTTTTAAATGTCTACAGATGTTTTTTTGGAGATGAGTTAAGGGGTCAGGTGCACGTAAAATATTATGGTTCACATTATAGTTGACAACTTTTATTCATGTTATTTTCTTTAATATTTGGAAACTCTCAACAATTGGAGATGAATTTCTCTCTTCTTTTTTTTTTTTTTTTTGTGGCTTCATATTATTTTCAGAAGTCATCTACTCCCCAAGTTGAGCTTTCACTTGTCATGTTCAATACTCATTGTTAAGACAATGGTGCGTATCTGGCCGTCCATACTTTTTGCAATTCTGTTATCTCACTCTTGAAATGAATGATATCATCGTAAGAAAATCCTTCCAGTATTTCTAGTTCTTTATTCGTGGACTTATTGTCAATTTCTAATTTAAAGGAAGTTTTCTGACATTTTAATCTTAGCTTGTACGTTCCTTGCTTATTTTCCTTTCTCTCCTCTTATTATCATGGCTTCTCATTCAGGTTTCCTTGTACAATGGAGCAGTTGGAGTAGAGACATGGATATCTTCTTTCAGTGGCTTTCAGCTATACTGTTTGCAGGTGGTGGTTTCGGTGATGCTGCAATTGCTGTAGGGCTTGCTGAAGCTTTCATGGTCTGTGGTAATGTATGTTTCTGCAGCATATGTTTCAACCATAGATGTTTTGTCCCTCCTGCTTCATTTTACACAGTTTTATTGTATTGACCAGATGTTCTCTTCCCCAAATGGAAGCCACATTCAAAATGTGGATGTTCATAGACATTGTATCCTTATAGCTGCTAGCAACCCTCAGCCGTTGCCCACACCAGTATATTGATCACGACCCCGGAATCTGAGCGGAGTGAAAATATTGAAATACAACCAGAGAATCATCTATCTGATGCGGAAGCATTAGCATAATCATTTGCTCAGGTACATCTAATATTTTCTCCTGCCATTTTTACCTTGCAATTGATTTCATATTACTAGGCCGCTCAAAAGTAATTCCCCTTTTACATTTTGCTATTTCTCTGTCCGTCATTTGTCTAAAGAAGCTTCCAACATTTAGAGCAATCTATAATGCGGTACTGCTTTCTACTTCCCTGAAACTCATTCTTGAAAATATGCCAAGGCATAAGTATTACTGCTTCTAACTTCAAATTACTTTATCTTTTGTACTGATCCTTGTATCTCTGCTGTCTTGCTAATATTCGCCACTCTTGGCATACATTAATCGTAAACTTGTGATGGAGCCTTCTTATCTAGTCATGTTTTTATCTTATTAAATTAGGAAAAATGGGACAATAAAGAAATAATATGTTTGCACGTAGAATATCTGATGTTTACATTTATGAATGTCAGACAAACCACTTTTAGACTTGAATCTATAATAGTAGTTGCTCGTGTGAGAATGGGGATCTCTTGAATAATACCCTGATCTTATGTCAACATATCCAAGAAAAAAAAAAATAAAACCAGGATCCAAAAGAGCTATTGACTGTACTGATATCATTATCGTGTTAATTAGGGGGAGCGCAATCCACGGGCTGCAGATCTGCCTGTGAATAATGTTAAGAATCCTCATTACCTTGTCCTTATCCCATAAAATTTTATGGAGGCCCATGCTGCTTTAAGTAGGTCCGGGATGACAAATTTGCCATCAAATCAAAACCCTGCCAAGCTGGATACGGTGCCCTTTCCTCCCATTTCCACGCAACCTTCAGCCCTGTCCCCTCATGTTAATTTGCATTCTGAACTTAGTCTGTGCGCACCTGTTGTTGATTGGAATATGTCAACTTGCAGCTGTCTTTCATTTGACTATGCTAGAAAACTCTATTAAGTTGCTCGATTCTTATGCAGATTTTAGGAAAATATGAAATTACACCTTTGAGAAGAAAATATTGTTTATAAGAGCTGATTTTCCGCGATAATATGCTGGAAAAATTTAGTTTTAGCGCTCTATAATTTGCCTATCTATTCTTATCATAGAATATATGTGTCTCATGTAAAGAATAAGATTTACAACGATGAAATTATACGATAAAAGTGTAAAAAGAAGAGTATCTAACTTTAAATTTTAATTTGATTTTGATTTCAAACATTTTTATTTTAACAAAGCTCTATTCATAGTCTAAATAATTTAACTAACTAATACTTGCACCATAAAGTAAAATTGTTTAAGTTCTTAACAAAATATGAGGTTACGTGCTCAATAAATGCATTATATTCTGTACTTAGGGGATTAATGCCTAAGATGATTGCAATTTGTTTTCCTAGAATTTTTTCGGGAATTGTTTGTATCTCGGAAGAATACACGTTCTTTCGATATATATGTATAACATTTATCTTAAAAAACAAATACTTTGAATCTTAATCTATACATAATAAATGTTATTTTTTCCACTCAAAAAGAAAATTTATGTAATAAATACTACCCTTCTCAAATCATTGCATCTAGGCTGATTTCAATTGTAACTTGAAAAATAAAGTCGTATTGAGTTTAAAATTGTACATATTAAATAACATCAGCTTAAAAATGTAAAAGAAATCTAAATGCTTTAGAAGTCTGATTGTATTTGTTAGAATTTACTTATGTGAATATTCAAATTGTTTACATTGAGGGATTCTGTTGAATATACCAATATGTTGTTTACTTTGTGAGATAGTTTCTCTTTATATTTATAGCGGCTCGGTACTATCTAAAATTTTGTGTGATAAATAATTACACCATGATGTGATTTAGAGGGTGTTTGGGTGAGCTTATAAGCTCTTAAAAACATCTTATAAGATGTTCAAGAGCTTATAAGATGTCATTAAGAGGGTGTTTGGGTGAGCTTATAAGCTCTTAAAAACATCTTATAAGATGTTTGAGAGCTTATAAGATGCCATAAGGTATTTGGTAAAATTTTTTTAAAAAGATCTTATTAACTCCAAAAATAAGATGTTAGGAGCTTATAAGCTCTTTTTTAAAAAGTAAGGAGTTCCCAACTTATTTTCAAAATCTTAACACCCACCTTCATTTTTAACCATTTTAATTACAATATTGTCATTACTAACATCTTATAAACTAAAAGGTCTTATTTTATCCAAACACTTTAACAACTTATTTTTAAAATAAGATCCAACATCTTATAAGCTCCAAAAACATCTTATAAGATGTAGGAGCTTATAAGATGTTTTAAATAAGCTTAGCCAAACACCCTCTAAGTGTTTGGTAAATTTTTAAAAAAAAGATCTTATTAGCTCCAAAAATAAGATGTTAGGAGCTTATAAGCTCTTTTTAAAAAAGTAAGGAGCTCCCAACTTATTTTTAAAATCTTAACATCTAACTTCATTTTTAACCATTTTAATTACAACATTGCCATTACTAACATCTTATAAGCTAAAATGTCTTATTTTATCCAAACACTTTAACAACTTATTTTTAAAATAAGATCTAACATCTTATAAGCTCCAAAAACATCTTATAAGATGTAGGAGCTTATAAGATCTTTTAAATAAGCTTAGCCAAACACCCTCTTAGTAATCACTTGGAGGCCAACTTCTTTGAAGTGTTTGTCATTGAAATTTTTGAAGGTGTTTTGTTATCCCTTAATTAATCATACAAAGTAAATGCAAGATTATTTGGATAAAATAATCACATCCATCATTTATTTTATCTAGCATTTGTTAATGTCATCCTCAAAAGTAAGCAAGCCTTAAGTTAGTATTTATGAATTGGAACGGCCAATATGCACATCAGCGATCACTGAAACAAGCAAATGATCAAAAGTATCAAAGTGAAATTTGGTAGCATTAGAAATTTTGCTAAACTAGCGTCTAATTTTTACTGTAAAAGTAACAAATTTCTACATATTGAATGAAGTCCTTTTGATTTCTCCCTTAAATTTTTTAAAATAAGTCAATGTTGTGTATCCATTTTCGAAGTCGACTCACTGTTAATTCTCTTTTCACTTTATTCATGTTAGATTTCGTTTGGCCGAACCGATATATATATGTTTATAACATATATTTAAAATCACAGTATACCTCCATTTGAGTAAGATATATTATGATGAAAAGAAAGGACTGAAATTATAGTATAATACTCTTATTTTTATGCAATTTTATGCATTATAAATAACTCGTAACTGTTTGAGAATAAGCCCAAAAACAAAGTACCAAAATAATTTTTGCTATAAACTTTTAATAGTATCTTGTTTATTTTCCTTAACTTGTTACAAATTTGTTTTTGTTTAACTCCAAAATTCCCAGGATTAACCTTTTCCATCCCTTTTATTTTTGTGATAAAATCATCTTTTCATCCCTCTAATTCACAATTATAATATAATGAGGTAAGGTTGTGAAAGAAAATAGTAGAAATTCTCAGCGGCGATAAATTGTTAACTCTGAGTAATCTAACTCTCTCATATGAAATTCTGTAGTCGATGTATTAATTCTTTAGTGTCTTGTAAAACCTCATATTTATGTACTTTCCTTAAATCAGTTTGTAACGGGTTTATGTTGCTGCAACTATTTGCATGCTGAGGAGTACGGCCAAATTTTCCGCCTAATTATTTCCTCATCAATGTGCCAAGTATTTTCTTGTCATCAATGTGCTTAGCTGGAAGAAGCATGTGCGCTTGCAGGCACATGTATGTTCTGTGCGCATGTATTTCCTGCTGGATTTTAATTCAATTGCAGTTTCACTAAGGGCACCTGGTTGTTGCAGGCAATCATTCTTTGTGAACAGTAATAAGGTGTAGCATATGCCAAACTGCTATCTGCTTTTTCAATATTCTAATGGTGGTTTAGCATGTCTGTAATATAGAGGAATGCAAGCCTTCGAATGGCTTTTCTATTGATAGGGATGGGATGACTTAGAACTTTCAGTGCTTGGCGACACGCTCAACGGGCACGCCTCTTTTGTTTCTTTCTATGTGGGATTAAATCAAACAAATCATTTGTGGAGTAAGGTATTAGTTGTTGGCTTAACGATTTAAAGTATTATAACTCCATGGAACTTGTAAACAAATAGAAAAATATATATAAAGGCATGCTAGGCGCATCACAGAAGAGCAAGCTATTACGTAAGAGATTATTTCAGATAATTTGGGGGGTAATGAAATTATTGTCAACTTTTTAGTTCTTTAGGAAGGATTCAATTGTAGTATTGTCTTAATATTTTTGAGAAGTGTGATGCATGTGATAAACACGTATGGTGTGTGCTGAGTTATATATTCGGTAATAATATCCTGGTCTTCTAATTCCAATGTACAGCGGTGTGAGTCATTAATCCTATGTTTAGATCTTGGAACTTAGCGAGAAAAATACCAAGAAAATTTTTGACGTGTTTTAAATTGTCTAATTTTGTGTCTTAGAATTTGTATCCCACCCCCCCCAACACCCAAATGAACTCCTAGAAGGAAAAAAAAAAAAAAAGAATAGGGTTGTAGAAGTTTTACACAGTACCTTTTGTCTTCAGCAAACGGATCTGTCTTGGGTCGGCAAACAGTAGCCATCCTCCCTAAACTGTAAAATTGGGGTGGCTAGCGGGTTTGTCAATAGTCTCATCTTTTAAATTTGTTTGGGAGCCCACTTCTGTAACCTCCACTCTCTGACCTGCATTTCCACATACGTCAACTGTCCCTCGAGCCACTTCTCAAGTTGTCCTAGGTTTGCAAGCCTCTTCGCCTATATCAACGTTGCAGGACACCCTCTTAAACAATGAAAACGCACAGGACATCAAACTTAGTATGACAACCTCCTTGCGTCCGCTTGGTGATGCAGTAGCAAATGTGAGAATCTTGACTGATGTGGCTCAAGCACATCAAGGCCTAGCCGGCCAAAGTTCTATTGGACTTCCTTCCATGGGTGGAGCACTATGCTCTCAATATGATATCCACTGGAATAGTTCAGTCTGTCCTGCTCAAACTGATATTTTTCTCTTGCAACAAGTTAATGTCTTTTTGCCATATTTGTAACGTTCTTGGACGATTGGAAGAATACACAAAACATTGGAAATTATAGGCTCCTTTTCCAAGTGAAAGGTATGCAACTTATAAAACTTTCATGTGGGTGCAATGGATTTTGATGAATTGTTATCGTTTATGTAGTGTTTTAATTCCCATAACCTTCGTTGACAAGTTCCCAGCCTGCTTCACCGCAGCCAAAGAGTAGTACATATTCTTGTTGTTCATATTTAAATTTGAGCATAATATAATTTTATTTTCATGAATGAATACTTATTCTGTCTTGTCAATATAATAAAGGCTGCCTTGCAGGAGTTACACATCACAATACCTGAAGATATTGGCAATGGCGAAAAATAAGAACACGGGAGCATCATCAACTAAAACAGATTTAACGTGCATTCATGAAACATTAGAAGTCAAGTGCCAAGCAAAAGGGGAGAGGTAAAAAAAAAAGCAGCAGAAATAGAAATAATTGCTGTATATATGTATGTCATCTGAAAAACACTAACACTGCTGTAAAATTGTATCAAGAAGTTACATCTAATGAAGGGTAGGCTTAATCCAAATACCGTAGTCCATTTCAATCAACCCATAAGCATCGTTACTAGCAAAAGCTCCCCCAACTGAGTAGTATTTTCCGCTGATCAAGGAGTACATAACCCCACTCTTGCCATGAAACTTGTTCAGGTAAATTTTATTCGCCATTCCACTAACGTTGGAAGTCTCAGCGAATGATCCGTTAGTGCTAGCATACAAACATTTGTCCCCCAAACTCTCGAGTTTAATCCATTGCTTTTTAGATAAATCTAACTTCTGAACACTAATTCGTCTCTCATCGCTTGTAACAAAAACACACCATATATCTCCATCGACTTCTACCATGTGAGTCTCGTGGATGATTGGTGGCCTCTCATCCTCTTCCTCTTCGTCATTCTCTTCCTCATCTTCATCCTCAGCCTCATCCTCATCCTCCTCCTCCTCCTCCTCCTCCTCTTCCTCTTCCTCTTCCTCTTCCTCCCCCTCCTCCTCTTCATTGACACTTGTACTTTCTTTAGAGGAGTTGTCATCATCTTCGTCATCTACTTCTTCCTCTCCCTCTTCACTAACACTTTTACTTTCTTCGGAGCAGTTGCCATCCTCCTCCACATCCTCATCCTCCTCTTCCTCTTCACTGACGCTTATACTTTCATCAGAGCACTTGTCGTATTTTATGATTATGAATTCATATTCCTCTTTTGTCAAATCGAATGTCACAATGGTTCTATATCTGCACTCCAAATAATAGAACACACCATTGAGAAAAACCGGCGGACAATTTGAAATCACAATATCTGGAAAAGTGGGAAACAATTTTGATGTCCACTCTTGATCCCCAACTTTAAAGAAACTAAAATCTATATGATTACGTGTTTCCATGGATATTCCAAAAATAATACAATCTGAAGATGTTGGTGGAGAGGTAAAACATATTGACAAGAAAGACTTGGTAGCGGACGGAAGTTCAATTTTCTTCCTCGTAAAAGGATTGAAAAAAAATAGCGTGAATTCTTCTTTAGACATGAGAAGCCATCCGTACTTGGAGTAAAGAACTTCAGTATCCATCAAATCTGGAAAATCCACATAGTAAGAGTTATTGTACAAAGAGTGGAATATTTTCCAAGAACAATTGCTCCTCTGAGGAATCATTAAGCACGGTGAATGAAATTCTGGCAAATCGATCAGCTGCAGCAATGGTGGCCAAACAGGGCAAATCAAATTCCATGATTTGCAAACCAACTTGAAGTTGCAATGATCTTTAAAAAAGAGTTTTGATAATATAAGACTCAAAATCTCTCGAGGAACATCAGCCAAACACATCTCTGTCTCTGATATATGAGATTGCAAGCAAATTATCCAATCTCTCATGTTTGGTAGATGGTTCTTTTTTCTTTTCCTGAAAAAGGAAGAACTAAATCAAGTTTCAAACTTCAAAACTGAAGCCAATTCAAGAACGAATTGGTGCAAAAATTACATAGATAGGATATATAAATGTTTGTGTGTACGACTCCTTGTTAATGTATTAGAATTCTGCATACGTTTATACATATTAACATATTAGAAGACAAAACAAAAAAGAAAAAAAAGAAAAAAAGGTTACCTGAATATAACTAGAGCCCAAGCTGCAACGTAGGGAACGAGAGGTTTGTCTATTAATGCTAGCCGGTGGGAAACTTAAAGAAGGACAACTTTTATAAGTGGGCAAATAACATAGATCTACACTCCAAAATCCAAATACCAGTTGGACTCTATTTTAGACTTTTAGTAGGAAAAAGTTGTCCTTGAGAAGTTGTCCAGGGTTAGGAATGTCCCACTAACCTAATATTATATGCAAGAATTCACGAATCTATATCTAATTTTCATTCATAATCAAGATGTCTAACTATTTAATTTTCAAAAAAAGAAAAATAAAAAGAAAAAAAGATCTTAGGAATTCGCTCGTGTTATTTCATAAAAAAAAAAAAACTAAGCAAGGGACATTAGACTTGCTCAAAGGTCGGTATTCGGAGTTAACCGAACAATTCAATTCTTACAAATAATTCTTAAAGTACTGATATTTGTATGATTGAAAATTATTTCATTTGTGAGCACAAAAATAGCTATCGATTACAAATTATTTAATTTTATTTAATAATCTTACAATCGTACATAATAATTAGCATGTAAAATTGATTTGTAAAAGAATGGTCCAGGAAAAATGCCACCAGAGAGGAACATTATCAATTGCGGTTTTAAGTGCTGGTGAGTGTGTTAATTGACACTTTCCATTTGATGTTTATGATTAATATTATTTAGAAATATTTAATACTAATTAATTGACAGTCACTTTTTGCTTTCCTTTTCTTTTTAATTTGGTTTTAAAGTTAGGTTATGAAAATGGATATCTATTATGTTGGAAATATTTTGATGATGACATTTTTCTAGCGATAAGTTTTCAAATTATTTTTTAGTCATGTTAAACTCTATCCAAACCCGTTGGATAACATCTTTTTTAACCTTCTAAAAGATTTGGTAAAAGATATAATTTGGAAGAGATTTATCTTAACTCTAGTAAATCTAAATTTGAATTTAATTTGAATTCTATCACATCTAAAAGACTCCTCTTATTATTCAAATTCTATCTTAACTGAAAGATTCACTCTTTCTAAATTTGAGGAGATATGCTTCTAACGTTTAAAAAATTCAGATCTAATCTCCTTGATTTGCTCAAATACTTGTTAGTCCTTTCTCTATAAATAAGAAACGAATACAAACACAAAAAGCAGAGAAACGGAGAGCCTTCTAAGAGTATGAAATAAATCACGACACAAAAGTCTTAACCCACTTTTTGTTATCTTAATCTCTCTGTTCTTTCGTTTGTGTTTGTGGTTCTTGAGGGACCTGTTGAGAAGAAAAGGAAGCAAGCACAGACGCGAGCTGGAACCAAGTTCAGAATTTGAAGTACCAGTCTGGAATGAGAGCCCAGAACGTATTAGGCAAGGCGGCAGCTTTGAAGCATCAGTCCGCTAGAGCCTCCTACGGTTAGCTGGCAGACGTTCCCCTAGTACCACTCATACCGGAGATCGTTCCAGCCCTGGTCGCAACAGATTGAGACACAAAGCAGTGCCCACCTTCTTATTCTATCTTAAAGAGATAGAATTGGTTGAACTACCTTAGCTGGGAGATTTCTTAACCTTTTTTGTTAAATTATTTGAATATTCCATTTGTACGAACACTTTTTAATTAGTTAATAATTTAACAGGTTGAAAATCCTAAGTGACAAGCTTAGGTAGTGGAGTAGGGAAACCGAACCACTATAAATCGATCGTGTGATTTTACTTTACGTTTTTATCATTATTTGACCTTATATCTCGCTAAAATATCAACTGAGCTGCATTGGTATTTTTACTGGAATTTACATTAAATGACTGGAAGTTTTCAAAAGATAAAATTCCGCTGCATTAATTGAAGCCCAATTTACCCCCCATTTGGGCTCCAAAACTCCAACAATTGGTACCAGAGCCACGTGCTCTATAGTATGGCTTAATAGCCCAAGTTAAAGATCCTGATGGCCACTGATAATTCTGATTGTTTTGCAGATGGAGTAGTCCATTCCCGACTCAATCTATTCGATGGAACAAATTACTCTTTGTGAAAGGGAAGAATAAAAGAATTCCTCATGGGTATTGATTTTGAGCTATGGTTTGTGGTGAAACTTGATTACAAGGGACTAGTTAGGAACACTGATGAAATCACAAATATGGATCAATTGAAGGATATACCCAAAGAAGAGAAAAGAGCCATGTCCATGGATGCTAAAGCAAAAACCATTCTAGCTTGCGCTCTTACCAGACAAGAATACAACCGGGTATGCAACTGTGACATGGCAAAACAAATGTGGGACATGCTCCAAATCACCCACAAAGGAACAAAACAAGTTCGTCAAGAACGCATTGCCATCTTGACTCACCAATATGAAATGTTCCAGATGCTACCTGGTGAGAATATCGGACAAATATACACTCGCTTCATGGTCCTCATAAATCCCTTGTTCTCTCTTGGGAAAAAGGTTAGTGAAGAAGAATAAGTCCGGAAGATTCTTAGGTCCTTACCAAATCACTGGACCCCCAAAGTGACGGCAATTCAAGAAGCAAAAGGCCTAAGTACAATGACTATGTACGAATTGATTGGATCTCTTACATCCCATGAGATTACCCTACTCAACAAGGGTAGAATCCCTTATTCCAAAGAAAACAAGAACATTGACTTTAATACCGGACTTGATACCAAGAAAGAAACCAGAGACGAACAAGACGACAGTGAGTTTGATGATGAACTGGCCATGATCATAAAACGAATTCAGCAGTTAGGCAACTTCCGAAGTAAAAATCGGAAGACCAAGCCTAACAAGAAGGGATCAGTTTCGGAATCACAAAAGACCATCACAGTTCGCTGCTATGAATGTGAGGAGATAGGACACATCAAGTCTGAATGTCCGAAGCTAAAGAAAAACCAAAAAAGCAAAGGAAAGGCCATGGCTTCTACCTGGGATGACTCAAACAATAAACTCCAGAACGAGGAAGAATGTCTCATGGCTGGAGAAGAGGTAAGTAGTTCTTCCAGTCCAGAATACTGCTTTACTTATGAAGTTAATAAAGCGATAAAAATGTTTGAGGAGAAAATTTCTATTCTTGAAAAAAGAAATAAAGTTTTTAAAGAAAAACTTGCTGACATGTTAGATTTTGCAGAAGATTTAAAGAAAGAAAATATCTTGTTAAAAGAAGAAAACTCCTCTCTAAAAGATAAATTTCTCATTTTTGAAAACGAAAAGCAAAATGCTTTATTACAAAAAGAAATTTTTTCTCTAAAAGAAAAGGTTTCTGAAAACGAAAAAGAAAATATTTTCCTAAAAGAAGAAAATGCATCTCTCAAAAAGCAAATCTTTGAAAGTGAAAAAGAGCTGAAATTAAATTCATCCTGTGTTGGAAACTGTACTGGTTGTTTGTTTGGAAACTCAGATTTCTATTTTGAGAAATCAGGTAGTAAATTGCTTGGTCATGCTATCAGACATTATAAACAAAAAACAAGCAAGAAAGAAAGTCCTTGGTTATACAGGAGAAATACTAGCAAGTATATTGCTTCCAGAAAATATTCCAGTCTTGACAGGAAAAATGCTAAAAAGTTTTGCTATCCCTGCGGCAAACAGGGACATTTAAACTGGAAATGCCCTATTAAGAGACTTATTGGTACAAAATTTATATGGATACCAAAACTCACTGCGTCTAACAACAAAGGACCTAACGAACAGTGGGTACCTAAAACAGAATAAAACCTTATTGCAGGAACAAGCACTGGAATCATCCCGGAACAAAAGGTGGTACCTCGACAGTGGATGTTCCAGGCACATGACAGGAGATGCTCCAGGCACATGACAGGAGATGCATCCCTATTTTTAAAGCTCAACTATCGACGTAAAGGTAATGTTACTTTCGCAGACAATACCAAAGGATGCATTATCGGAAAAGGTACAATCGATACAAACCCTGGTATCGCTATTGAAAATGTTGGGCTTGTTAAAGGCCTTAAACATAACCTACTGAGCATAAGTCAATTATGTGACAGTGGTTACCAAGTATAATTTTACCCTATACACTGCACTGTTAAACTGGAACAACAGACGATTTTTATTGCTACCAGATTTGGAAACACTTAAAGTATTTCTTTAAATAGTCTCACCTCTCAAGATGTTAAGTGTTTAGTTGTTTCCGAAGATGAGAGTTGGAAGTGGCACCAGAGATTCGGTCATGTAAACATGAGGCTGATCTCCCACATTACAAGAAAAGATCTTGTTAAAGGAGTTCCGATACTAAGCTTTTCGAAAGACAAGATTTGTGATGCATGCCAAAAGGGTAAGCAAGCTTGAACTTTATTCAAACCCGTGAATAAGGTCACCTACTCGAAACCTCTTGAACTCCTTCATATTGATTTGTTTGGACTTATTAATACGGCTTCCTTAGGCGGTAAGAAATATGCTTTTGTTGTGGTAGATGACTATTCTCGTTTCACATGGGTTATCTTTATTGCCAATAAAAGCGATGCTTTAGAACACTTCATTCCTTTAACAAAAAGAATTCAAAATGAAAAAGGATATTTTATTAAAAGAATTAGAAGTGACCATCGAACTGAATTCGATGAAGCAAAGTTTGCTAAATTTTGTGATGAAAACGGTTACTTATATGATTTTTCTACACCTAGAACACCTCAACAAAATGGAGTAGTTGAAAGAAGAAATAGGGTTTTGCAAGAAATTGCTAGAACTATGTTAAATGAATACGACATCCCTAAATTTCTTTGAGCTAAAGTTGTAAACACTGCATGCTATGTTGTTAATCGAGTTATTCTAAGACCGTTTCTAAAGAAAACTCCATATGAGCTTTGGCATGGAAAAATTCCAAATGTCTCTTATTTTCGTGTTTTCTGGTGTAAATGTTTTATTTTAAATGATCGAGAATATAAAACAAAATTCGATGTGAAAGCGGATGAAGGTATCTTTGTTGGCTACTCTAATCATAGTAAAACTTATCGAATATATAACAAAAAGAAAACGAGTGGTTCAAGAATCTATTCATGTGACATTTGATGAATCTAACCCCATTTTAGCCAAGAATTCCTTGAGCTATGATCTTGCAGATCCGATTGGTAGTACACTAATTCCAGAATTAACTACCAAGCAAGATGATACTTCCGTTTCAGAAAATATCGAAGATAATACCAATCATGATGATGACATTATTGAAGCTGCACCCATACCTTGAAAGTTCAAGCATGCTTCCAGTCATCCCTTAGAGAATGTCATTGGAAGTCCAAATGCTGGAATCACAACCAGATCTATGGCGAGACGTAATTCTGAAGAAAATTCCGGAGATACTACCAATTATGCGTTGCTATCCTCCATTGAACCTAAAGATGTCAAAGATGCTCTAAATGATCCATCCT
>JACFYI010003544.1:1922451-1933790 GCA_014898755.1 Handroanthus guayacan | reverse complement strand
ACATTTATTGTTTTAAAATAATTTTTCGTATACATTAATTATTAACCAAATACAGAAATATAGTAAGAGACAGGTTGCTTTAAAATGTATGACTGACAAATTTACTCATACTTTGGACTTTGTTTCCTTGAAATGAAGTTTGCCTTCGCTGCCAAAAGGAAAAAAAAAGGTTTTCTTTTGTTTTCATTCTCATGAAAAGCATGTTTATTTTATAAAAATTAAAAGAAAAAGAAATTTGAAATGAGTGTAATTTACTGTGAATACATTCACAATACCAATTTATTGCCAAAAGAAAAATATAAAAAAATAAAGTAAATTTTTTAACTTTTTGTATTTTATTATAATTGAACGATAAATTAATAGCATTTTTAATTTCAATGTGTGTGCTTACATATTTAATATATAAATTAAAAGACTTATTGATTTTTATTTGTATTAAATTTTATTAATATATAATTTGTTATTGAAATTGTTGTATCAATTTATTTATATAATCGACGTTTATTTTCTTCAAAATTCAACTTATATTTTGTAAATAATTTTTTACCAAAAATGTAATTTAATATAATTTATTTCAAGGTTTGACACTTAGCCAATAAAAATTTGAAAGTAATATGAATAATATTTATAAACCCAATGGATATTGGATGGTACAGGATGGACACATTGAGTCTAAATGTTATAGGGCAGACCCCATGGTAAGGCCCAATGAGTTTTGGGTAGAGTAAAACTCGGGTCTAGTATTAAATTTTTATTGGGTTCGGGCTTTAAAAAAATAAAAACTTATCCATTGACATCTCTAAACACTTACTTAATGAACTTGAACCTAATTCACTTTAAAAACTAACTCCAAAGGTAGGGTTTGCCCAAAATGATATGAGGAGCCAATACCTATTCACCTCACATACTGGTGAGGAATTATAAGACATCTTTCAAAATGTGAAAGCAAACCCAAGAATAAAATAGGGCTACAGTATTTTCTTTCTTATCAATTAGAAGAATAGTAAATATGCCCATTAATTGGTTTCACATGGATCAAATAGAATGGTAAAATCAAATTGGCCTCATGGTTTATTAATGACGGGGGGCCCGAATTCAAACAAATTGCAATCTCGAATTCAGATGATAGACATTAAAAACGGACATTGTCCTTTTGCAGTTTGGGCCCTGTTCAGGTCGAGCAGACCCTTTAAGGTAAATTTTGGGTCAATGGAATCTTGGATGTTTCTTGTTGGAAGTAGTTCATCTGAGTTTGGAATACAATTGGCCTATGCATTAGTTTACCCTAGTTTCTTTTATTGGAGTCCCAAGGAATTATTTCAACATCATTCTTAATTAATATAAGTCCATCAAATAACATTGCATATCTTCAAATTTGGAAGTTCGAAACGTTAAATAAAACAATTTAACTTAGTATGGCAACAAATTCAGCTTAGAATCCAAGGCTATGATACTACATAAAGTCACGCTCAATTGATAAGTTGAATCTGGATCGATCTATTGAGTTGACATTTGATAAATAATTGAATTTAATCAGAATCTCCAGTTATTGATTACAAAAAACACAAGAAACAACAACATTAAAATCATTGGAAGGGGTCCTAGGAAAATTCTCCAGTACACAAGTTTGTAGAACTCAAATAAAAAGTCTAAAAATGATGAATGTCATTTCAAAATTAATAGAATGATTACCTTTGTCCAATTTTTATTGCAGTATTTAATTCATAGTGTTTCTTTGTTGTGGAGTATTGGTTTCTACTGTGCCTAAGGGGCATCCATGATGATGTCACATGCATCTACCAGACAACTCCCCTAAGGGTTTGGTCATGGGTCAATATTGTTAGTATATCGAACCCATATTATTAAAAAAAAAAAAGAAGCATCCATGGAGTGTTAGGGTTTTTACCATTATTTGTAGGAGCTTTTTGCAAAAACACCCTCTGTGAAATTCCTAATTGGCAAAAAACTCCCTATGTTATTTTTATTAGCAAACATGCCCCTTGTATTAATTAGACATTTGCTCAGCTCACCCAACCCTTGATTTTACCATTGATTTTAAACGTATCAAAAAAAAAAACCCTTGATTTTACCATTGATCGAGAGTGAATTTCCATTAATACCCTCATCTAAATTTTTCTCAAATCAAATCCCAATTTTTTAAGCCAAAGATAGCAGTTTTTTAATCCCAATTTTGGCAATGATATCTAAATTTGATGATGGTTTATTTTGGAATATTAAGAAGTGATTGATAAAATTCAATGGTCTATTCTGGAATATGAACTTACTATTTGCACTTGGTTTTGGTTGAGTTTAGTATTATAATGTAAACATACTTGATTTTTTAATTTTATTTGAATTTTTGGATGTTGTTTGGTTGGTTTAGTATGGGAAAATTATATTTTTAGTTTTGTAACTATACCATTTTTTGCTTTTAGTGCTATTTGTATTGACTTAACAATTTTAGTCTTATAAGTAGTAATAATTCACATTTTATGCCCTTTCTTACAGTTTTAGTCCTACCCATAGGACCAAAACTACATCATTATTACAACTTATAGGACTAAATTGTAGAATTTTTTACTACTTACAGGGCTAAAATTGATAAAATTGGACACAAATTGCAAATTATTAATACTTACAGGGCTAAATTTGTTGAGCCAATACATACATGATCAAAAGTAAAAAATGTAATTTCTACGTATTATAACATGAACTTATTGATTTTGTTTGAGTTTAATCTCATCGAAAATTCTTTGATGTTGCTTGGTTTAGTATAAAAATTTAAACTTATTGATTTTTGTGGAATTTAGTTGAGTTTAATCTTATTGAAATTTCTTGGATATTGCTTGATTGGTTGAGTTTAGCATTTTAATGTGACTTATTTATTTCTAAAGGAATTGGTCTGAGTTCATTCTTATTGAAAATTTTAGCACGTTGCTTGGTTGGTTGACTTTAGTGTTAGAATGTGAACTCAGTAAATTTTGTTGAGTTTGGTTTGTTAATTGAGTTTACATTTACAAACTTAATTTGGTTGAGTTTGTTTGAGTTTGGTTGCGTTATACATTTTGTTAACAAAAATAATAGAGAGGGTTTTTTGCCTATTAAGAATTTCATAGTAGGTGTCTATGCAAGAAGCTATTGAATATAAGGGTAATTTTGTCTTCTCATGCCATTAATTACACAACAACAGTGCATGAGTTACACACACTGAGTATAGGGGCTGCAATGCATTGACTAATTAACACATGGAGTATATTTGCTAATAAAAATAATAGAGAGGGTTTTTTGTGAATTAAGAATTTCACAGAGGGTATTTATGTAAAAAGCTCTTATTGGTAGGGATAGTTTGGTTTCGGGGGGCATTTCAACACATCATATATGAGGGCCCCAGGTTAATTAACTTAATTTGTATAATTTGATTATAATTATATTTATATCCAAAATAGTAATATTATTAACTCCCCCATTTTGTTTTAAAAATTACCAATGCCTCAACTTTGGAGATATAACATTTATGAAACTATCCCTTCCAGGCTTCCATAGTTCCATTAAGGTTTTCGATGGAAAATGCTGATATTATCACAAAAAAAAAAAAAAAAAAAAAAAAAAAAAAAGAAAGAAAGAAAGAAAGAAAGAAGAAGAAGGAGTAAACTTCCTAGTTTGCTCTTGAATATTTTGAAAGGGGGGGTGTAACTATAATTATTTATAGTTAAAAGGATGAAAATGAATAAAACACTCTAATTGTCCTATAGCCGTTGAAGCTCAAAATATTACCAATTTTACAAAATTTCCTGAGCATCTTTTATATATGCAAAGAGTTAGCGTCTATTAGTACATTTGTCATATATATGAAAATGTTTACTCAAGTACTAATATATGCAATAAATCTAATATTGTGTGTATATATATATATATTCCAATTTGTGATATTTTTGTAAATTAATGTATATCACCTAGTGTTGATAGTAATGTGATGGAGATGATTTCATGTATTGTAGTATCTAGCCTAACATTTTCCAACAATGCATCTCCATCTCATCTCCTAACTTACAGTAGAATCGCTCATGTTGGAGTAAGTTACAACCATTCATTTATTTCTTGCGGTTCCCATCAAATCTGTATAAATAAAATAGTTTACCTTAAGCTCCTCTCTTCATTGTACACATCTACTCTCCCTTAAAAGACTTGATATATATTCAAGGTCAATTAGAATTCAAGAAAACTATTCAATTTTCGTCCAAAATATGCTTACTAATTTGGGAAAAATGAAAAAGATTTGATATTCATTCAAATTCTAAATTGTATCTTATTACGCAACCGCTACTATGTGTGATGAACTTCTCTCTTACAAGCTTTGATGTGGTACATACTCCCTCATTTGCTTTCAATGCTAGTTAAGTCAGCCTTAACCTGTTGAAATGATTTTGTCGTGAAGAAAATTGTCAAAAAAACTTTAGAAAGAGAGAAACTGTTGAAGAACTTGTATCACTTCAAATATTTCTTGGATGTTTTATAGATGCAAGCTCTTACCCATTTACACTACCACCTCCTAAAATGAACGATCGAAATTAACTTAATCTAATGGCGAACGTTGCATCTCTTCAATGTTCATGGAGGATATTTACACAAGATTAATTTGGAATTCCACTTCAGGAGGTTTTGTACTTTTTTACAATTTTTTATATCATTCTAAAAGATTTTAGGAATGTCCCTCAATCTCAAACAATTTGATACTCAACAACAATTAGGTCAGGCCATGACACATGGCTCGATTTTCTTCCAAACTGATGAAAGTTGTGAAGGATTATCAAAATGACCCTCCGTCTCCAAAACGGGATCTCAACCCACTCGACTGCTACCAATGCTGAAATGTGGAGTAGAGGAGAAAATGAGGTTGGGGGATTTCTAGAAAATTAGAGTTTTATTAGAAAACACTACAAGAAAAGGCGGTTTTTGAGACGGAAACCTCCGTCGCAAATCCATCGATGGTTTTTCGACAGCAATATTTCCATCACTGAAACCCTTGTCGCAAATTTTTTGCGACGAAATTTTGAGACGGAATTTCCACATCTTCTGAGAAAGTCCTACCACCTCCAATATTATGGTTTAATTTTTCTCCAAATTCCGTATTGTATGCAAAGGATTATCAAAAAGACTTTCATGTGATGGAGATGATTTCATGTATTGTAGTATCCAACCTAACATTTCCCAATAATGCATCTTCATCTCATCTCCTAACTTACAGTAGAATCACTCATGTTGGAGTAAGTTACAACCATTCATTTTTTTCTTGCGGTTCTTATCAAATCTGTATAAATAAACTAGTTGACCTTAAGCTCATCTCTTCATTGTACATTTCTACTCTCTATTAAAAGACTCAATATATATCCAAGATCAATTAGGATTCAAGAAAACTATTCAATTTTCTTCTAATAAATGTTTACTAATTTTGGAAAAATGAAAAAGATTTTTTGAAAAATGAAAAAGATTTGATAGTCATTCAAATTCTAAATTGTGTCTTATTACACAGCCGCTACTATGTGTGATGAACTTGTCTCTTACAAGCTTTGATGTGGTACATATTCCCTCATTTGCTTCCAACGCTCGTAAAGTCAGCCTTAACCTGTTGAAATGATTTTGTTGTGAAGAAAATTGACAAAGAAACTTTAGAAAGAGAGAAACTCTTGACAAACTTGTATTACTTCGAATATTTCTTGGATGTTTTATAGATGCAAGCTCTTACCCATTCACACCACCACTTCTTAAAATGAACGACGGAGATTAACTTAACCTAATGGCGAACGTTACATCTCTACAATATTCATGGAGGATATTTACACAAGATTATTTTGGAATCCTACTTTAGGAGGTTCTATACTTTTTTGCAATTTTTATATCATTCTAGAAGATTTTAGGAATGTCCCTCAATCTCAAACACTACGATACTCAACAACAATTAGGTCAGGCTGTGACACATGGCTTGATTTTCTTCCAAACTGAGGAAAGTTGTAAAGGATTATTAGGGGGACCCTTCATCTCCAAAATGGGATCTCAACCCACACGACTGCTACCAATGCTGAAATGCAGAGTAGAGGAGAAAATAAGGTTTGGGGATTTCGAGAAAATTAGAGTTTTATTAGAAAACACTACAAGAAAAGGCAGTTTTTGCGACCGCCGCTAAATGATGATTAGCGATGATTTTTCGATGAAAATATTTCCATCACTAAAGCCCTTGTTGCAAATTTTTTATTGCGGAATTTTGCGACGGAATTTTCATGTCTTTTGAAAAAGTCCCACCGCCTCCAATGTTATGGTTTAGTTGTTCTCCAAATTCTGTATTGTATGCGTAGGATTATCAAAAAGACTTTCATGTGATGGAGATGATTTCATGTATTGTAGTATCCAGCCTAACATTTCCCAACAATGCATCTCCATCTCATCTCCTAACTTACAGTGGAATCGCTCATGTTGGAGTGAGTTACAATCATTCATTTATCTCTTGCGGTTCCTATCAAATTAAAAGTGTATGAATAAACTAGTTAACCTTAAGCTCATCTCTTCATTGTACACATCTACTCTCTGTTAAAAGACTCAATATATATTCAAGATCAATTAGGATTCAACAAAACTATTCAATTTTCTTCCATAAAAGCTTACTAATTTGGGAAAAATGAAAAAAGATTTTTTGAAAAATGAAAAAGATTTGATATTCATTCAAATTCTAAATTGTACACCATTATGCAGCCGCTACTATATGTGTGACGAACTAGTCTCTTACAAGCTTTGATGTGGTACATACTCACGTATTTGCTTCCAACGCTCGTTAAGTCAGCTTTAACCTATTGAAATGATTTTGTTGTGAAGAAAATTGACAAAGAAACTTTAGAAAGAGAGAAACTCTTGAAGAACTTGTATTATTTCAAATATTTCTTGGATGTTTTATAGATGCAAGCTCTTACCCATTTACACTACCACCTCCTAAAATGAACAACAAAAATTAACTTAATCTAACGGCAAATGTTACATCTCTGCAATATTCATGGAGGATATTTACACAAGATTATTTCGGAATCCTACTTTAGGAGGTTTTGTACTTTTTAACAATTTTTTATATCATTTTGGAAGATTTTAGGAATGTCCCTCAATCTCAAACACTTCAATACTCAACAACAATTAGGTTAGGCCGTGACACGTGGCTCGATTTTCTTCCAAATTGAGGAATGTTGTGAAGGATTATTCGAAGGACCCTCCGTCTCCAAAACGGGATCTCAACCCACACGATTGCTACCGATGCTGAAATACGGAGTAGAGGAGAAAATGAAGTTAGGGGATTTCGAGAAAGTTAGAGTTTTATTAGAAAATTAAATTAAATCCCTAAAAAAATCCATAGTCCTACATTTCTGTAAAACGCCTTGCATTATTTAATTATTTCTAGAATAAAATCAACCACACTTGAAATTTCCCAATAATCTTCTCATCAATTAATGTACATTTCAACAACAACATTAATTTTCCTAAAACCCATTAAATCAACACCAATTAAGCAAAGTCCACACATTTTACTGAAGTTTCAACTTTCATGTGATGGAGATGACTTCATGTATTGCAATATCTAGCCTAACATCTCCCAACAACACATTTCCATCACTCTCTTCTTTAATAACATAAACAGAAAAAGGACTTGCTTACATTTGTTTACAATATTAGGGTACTCTCTTCGACATTACTCCCTCTCCTCTCACACTATACACACATTTATACAGCATATATATTTGCCCTTGAATATATATATATATACATATACGCACGCACACACACACACATAATAAAAAAAGATAAAGAAATTGAAATGACAAGGGCTAAAAAAAGCTAAGTTTGGGAAAATGAGCATTGTGATTTGTGAGGCAAACAATGCAGTGTTTGGTACACCATTCTATGCATTTTTCTTCCCCACTTCTCCTTCTTTTGCCTATCCCTTGTCTCCTCCACGTCCAAACACGCCAAAACAAATTGTTTATCTCTCACCACTCCACGTGCACACACACTCAATGTGTCATCTATACATAACACCAAAATCTCACTCCCCCTCATTCCACAAGTTCATATACTTTTGCCCCCTCTACAAAAACCTAAAAACATTTTGCCATATCCCAAGGATTCTAATATAAAAATTAAACTATAAACTGTATCACCATGCAGACTCATTCTTTCCCATACATATCTTCAAGTGAAAGTAATTTCTACAATTTGGAAGCCGATGAAGAAGAAGATGATGAATGTTCCACTTTGCTGTCTCTTGGTCCTCCAGGGCAAAGCCAGCAGCAGAAGTACCACCGGAGATGCGTGGAGTACAATCAGGGGCAGAATTTGGAAAACCCTAGTGGTGAAAATGGTGTCACAGTGGCCCTTCATATTGGGCCACCGAGTGGGTCTGGATCATCAGTAGCCATTGGAGGAGGAAACCCTAGTGATCAAATGGCGGGTGCAGAGGGACAGTACTGGATTCCAACTCCGGCTCAAATCCTTGTTGGCCCTACCCAATTTTCTTGTTCTGTTTGCAATAAAACTTTCAACAGATACAACAACATGCAGGTTAATTCTTGGTTGTGGAATAATGTTCATTTATCTATTTGGCATTTGCTTGTTTAGAATTACAGAGTTGTTTTCTTGTTCTATTTTTTTGCCTTCTTTAATTTGTTCCTCACACATATTTCACCTAATGCTACATTTGGTTCAAAGAATTTTGGGAGAATTTAAGAAGGAAACACATACCTGCCAGTATTAATTAGAGCCAAAATTACATCATTTGAAGCACGAAAAGAATTTTTTTTAATATTTTCCTTTGTAAATTCCATGATCCAAACGGAGGGTTTTTCCTCCTCTTTTTCCCTTCACCCCATGAATGTTTTCAAGCATCAAACTTTACTGACACACAAACATTTTACACACCTTGTAGTGCTTCATTAGGGATGGTAAATTTGTGGCTTGTTTCTATATATTGGCCTAATCTTATGCATATTTCTTCATTTCTTTGTGATTTTAGTTATTTTTTGGGCAATTAAATCTTTGAACCTTACTTCCCAACATTCACCAAAGAGTCATCAAAACTTAATTTCAATTGACAAAACCAAGAAAATTCTACTTTTGATTCTTAATTAAGTTGACTCTTTACTACGCATGCTCATAAAATTTACTAACCAAATATCAAATGAATTTTTCTTGTGGTTGCTCTAATTTTGGTCTCTATTTTAGATGCATATGTGGGGGCATGGCTCGGAATACCGAAAGGGCCCAGAATCTCTAAGAGGCACAAAACCCGCCTCCTCAATTCTCAGGCTTCCTTGTTATTGCTGCGCAGAGGGATGCAAGAACAACATAGAACACCCAAGATCCAAGCCATTGAAGGATTTCAGAACACTTCAAACTCACTACAAACGCAAACACGGCACTAAGCCCTTCGGCTGCCGGAAGTGTGGGAAGCCATTCGCCGTGCGAGGCGACTGGCGCACGCACGAAAAGAACTGCGGAAAGCTCTGGTTTTGCATTTGCGGATCAGATTTTAAGCACAAGAGATCTCTCAAAGATCACGTGCGGGCTTTCGGACAAGGCCATGCGCCACATAGTGAGAATTTGTATTCATATGATCATGTTGAGGTGGAAGATTTAGAGGAAGAGGAAGAGGAGGAAGAAGAGAGTTAGAAGGGTGTAGTCACGATCATGATCATGATCATCGTCATCAAACATGTGAACTTTTATTACTAGTGCCATTTTTTTTTTCTCTTACCAACTGGGATTGATTAGCGACTCTTTGGCGTTTAGTGTGTGTATTGACAGACAGAGAGGACAAATAGTATAGTGAAAGCCATGCATTAATGTTGGAAGTGCCAGTTTCAATTTTTCTATATGATTAAATTATATTAAGTTTGTAATTCAAGTACATACATACATATATTTGCATTGAGGGCACGGATCGAGAGAAAAAGATAATAGAATTAGAGAGAGAAGTGAAGAGGGTACATAATTTTTGGTCAAGTGAATTCAGCAGCCCACTGAGAAAAATTGGCAGAAAACTCAGATATGACTGCAGCTGGAACAGTCTCAGAATCTCATTACCTTGCATTTTGCCATAGATTTCTTTCTCTCTCTGACTCTCTCTTTTCTCAGAAACACACAGTGGGACGTGTATTGAGTGAATCTTGAATGTTGATCATGAATTTAAATTTTTTTAATTATTTTTTTTTTCAAAAAGAAAAAGAAAAATTAATTGGGTCTGAGGTTGGACTAGAACTACTAACACTTTGATGGAGGAGTTTGTCAGAAGGTAAGAATGGACCACTGGAAGTTTCTGTTTTTGGGGTTTCACCCAAAGGATTACCTTTTACCTTTCAGACCAACAACAAACAGATACTACATAACATGTTTCAGAACCACTGTTCTTACCTTCTTTAACCCTAATACCAACAACATATATATTGTGCATTGCTTACACATTATACAGTGTCACCATCCTGTCAAGGCCTTTTTCGCTCCCTCTCCCTCTGGCTTTTTAATTTCCATTTCTTCTTTTTTCTTTTTCTCTTTATTTTATGTGCCACTTTCATGATATATATGTATGTGTATGTGAAGTTGATTGATTTGGGCATGCATGCATGCATCAATCTTTTTGCACTTTGTTTCCTTTTTCTTTGTGTAATTTACACCACTCTGATTTTCACTTACCTCCAGCAATATCTTGTCTTTCAGATTTCTTGATTTTATGATTCAAAATAGGTGCAGAAATATCTTCAAATCTTGGCTTTATCAGATACCTCAAAATAGCCAAGTTATGTTGATAGATATATAATATTAATTCAGAAGCAAAGAACCAAAAAATAGAAAAGGATATGTGGTAGGGTTTTCTGAGTTATCAAGTTGGACCTCTGAGAAGTACATTGTGGGGTTCACATTTGACTTTTGTAATATCAATTGCTTCCCTTTTTGAAGTGGGAGTTGAAAAAGGGGAGGATTTCAAAAATTTATTTGAAATGTTAGTATTAAGTGATATATGGTTATGATATATTGGTAATTATAGTCATATGTGGTTATGAAATATTGACAATTATGTTAGGCATTTCTGTTTTTCAGCAAGAAATATTTTCAAAAGTAAATTAGGGAGTTAGGAAATAGAGCGTTATTGGTTATGAACCAAAACAAAAATAAAAAGCAGAAGCATTGCAAAATTAAGGAGATTGTTTAATTCTTATTTTTAATTTCTGAAATAGGAATGAAGAGATAAATAAATTAATATATATGTGGTTTAATTAGGGATGGAGAATTGCATAATGGAGAATTGAATCCGT
>JACFYI010003544.1:1902221-1922411 GCA_014898755.1 Handroanthus guayacan | reverse complement strand
CCAACAATTTGTAGAAGCTGACAATTAATTACAATTTAAGAAAAGTGTTCAAATATCACATAATTACTATTGATAATGGTCTTGTACATAAAATGTAGAAAAAAGGTGACTATGTTTTTTATAAGTTTCAACTAAGAAAAGCATATGTGCAGTTTCTAATGGTTCTTAACTAAGAATTTGTTTATAACCTAATTTCACGTTCTTGACGATGATTTTGAAGGCAATTCTTACATCTACTGGTTTATCAAGCTTGAAGCATGATGAACGATATTAAAAAGTGATGTATTATATGAAATCAAACTCGTAGTAGTCAACTCCTGAACTTAAAGAGTTAAAATCTCATACCCATACAAATTTTACGGGTAATGATTTTTTATATGCTATTGAGTAATTATCACCCACTGAGTTTACTTTTAGAATGAGTTAGGCTTAAATTTGACTTTCAATGGGGTGTTAAAGTCGGGATGGGATTCCCTATTCCAAATGGTATTTCATCTCCTATTTTATGATTTTAAATATATGACATGTGTATTCCATTTATTATTAAATATTTTTATAAGAAAATATTTAATACACGTGATATGTATTTAAGAGCATGGAATAGGAGATGAAACACCATTTGAAATAGGGGATCTCGTCCCGTTAAAGTCAGATCTATTTCTAATATTGAGTTATGCAGTATTAAGTGACTTATTTCATGATGCTCACTCTCCAATTAATTATACACGCATGCATTATTTATGTATATGTATAGCTAGGTGAACTAGCTATCTTAGGAGTACCTGACCTCAGTAATAGCAAAATACAATTTCATGGTCCCCAATACTCTGTGTGACTCATTGTCCATTTCGTAAGAGATAAAAAGTAACATTTTGAGTCAGAAAACAAAAATAAAGCAAAAGGAAAAATAACCAACAACTCTGCACAGAAAACTGTAGGTGATGAACAAGACGTCGAGGCAAATGAAGGGTTTTTATCTCCATGTCCAGATGCTATATGCCCTAGATAAACTTAAGTCAACCTTTTCAGACTTGCCCTGCTATTTTTATTTTTATTTTTATTTTTTGTTATTTCTGTTGTTGTTGCTGAGACAAAATTTGAGGGTAATGGTAGTTGAACACTTTGATACCATTCATTTCACCTCTGGAAAATAAATATATATATATATACACACGTAAGGAGGTATATATATACACACACCACCCATTGCATTATGATTATATATATTTGATTAATTTACGGCAAAACAATAAAAAGATTCGACCAAATTTGAGAAATTTTAATTCGGATCCTGTTTGGCCGAATTCAGGATGAATCAATTAACTATGGTTTAAATATAAAATGGATGCCACACCTCTTGCTATATAATTAATCAAATTCTTCAAATTACTTCCAATTGAGTTGGCTCTTGAGCTCAATAGCATCCGCTAAGAGGGCCTCGATCCGGTCTTACGTAGATTTCACCGGTTCACACACAAAAAAAGAAAAAAAAGGTTATATGGTCCACACTATAAAAAAAAAATAACAAAGGTAGCAAAAAAATTGATTAACAATGTAAAAAGTGTTACTAATTTGACATAACAACACTAAAAATAAAAAAAGTTATATTTTGTTTAAAAAAAGAAAGAAAGAAAGAAAGAAGATAGTTATAGTGACACATGTATAGTGACAATAAAGTGTTTATATTGTCATTATTAATAATTAATGACACATCTATGGTAACTACGTACATAGTTATAGCAGCAAAAATTCAGTCACTATATTATAGTAGCACTTTTTATATATGTGTCAATAGTAAAAATTTAAATTAAAATTGCTTTTTTCTTAGACAATCTATAATTCTATATGGTGACAATACAGAAGATTTATAATTTTTATATTATCACACAATTTTTCATTTATATTAAATCTATTTGTAGTGCCAGATCATGCTATGTTAGTTGTACTGATCTTGGCACACAATGAACTCTAAATACACTGCCAAAAAAAAAAAAAAAAAAAAAAAACCAAGACAAAGAATTTTGTGACAATACAAAGATTGTCACTAATAATATGTATTAAGTGACAATAATTTTTATTTTATCACTAATAATATGTTTTCAGTAATATATATAACTTTTTTATTATCATTATATAGCTTATTAGTGACAAAAAATAGTGTTTTAAATTGTTAGTATAGATAATTAGTGATATATATATATGGTGACAGTATATAGTGATAATTAAGAATTTAGTGACAAGATTTTTATTGATAGCAAGTAGTCACTGTAGTATGCGACTAATTATCAATAGTGATAATACAAACATATTTTTGTTACTATTAAGATTGTTAAGAGTCATTTTTGTGATAAAATATAAATCTTTGTCACTTTTTGTATAGGAATAGTGATCATTTTAACATTGTCATTCAATTTTTTGTTACTATATTTTAATTTTTTGTAGGGAAATTTCCATGATAAATTAAAGTAAAATTAGGTATGCAATCTTTAATTACAAAATACTCTTCCCTCATGCTCCTCAGATTGAATAGACCTTCACTTGAAAGTCGGACGGTCATCGCCGGTGGCTTTTTTGAACAAATCATTCTCATCACCTCCAATCTGAGAACTCATATGCAGTACGTGTTCCTCCACAATTTATTTCCTTCGGAATTATGTCGAATTTCAGAAGCATTCGATATCTAAAAGTACAACACATGAGACCAATTAATGATGTACTAGAGACCGATACTACGCCTGTTAGTGTACTCAATACCAATCGGCGAAATTAACAGCCGTCACCTGAGGGGCTCACCCTCAGTTAGCAACTTCCAGAAGAGCATAACCGACGGAGTTGGCGCCGTCACCGGCTTAAGCACCAGCTCAGCTACCCGGCAAATCCTTAATTTTCTTAATTTAAATTAAATGTGAAATTAATAGGTCAAAATATGGTGCAATTTAATTCAGTCCCTTTCAGTACGCTCCCTCGATTCTCGAACACCCAGAGAGCCACCTGTCACAGCCAAGTAATGTCCTGATCATCTCTGTCTTTGGACGGCCGTGATTCCTATTTCTCGCCGACTGATCTCGTACGAACACATATAGTTTTTGAACTTTCGCTGAAAGATTAAGAACGGGAACTCATTGTTTTTACGTACTTGGGTTGAATATCATTAAGGCGTTGATTTCTATGCATTGGTGTTTGAGAACTTTTAGATTAACTGAGGTTGTAATAATCATACCTACGATTTCTGGCCTGTCTTGTTTAGATGCATTTTTCGTATAGGGAGACTCATCTGAATTTTAATTACGAGAGTCAATATGGGCCGGAAAAAGGGTTTATAAGTTATTTAAAGTATTTTATAAAATATTTGCCAGTTTATAATATATCAAGTTAAATTGTTTGATTTTCTTAATTTTGAAATAAGATGTTGGAATTGCATTTATATTTTAGTGATGAGAGCCCATAATCATATTTTCAGGTACGAAGACGTTTCATATCGGTCATCCAGGCCAAATTATCAATTCAGCATGTCCAAATTAATGATTGTAACTCGTCCATTAAATTAGATGTACATATGATGGCCAAATCTGACTACTACATTATTTAAATTATTTTATGAAATTTACATAATATTTGTTTGATCATTTTGTCTCATTACTCATTTTACTGGATTCCTCAATAATCATATCTTCTTCCAACCCAAAAGAATAGTTTTAACTTATAATTAGATCATTCCAAATTTTTTGATAATATAACTGTATATGCAAGAGAAAAATAGAAATTGGTAGGAAAAATTATAAAAGCTCTAATCCAGAAAAAGGAAAAATTAGCAAAGAAAATAGAAATGGATACATACGTACAGAAAACCATGTGTATGTAGATGTAGAATATTCGGATTCTAATAATTGCAATGGAGATTTTATTGTCTCCCCCATAAATAACTGTAGTCCTCTCAGATGTGAAGGGAAATAATAAAATATCAAATGGTGACAGAATGTAATATCCGTATATTTACAGGGAGATGTATATAAGAAGAAGATGAGGACAAAAAAGCAACAACCTCTGCTCAACACCTAACCCAATCAAAGTCTCAACAAATCCCATGCATTTTGTCAGTTTGAGTGTTCTTCAAGAACACAACGAGACTCGAGTTGACAAGAAAGGGAAAGGGTAGCATTTGATTTAAATATTTCAGAATATTTTAAAAATTTTTCAAAATAAAATTTAATGTTTTGTCAAAATATATTCTTTGGAAAAAAGTACTTTGAAGCAAAATCTAACAGAAGTTTTCAGTTTGACCCCATTATATTGAGGGTCTATGTCCATTTCTATAATAATTATTAGTCAATTGTATGAAATTCTCACTAAAAGTATAATAGCAGTGACAACAAAAATTAAATGACAACATGTGAAAGTTGCCACTATTACATAACTAATTCATAATATTGATATTTTTTAAATGACAATAGTTCTTGTTTTATAAATTATCATAATACAACTTAATAAAGGACAACAACTAGTTTTCTAATTGTCATTATAAACATATAGTGATATATGTATATTGATAAAAAAAATATCCATATGATTTGTGTCTTATGATAAAATTTTCAGTGTCACTAACAGTGACAATTTGAATACTATAATTTTTATCACTATTGAATTTGTGAAAATCATTATTATGACAAAATAAATTTGTCACTATTAATAATAATAATATATATATAATTAGTGACATATATATATATATATATTGTCACTTAATATATTTTCACTGTTTTTTTGTTTTCCCCTTCTTGTAGTGCCTAATGTAGGTTTTATAATGGGATATAGATGATGTGAGAATTAAGATATCCAACCTGTCTAAATAAAATTAAAAGCCAGACCACCCTGATTTCTCTGAGTATTTTCTAAGCCATGCCCATTTTATGTGAGACTTAAGTAGGAAAAAGGCCGGCGGGCGTGGGGCGGGCGGGGGAGGAAAAAAGGAAAGGTCTTTCTTTCAAGCGAGAAGTAAGATACAACTGGCCTACGTCAAAGTCAATCACGCGACAGTGTACCTTTCGTTTTCCCTTTCTTTTTCTTTTTTTTTTTTTTTGTCCTTTAAGAGGAAAACGATCAATACATTTAATTCTTAACATCAATACATCAAATTAATAATATTCAAAATCAATAACTAAAAGGAAAATCTCTAACTAAACTACTATATAGTGGAAAATCAAACAAAACTACCATTCAATAGAATAAAATGCCCCACAGGCATTCAGGGGATATCGAACTCATGATCACTAAATCATGAGACCTCCTCCTAACTAATCAAGCTAAGGGCTCACGGGCATAGTGTAACCTTAGTGAGGGCAAGAAGCGAAAATATAGGTAGCCGTTGATTTGTAATTCAAATAACACTTTCTAAGAGTTAAATTAGAATGCATTGTCAAGAAATGGAATAGGGTGATTTACAAAAACCATCCTTGAGGTTTGGTATAATTACAAGAATCACCCCCGAGGTTTAGCAAATTATAAGAACCACCCTTGACGAAGGGATATTTTTAAGATTTACGGAAAGTTGATAATGTTACTGTATAGGCAAAGAGTAAATTTTAAAAGTAATATTGGAATTTACTTTTTTTACATACGTTAACATTGTCAATTTCCGTTAAATCATAACGATATTGCTTCGTTAGGGGTGATTTTTGTAATTTACCAAACTTCATGGTTAGTTCTTGTAATTACACGAAACCTCAAGGGTGATTTTCGTAATTCACCCTATAAAGTATTATATGAGTGCAAAAATGAGGACATAACGCATTAATTTACCGCAAACCCAAATCCATATTAAAAAAATACCGTAAAATTTGTCATATGATTACATGAACTAGAATATCCCATTTTCTAAATCTATCTTAATTCTTTTATTTATTTATTTATTTTTAAAGAGAAGTGATTACATAGTTGAAAATTTTCCAATCTTACTACATAGTAGAAAAGCAGCTCCATACATTGATAGAAATTGAACCTATAACCTCTAAATCATAAAATCTCCATCTTATCACTCCTATAAAAGCCTTATCTATACATACATACATACATACATATATATATGTTGCTTCCACTTTCCAGATCTAAGTTGAGCCACGATATACAAACACAAACAGGGGGTGCAAATGAATCCACAGAACTGTTTTGATGGTCCAGCCCAATTGAAGATCCAAAAAAGAAAAGTGGATTCCTTTAGAGTGAACCTTGGTCGTTCAAGGATAACGCCGAAAACTAAGTTTTATGATTGATTTTAACAAGTATTAAGAGAATATTGAAGTCTTAAATAGAGAAAAATGAAACCAGTACTACATTCTAGGAATTTTTCCAATGAGTTAATAACGAGTTTTTTTTTTTATGAGTTAATTACGAGTTGATATTTATTAGATGAAAAATATTGAAAGAGAGGGAAAGTTCTTATCTATACTTTTATTATAAAAAAAAAAGAAAAGAAAAGAAAGAAAGAAAGAAATTTTTTTTTTTTTATATTTAAAATGACAAGTTCGAATTAGCGATCATGGCATTCCCACATGTGGGAGCCGGGGGTTACTCCCTCGTCCCCGTCCCTCAATCCCACCTCACCCCACTCCCCATCCTTGTTCCCAATCTCCATGGTGGGAAGTTTTTGTCTCCCATTGTTGTTCTCTGAATCCTCACGGGTTCTACTCCTCACGAGATCTCTGGGGTAATAAAATTAAATTTAAAAAAATAAAAAATATGTAAAATAATCTACTAAAAACAATATATATATAGATATAGATAAAAAAATGATTGTATTAAGAATAAAAATTAGAGATTTAGAACAAGTTAGATTTAAGTTATTTATATTTTTATTGTTTATATTTTTTATTGTTATGATTATAAGTAACATTATTAAAAAGATTAACATATCATATTTGTATATATATAAATACAGGACATTATAATCATTTGATGTGGACGGAACCCCACGGAGCGTATAATTCCCAACCCCCTCCTTGCACTAGCACCAGAGATATTTTTATCTTCATTCCCATCCCACAGTAAAAATCTCTCCACATTTGGGTCCCCAAATTCAAGAATTCCCCCGAGGTTCTTGAGCTTGCAATACTTTTGCCATACCTAATTGATATATTAATTTGAACTCTCTAATTTCACCCTTCCAAATTGCAACATCTTCAATATTTTGAATGGCAACTACTTTCAAACCACCGTTTTTTGGTATTAACATTTTTGGAATTTTCATTTTCATATTTCCATATCTCAATTATTTGAAATGAATAAAATACATTTAGTTATAGCTAGATTCAAGGTTGTGGCTCTAAAACGTGAGAAAATGTTTCTCTGGGTCAGGGTTCTTAGTTCTTAGGGTTGGGTTGCCTCAAAGTTAGATCCGTCTGAATCATGTGACCGCGTTTACTAAAATTTGGCCCAAATATCATAGGTTTGCTCAGGGTTGGGTCCATCGCACCCTAACCATCGGGAAAACCAACTTGGCGCAGCCCCAGGTTCAACCTATGAGCCCTTGTGACCATGCCAGCATCATTATAACTTTCAAAAAAAAAAATGGATGCGAATATAATAATATGACGCATCTAGAATATGTTATCATCCTTTATTTTTTGTTATTTTATTTCTCATATAACTTCGATTTTGTGTAAGAATATCATCCCCAAACTTCTCTTCATGTAATTGTCGTTTTTCAATTCAGGCTCTTCCATAATTTGTAACAAATTTGTCAATATATGTACATATTTTTTTAATATCATATGCACTGTAAGAAATTTGAGCAATTACTATTGAAAGCTGATGTTGACAAAATATTATAATGGTGAAAAGTCATTTTCTACGTCTTCGACACGGTAGTAATTCAAAATTTTAGTATGCAAAAAATCTACAAGAATATATAATCATAGTGGATGTTTTTTAACTTTGATATGGGGAATAGAAAAATATATTTAGTTTGTTAATTTTAGGTCACCAACTATTGCTTCCACCACAACTATTAAATTTCGATTATCGGCTACGAATTTCACCGTAGCTATTAATATTTTGACTACAAAAAATCATTTCTTTTGCGGTGATAATTTGCTCCTCTCTCTCTCTCTCTATTATTTAATTCAGGATTCATAAAATGTGATTTTGTTTTTGTTTTCTCATTTGATCATATAGCCTATTACGTTAATCAATCGAAAATTTTCCATTATTTTATCTGTTATTAGCTAAAGATTTCTAATTATTTAAAAGTCAAATAATTTTATTAAGTTTTTATTTTCTTGGTACAAATTCTTTCAAATAACACATATTGTACATGCTCACTAGTAAAAACTTAAAAGTGAATAACTTTAGAGCAATAATTAATATTGTTAATGTTAATACACATTTCTTTATTTTCACATTAATATTTTTATCATCATTAACATAATCCACATTTCTTTATTTTCACAAAGTTTATGACAGTTAATTAAACTCAACATATAAAATTTTACATTTCAAAAACATCACAATATTTTTTTTTTAAAAAAAGAAAAACACCAAAACGCAGCAAAGATCCTACAGTATTACTCATTTGCCTAAAGTTAGTAGATCTATCTCCAGTATGGGCATACGTGATAAATGGAATAAGTATCGCATGCCATAGTATAGATATTTTAGGAGACCAAAACTATAATCCAAAAGCATGCCAACAAAAATAAACTCACCAATAATAAATAAATCATAACCAAAAAAAAAAAAGAAAAAGGTTGCATATAACTGTTCAAAACTGTGAAAAGAACACATCGGGAGTTTTTTTGTATTTCAAATATTTCTCCACCTCTAAGTTCTCTTCTTTCTTTTTCGTCTGAGATTTAGATTACTGTACAATTGGAAACCTTTTTCTGCAACTTGCAACAACACCATCCGCTATCCCCTTTCCCAACATAAAACATCATCTACACTTCAAACAAGAACAAGATTAACAAATTACAATTACAAAAGGAAAAAAGTTAGAATTAAATGTCACAAAGCATTAATGACCCTTTGTTTCTTGCTTGAGTTTAATCCCAAAAGCTCCATTTCTATCATCCTTTTCCCACTGCAACTACCATCAATGGCGACGGGGCCACCATTTCTTGGCCCTTCAAATATGTTGACTCCGAATAGCCTAACCATCTGAACCGGATGAACCGGTCCAGGTACTGATCCATTATTCCTTGCTTTCCAGTCAATGTAAAGCTGCTTTTCCGGTCCGGTTGATCGCTGGAAACTCACAATGTCACCGGCCCGCAAGTTCTTCTCCTTCACGAACCGGCTCCATCCTTTTGTTAGAACATAGCTTTGGCTGCTGTTCCAGTACGAGTACCTAAATCTCCACACTTTGCCGCCGGAATCTTCGAAGTTCAATAAGATCCCTTTCGAAGTGTTTCCGCTCTGTAAAGGGAAGTGTTTTTCTGCGTGTTGTTTGGGAATAACAAGTCTGTTAAGTTTTCCGACGTCGCTAGGCGTCACAGCTTTTTCAAAAAGCTGCTCGCGGGCTTTCGCCGCCCTGTCGCCTCCGCTGGAGAAGCTAAAGATTCCATCTTTGGCTGCCCTGTTTCCGCCGTAGTTTCTCCGACTCTGCTCTAGTTCATCATTGTACGTGTGTTTTCTGAGCATGTCAACAATCTCAGCTTTCGAATGGGAATTCAAGAAAGCTGCTTCGATTTCATCTTCTTTTTCCAACAATGTCTTGAAGTTAGTGACAGCGTCCCGGCCACGGAACCGCTGCGCGGCGGTGTCGTAAGCTCTGGCGGCTTCTTCTTCTTCATTGAAAGTGCCTAACCATACCCTTTGGTGCTTCTCGTAGATTTGCGCACCCCACCTGCCATTAGGCTGAGGGACAACGCCTTTGAATCTCGATGAGGGCAGCTTTCTGGACTCGGCTTCGACTCCACTTTCAGAGTCGATGATCACGCTGGCGCCGCTGCCGACGCGATAGAGACTCTCCGGCGGCTTGGTTGGCGGTGAGTTAGACGGCGGCGTGATTGATATGGAGTCGGTGGTTGTGCTTTCATCTACGCTGCTTCCATCCATTTTCTCGTACAGTCCTCGCAAAGAAAATGATAGTATATGTGATATATTCTTGTGAGAAAGATACCGATGGGATAGAATAAGAAAGCAAGAAAAAGAAGCATATGAACTGCGAGATGAGTCGTTGTGTGTATATATAGGAATTGCCCAAGATTTGTGTGGAAATATAATAAAAGTATAAAGTAGTTGGATATTGTATAGATTTTGGAAATAAATATATGTATATGGAGATATGGAGATGTGGGTGAGGTGGGTCAACTCTTGAGATGGTAAGGAACCAGGAAGATTCATGGGGAGGTGGGGTCCTAATTGTTTAAATCTTAATGAGATCTCTCCGTAGTTGTGAATGTAATAGGAGAAAGTATGTGTGTGTTGTGGGGTGGGGTAAAGAAGATAATGAGGGGCAAGTTGATGGGATTCACATGAGTGTGGACCGTGTTTTGGTAAGTTCATCCCCCCTGAGCTTTGCTGCCACTGATGACTATAAGTATGGCCTCCCCACCTATACACACATAATACACACACATGTCTATAATACCTGTATATTAAACTAAAAAAGCTATAACAACAGTCTTCATAAACTTAAATGCTTAAAAAATTTGAAGATTTTCAATTTTATGCCAACTTTGTTTGAGTAAATCATTACGTGTCTATAATTAGTCTGGTGAATATCATTAAATGTGTCACAATAAATCGTATGATAATTGTCAACTTCTCTTTTAGTGGCATCTGACACCTATTAAAGCGAGGCATCTTACTCACGATAATCGTAGGAGAGTTGATGAATATAACCCCGATTCAATATGGTGTGTACTGAACAAATGTGAAATAAAACACTCTACTCCTAACTTGGTCCGATCTAATGAGGAATTCTATAGGAAGATAATAATGAGATTATAATAGCATATTTTTATATTTGTGCCACATTATAATAGGTTTTTCAATGTTTTTGTGACACGTGGCATTATCTCTACATCAGAAATCAATTTAAAAGTATGGACTTTAGATCTAAGTCAAGTTTATTCGAGCAAAAAAGATGATTCTAGCATGCTTAGAAATTTTTCAATGCAAAAAGCATCAACATTAAAATAGTTTAATGTATTGATTACCCATTTTAAAATATGTATGAAATATTTATATAAGAAAATTTTCACAAGTATTTTCATAGTACATGAGAAGAATCATGCATGCTACGTGGATAATAAAATCCACCCAATAGTAGCACAATTTGACATGGCACATCATTAATGTAGGTAAGAGCGCGTGTGGGTGTGGCTGTGGGGGATGTTTATCTAGAAAACAATTGGAGTAATAAAAGCAGATGACACCAAATAATAGAGTAGATTTTGATGAAGTATCAGCATCAGATAAGATAAAAAAGAAAAAAAAAATGGAAATTAAATGAAAACAAGGGGGAAGTAACAATCTTCCACTAGGATGGGGGTTGTATGGACCACTGTCAATGAGGCATGGATAGACTTGAAGACAAAAGGGGCTCATCCAATAAGAATTTTCCCTTTGAAAAATCTTACGTGGCGTGATCCGATTCGTGACCTTTGTATTTGTTTTGTTTTCTTTGCTAGGTTCAATTCAGTATTTTTGAACAATGAACTAAAAACATATTATTGATTTCATATTTTCCAACCACCATATATATATTGACAACTTCCATTGATTGGCATTTTTTTCCCTATTTTGTGGTCCTTCTAATCTTTGTATATTCATACCACGTAAAAATCGAGCCATATAATTTAAGTTCATGAAAGACAATTGAACCAACTAAGATATTGAGGGTTTGTCTAGTTTGCCCTTGATTATGATCAATTATGAAACTCACAATTAAAATTTTGCAAAACTTGTTTTGATAATCCCTAATCTTGAAGTCATGTCCAGGTTCCAAAACTTCAAAATTAAATCCATCCTAAAAGGCTTTTTGGCAGTCATGATTAGAAGAAATAATTTTAAGGATTATCACCATTTAAATATCTTTCTGTAGCTTTCATAACTCAAAAAATTCTAAATCTAAAATTAATTACACAACTTAACTCAAAAGGCCATAAATTTTAGGAGCTTGAGTCAAAACCTTTGCTTTGATACGTAGTTTGTATTTAATTATTTAAATATAGTTGATGGAAATCATGGAATCATGGGCCATATATGTGATAACATTGAAAAGTTCAACCTATTAAAAGCCAAGAAACCTTATCTCAAAACAACATACTTTTTGTGCTTTTCTGCAGGCCAAACTGTTCATTTAGGATAATTATCCAAAAAATAATTGGAAAAAAAAAGCTGTTAATTTAGGACAAGATGGTTTTCACTATTCTTGTTCTAAACTCTTTTGTCCAGTCTCTTGTTTTATAATTGCAATTGTAATATCTGTGGGCTAGCAAACCCAACCTTTGTTCCAAAGGCACCACTTGTCAAAAATGATCATCAGTAACATGAAAGATAATGTATGTAAATAAAATATAGTGATTCTGTACGGAAAGTTGTCCTCCCTCCTCCAAAGGCCCCACCAGTAAACCAATCAAAAGGTTTAAATTGCACCACCTGGGTGTGGATTTGTCAAAATTTGCTTTTCTTGGACCCACCAAGATTTAACAACGAGCTTTTTGCATAAACCACCCCTGTGAAATTTCTAATTGGCAAAAAACCCCCTATGTTATTTTTATTAGCAACTATACCCCCTGTGTTATTTAGTCAATGCATTGCAGGCCCCTATACCCGGTGTGTGCATCTCACTCGCCCCACTTGAGAGTGGTTGTGTAATTTTTGGCATGAAAAGACAAAATTGCCCATATATTCATGAGCTTCTTGTATAAACACCCCCTGTGAAATTTGTAATTAGCAAAAAATCAACAAGTTCAAATTTTAATACTAAACCAAGCAACATTCAAGAATTTTTAATAAGATTAAACTCAACGAAACTCAAACGAAATCTATAAGTTCATATTACAATAATAAACCAAGCAAGCAACTCCAAGAAATTCCAATAAAATTAAACTCCACCAAAATTCAGTTTACACTATAAAATTAAACTCAACCAAAGCTAAATACAAATAGTAAGTTCATATTTCAAAATAGACCATCAAACTTCATTACAACAATATGCATAATTACTTGTTTATATCCCAAAATAAACCAACATCAAATTTAGATATCACTGCTAGATTGAGTCCTCTTCAAAGCCCTCTCTCTTTTATTCCTCAAAATGTTGAGTTTTATTTTAGAATATTTTATTTTTTCAAAAATTAACTTCCAATTTGACTTATTTAATTAAAAAAAAAGAGAAAGAAAAAAAGGGTATTAATGGAAATTCACTTGTGGTCAATGATAAATTAAGAGTTGGGTGAGGTGAGCAAAATTTAAATAACACAAGGGGTATGGTTGCTAATAAAAATAACATAAGGGGTTTTTTGCCAATTAGAAACTTCACAGGGGGGTTTATGCAAAAAGCTCATTTAACAACCCCAACCCCAACAAATTGTTTATTATCAACAATTTATCTTACAGAGTATTAATTTCAGATAATTATATTTTCTTGTAAGGAATTGCAATATGAAATTGGAAAGGTTATTATAACGGCAAGAGAAACACTCTCTTCACTAATTAAAAAAAAAAATCCATAATCAATGAAATCTATCACTAATATGATTGTGTGGTGAATTTAATTTCATCATAAATCTATTAATATAAGCATTTCATTGATTAGGTTTATTGTAAAATACAACTAGCTATTTCTATAATATTAAAAGGTGGTTATAGAAATTTATTGTAACTTTGTCAAAAAGGCTATCTTTCATTTGTATTTTGCTTTTTTCCCTCCTCAAATTCTTTAGAATTCAATTATGGATCTATTACATATATTTCTATTTATGACAGAATCCTATCTTTCACAAATTTTTGATCGACAAATGAACATGTTTATTGTAATGGTAGATGAATACACAATTAAATAATTGAAAATTAGTTCACCAAGTTAAAATTTTGAGAAAGAAATATTATTTATGATTGTTGAGTCACGTTTTAGAGGGTGTTTGGATGAGCTTATAAGCTCTTAAAAACATCTTATAAGATGTTTAAGAGCTTATAAGATGTCATTAAATGTTTGGTAATTTTTTTTAAAAAAGATCTTATTAACTCCAAAAATAAGATGTTAGGAGCTTATGAGCTCTTTTTAAAAAGTAAGGAGCTCCCAACTTATTTTTAAAATCTTAATATCTAACTTCATTTTTAATTATTTTAATTACAACATTGCCATTACAAACATCTTATAAGATAAAAGGTCTTATTTTATCCAAACATTTTAACAACTTATTTTTAAAATAAGATCTAACATCTTATAAGCTCCAAAAAGATCTTATAAGATATAGGAGCTTATAAGATATTTTAAATAAGTTTAGCCAAACACCCTCTTAGTCAAAGTTAATATAACAATTAGATGGAAATAAAGAATAATTTGGGTTAGTTATTGGATTATTAAAATAAACAATTTTTTTATGAATTATCATATTGGTTTAGATCCCAAATTTGGTTGTCATTATTATATGATACACACACACGTATTAAGTTATACCTATCGTTTCATGTGAATTAGTAGGTATGAATTGGAAAAATTGGACACATAAAAAAATAATAATAATAAAAGAAATGAAAATAGTGGGGGAATTGTACGGCATTAGTGCATTAGTGATGCGGATAGCGTGTCAAATCTGTGCTAGGGGCTTTCCTTACACGTGGGAACGAGTGAACATGCTTGGCTGTCACATAGACCACGGACTAACTACGCACATTATTGTTGTAATTCCTCGTACTTCCGAAATTGCCCCTCAGTGTACGCCAATCAGGAGATGTTGAAATAGTTGTTGCTTTATAATATGCGATATTGATAAATTTTTAATATCTTTTACTAGTATCCCTTATCAAAAAAACTAAAAATAAAATAAAATGAAAAAATAGATAATCTTTTACTAATATATATTTGTATTTATTATCGTAAGTATCTTCTTTTTGTCTATAGCACGGGCTTTGTATACTACCTCAGTATTAGCGTGTGCTATTAATAAACTAATTTGATTATTTTTATAATATAATATTGAATAATATTAAAAATATAATTAGTATTGCATTTTTTTTAATAGTAAATTTCATTAAACAATAAACGACAAAAGTACAAAGAAGCAATACAAGAAACTAAGAAATGTTGGTGACTTATACAAAATAAACTCAAAATAAGGGACCCAAAAAAATAACACCAAAACTGAGGTAGAAAAAGCAAGCGAGTTTGCAATATCGTGATCACTACCGTAAGAGATCGCAAGTCTTTCTTAGAATTCTCTATTTGAGAGTATATTTTGAAGATTCAAAGCCATTTTTACTGAGAAAAAGCTCTAAAAGGCACCCTTGAGTGAGTTTCATAATCATTGTTGGTATTGAAACTTTATGCATATGTTATCTGTTTTGGTTGAAATCAAGATGAACAAACGTGAACAAGAATACTGTATATATGATTTACTTTTCATCCTTTTCCCTTGTTTGTCAATATCTCCAATTATTTAATTCTTTTTTTTTCTGCCAAACTCTTTTGCGATGCGTCATTGCTTTCTCGAAGAAGCAAAATGAGATTTAATATTGTATAAAGTATTGTGGCAATTAGGTGCCCAAAGGGATTATATAATCCAGTGGTAGTAAGGCTAGGGGCTTGTTTGGTGATGTCACTCATTTTTATTGCACTTTTTAAAACATCAGATATAACCCATAGTATTAAATTTTGTTTCTTTTTAACCCGTTACGCAGATAGGACAATCAATGTTATTATTATGCTAAGTTATCTTCATTTGTTGATCTCACTTAAGGTTCTAGTTGGTCCAATAGTCATTAAGAATCATTTAACAAGAGAATACTTTCTTAATCTTGTTTGGGGCTACTAATCTAGATTAATGGGTATACTTTGAATTAGTCCAATTTTTGTGCTTCCTTTTGCCATATATCATCATTATCATTATCGTCATCTTAACTTGATTAAAATAAGTATTAATCCCATCCAAGCTACAATAAATTTCCTTACATTCTATTCGTTATATAAAGGGTGTTTGGCTAAGCTTATTTAAAACATCTTATAAACTCCTACATCTTATAAGATGTTTTTGGAGCTTATAATATGTTGGATTTTATTTTAAAAATAAGTTGTTAAAGTGTTTGGATAAAATAAGACCTTTTAGATTATAAGATGTTAGTGATGACAATATTATAATTAAAATGATTAAAAATAAAGGTGGGTGTTAAGATCTTAAAAATAAGTTAGAAGCTCCTTACTTTTTTAAAAAGAGCTTATAAGCTCCTAACATCTTATTTTTGGAGTTAATAAGATCTTTTTAAAAAAATTTACCAAACAACTTATGGCATCTTATAAGCTCTCAAACATCTTATAAGATGTTTTTAAGAGCCTATAAGCTCACCCAAACACCCTCATAATAAATTTTAAGAGTAATCCTTTTAGTGCTTATATCTTGTTCAGAAATCATTGTGTTACATGCATAAATATATTTATTTTTGAATTTCTTCTTAACCTTTTTTTTTTTTTGGCCTACAAACATGGGTTTGTATGTAACTGATTTTGATACCAAACATCTTTTGCTATTATAAAAAGAAAGTCTGTATTGCGTCTAAAATAACAGTTATAATATCAAACTTTATTGTTAATTTAATCTTACCCTTCACAAAGTAATTAATACATTTTGCATCCATAAGCTATCTTCAAAGTTTAATTGCAAATTTCTTAAATCTCATTACTACAAGATCTCTTCTATTATTTTTTTTTCTCACACATTTTTTCACCATGCTCAAATAATATTTTACATGTGTGAGCACGCGCCACAATTGCTGGTTCTATATAAATGCTTAAATAGTTATAAGGATACATATGAATCTACTATGTAATTTCCACTACATATTAATTATATCCAAATTGCATTGTCAGCAATAAAAAAAAAAAAAAAATTAAGTTACCATCAATTACAATTGTTAGGTGGAATTTTACTATATTATATCTATGGCAACAAATTGCACTTAGGATATCGCAAGATCACATGATATCATCATCAAATCCCAACTAAACTAGTCCCTAATATATCTATGCTTAGCTCAAATCAAGAGCACGCGTTTATCCATATCTGTTGCCTTTTTTAATTAATTCTCTCAAATCAAAACTCGGATAAATTAATCTATTCATTTCCATGACAAAAAAGCGCACTTCCAACTCTCTGGATTTTTACCTTTTAGCAATGTACATGCACATATTCCTGTAGCTGGAGATGACTTAATATGGCCACAGATGGGATTGCCACCTCAATCACACCGACTAAATGCGACTTTACTATCACCTCACCAATTAAATATGCCAATGTTGGCACGTTTATGATGGGAATCTTTGATTTTTTTTTAGCTGCTTAGAATAGTTTCATTTTTTATTTGGGCTCTTTAATTGGACAAGTTACATGAATATGTAGCTCATAATAATGGCAATAATTAAAGTAAGACAAAAATTGTGCACTTGAGTTAGGCACAAAAATTCGTAGGTAATGACACAGAGGTTGCTTTTAATCTTGTCATCATTATTAAATTAATGATAAAATTGTACGTTCTGCGAGTTGATTTGAAATTTGATACTGTGTTTTTGCTTTTGATTAAATTCTTGGGATAAAGGATAATAAAATTTTATAGAACAAGTTGTTACAGAATTAATTATGATTAAGCAATATTTGTTAATCTTTCACTAAAGAATGTAACTATTCCTTTGTTTGTTTGTTTAACCTTTCTTGCAATTTTATCTCTCTGTTTTATGTGGTTAGTACTCCACTAATTATCAAAGAGGGTGGTGTTATTATTTATTGTTATTATTAAAAAGAGAAAAAAAAATTAGGGAATTATGTAGATCTTGACTGCTGGGTGGGTTTCTTCTAGCTACCGACGTCGGACAAAGACCCAGCTTTTCGGGTCAACCCACGTGATCGAATCAGTATAATGAAAACTTCCATATAATGAAAACCATAACATTAGGACATGGATTTTTCAACTTCCATATAATGAAAACAAATAAAAATAAAGAATGAAATCATCATAAAAAACAACGAATTCTTTCAAAAGAAAACCGATGAGGTAACAGAAAGTGAAAGAATTCTTTATCCGCTGGCTGGCTCATAATAATTGTAGAATTTAGGTGTACCTTGGATGCGAAAATTGTCAAATGGCCAAAGCTGGCAACATTGTCAGTTTCTAAAAGAAATTTTGACTTGGGTTTCTTGTAGACTTTGAGAGCCAATTTCTAAATTAATGATCCAAATCCTGCTTGCCACAAAACTGTGACTTCACCAACTACTTGTAATTTAAGAATGTATTTAGTTAAATCTAAAGATTCTCTTGATAATGAACATTCACGCGTATCTCTTTTTTATTAAAAAAATAGATAAAGTTGAAAGAGTGCAATCAACGTAACAATTCTCTTAAAGCAGTTAGATCTGATTGTGAAAAATGTCATTGCTACGAAGTTAATTGATTTAGATATTACAGCTGGCAAATGATTTTTGAATTTATAATCTCTTTTTAAAAAATTTTATATAGCATATAACACCTAAAAAGTGTCACTCAAAGCATATGTTGTAATATGGTTGAAAGTTACACACACACACACAACTTGTAAAAGAAAACAAAAGGAGGGAATTTACTAATTAGAGCCACTAGGGCAAGCAAGTTGGAGAAAGTTTATAATACGGCCAAGTGGCTTTTGTTGACGATGGAGACTATGAAATTAATAGTTTGGGGGTGAAATAATACTGGACCCTGTGTGCCACATAACTCTTCCCATTGGTTGACAAGTTAGTGTAAAATATTCCCTCTATGGTCTAATTATTAATTATTCCTCATCGATTATCTGAAATAATAACCAAACCTTCTTTTCTTATATGATAAAAAGTTGTAAGTTTCAGTTTTAAAAATATCCATGTGTATAATCTAGGGTATATATACATTATTTTAGTTAGAGATATCATACGTAGTTATTTTAATATTGTAATATTACTATCATTGGTCCTTCCACGACAACTGTATATTAAAGCAATTTTGATTAAAAAAATAAAATAAAATGATCATTACCATATGGTTCTTTTGATGATTATATAGATATATAAAGTCATGTGGAGAAATATTTAAAAAAAAAAAAAGGAAATTGCTGAATAGATTCTGAGTGAAGAAATGTCCAAGTTGAATGGTCCCCGGAGGGCAATCAAGTTGGGACAGAAAATGAGTCTATACGTAGGAAGATGAGAGCTGGCTATATATGTTGCCGACATGGCGCGCACAAACGTTATAATTATATAGTCAACATCGGTGTTGGCAACTTGGGTTTGTTAGACTTGTAGTGGGCTATTAGCCTATTATTTGATTTTTCTTTTTGTTTTCTTCTGTTGTTGCAGATAAGCATCCCCATCCACGTACATTAATGTTATCGTTACCCGAGCAAAAGTCTAAATGATCTCAAAAATAATTACTACAAGTTCACTAACTCATTGGAAGTTTCCTGTTTCGATTGGCGTTGTTTTAATCGAGATAATTCACTACAAAAAAATCATTCTTTGTATTAACAATAATAATTTATCATAAATTTGATATAAATTCGTTATTAGTGTAAATGTATGATGGATTTTGTTTTGTAAAAATTTCATTAGCATATGTCTTGTCATTAATTGCTAGACGTGGAATTAAAGTTCATCATAAACTGACTTTTGCAATGAAATTTTCAATACTAGCCAAAAAATTTATTGTAGAAATTTATTACAAATTTTTTCCTAGTGCCATCATTACATATTTGTCCTCATTTTTTTGAATTGGCTAGTGTTCAGTGCCTACAGATATTCGATGGGCTGAGATGCAAAACAAGGAGCCCGCCAGAGGAGGGTTTTCACCTAGTTAACTCGAATTGGTGATGCAATAGCTATCAAAGGCGATGTCAGTAGTTTGTCCGAGAGAATGATCAATCACATTGAAATTGAAACATGGTCCAAGTTTCTATTAGAGGCAATGTGGGGATTCTCCTCACAAATTTTACTTAGATTTCATTTGATTACGATGAAATTCTATCAATCACAA
>JACFYI010003544.1:1871281-1883378 GCA_014898755.1 Handroanthus guayacan | reverse complement strand
CAGCCTCTCAATTACGCCCGCATCTACCTGGCCGACCTCCTCCCTGCTGCCGTCACCCGCATTATCTACCTCGATTCAGACCTCATCGTCGTCGACGACATTGCCAAACTCTGGAAAATCAACCTTAATTCCCACGTCCTCGGTGCCCCAGAATACTGCCACGCGAACTTCAGCCATTACTTCACAGCCAAATTCTGGTCAAACCCATTCTTTTCTGCTGCTTTCAGGAACCGTACACCCTGTTATTTCAACACCGGCGTAATGGTGATTGATTTGATTAAATGGCGAAATCAGGGGCTTACCCAGAAGCTCGAATACTGGATGAGAATTCAAAAAAGATACAGAATATATGAACTGGGTTCTTTACCGCCATTTTTGTTAGTTTTCGCCGGAAATGTTGAAGGGGTTGAGCACCGGTGGAACCAACATGGGCTCGGTGGGGATAATCTTGAGGGGTTATGTAGAGATCTGCACCCTGGTCCGGTTAGTTTGTTGCATTGGAGTGGCAAAGGGAAGCCCTGGTTAAGGCTCGACGCTAAGAGGGCTTGTACCTTGGATAGTCTATGGGCGCCTTATGACTTGTTCAGGCACGAGTCCCTATTTTCGGACAGTTAGAGGTTGAGCGCATAGGATCACAGCCCACACCGGTGATGAATAATTGAGGTATGAGTTGGAGACAGTAAGGAAGTGAAGTGAAAGGACGGTTAAGGACAAATTAGGAGGAATATGATGACGTGAGATTGAGGGGTAACATAGGAATCCATGGGTAATAAAATTGTGCACTATTTTCTGTTTATGTTTTTGGCACTTTGTCAAGAAGAATTTTTAATGGTGGTGGTTGTGCGGTGGTGGGAGGCGGCTCACCCGTGCCGGAGGGTGGTTCTTTTGTGGAATAAAATCTAGTGTTTGTGGAAGTGGTTGGATATGTTAAGATTCGCATGTTGCTGTCCAAGGTTGTCCGGACGTTGATGGGGGGTTGGGGGTACACATATATAGATTACATTATCATACATGGTGAAAATGTCTTTGTACGTTTATCACTTTTGACTTACTTTGTTTGGTTTTTTATTATTTTAATCATCAAAACTCATGATAATTGGTCTTTTTTATGTTTGTAATTTTGTCTTCATTCTTTCTTCTTTTGTTTATAATTATAATAATTATACTATATTCTCACATGAATTTTGTATGTATCTTCTAGTGTTCTTGCAATCTTTAGTTTTCTTTTTTCATTCTATCCAAGGTGTCGGTTGGGAGGTCATTTTTGGAATTGGACAAAGTTGGGTGCAACAACTGAAAGCTGCTTAATTAACTTTTTGTTGTGCAACATAAATTTGGTCTTCAATAATACTCTCTCTCTCTCTCTCTCTCTTCCCTATCTTTTTATTAAGCGCTACCGAGGTTATCAATTAAGAAGGAAATTATATGGAATTTCATGATTCGTTTAGAGCATATTCTTTTACCTTATATACAGAATATATGCTCAAGCTTATCAATTACGATTATATATCTTTTTATTACGAGCTAATAATTTTAAAAATTTACTTACTATTTCAATACAAAAACAATCGTGAGGATTCTAACGTGCAGCCAATGCGATTTTGCCGTTTGGCCACTGATGCAAAAGCAGTAAGCTGGAAAAGAAATCGTGATTCACATAGAAAACGCGTTAAAAATCTGGCTGCCAAAAGATGCTGCCAAGTGCCCACGAACCAAAAGTGGATGTCTTTCGCATTTTTTTGATTCCCGTCGACCAACATTCTTAAACCCACAATTCCAAAAGCAGTTTATTATTGTGGATTCATTAATAAATAAATAATATTAGATAAAAATTCTGAGATAAACAAAATGGGATGGTTCGGAATTTATTTCTCAGTGAAATACGAACTTGGTAAACTTTTTCAATGTAAAATAGGTTAAATAATAATTAATATAATGCTCTTTTGATTTCTAAATTCGATGGTGCATGTTATTAATAAGGGAAATATGTTTTTTACTTTCTATGATTTTTGGAGGAATCTCATTTGCCTGTCCCAGTTCAGGTGCAAATCCTAACTGCCTTGCTGAGTTTTTGAAAAGTCTCCACTAGCTCCCAAAATGGGTTCTTTTACCTTTTTTTTTGTGATTTAAATTGCATTTTCATTTCCAAATATAATTTTGAAAATTACTATTTTTTATTAATCTTGATGTAATACTCTATGGTGCATAAATCAACTCAACTATTTCTGGTTGCAAAGAAGTTTCAGCATGTAAGGAAAATGAAACAACTTATAAATAGCATCAAAATTGCGAATTTTTTCAGTGTGGGAAATGCTTAAAGCCGTTATGTACACTATTAGATTTTTGTTCAATATTGTTTTCTACGTTTCGAAACAAGATTAATTTCCTAAGACGACATTGTTTATTCCCCCAAAATTATCTTCCTTTTAAGGTAGTGATGTGATGATATTAATTTAGATCACTATAAGATTAATAGTATATAAATATATTTTTTCTACTCTCATCCAAACAAGTATCTAAACTCATAACTTTAGAACTATAAATTGCTTCTTGACATTGGTCCAAACTAGCTCAAAATTTTCTTATAGCAACTATAGTGGCCCAACAAGTCATCCAAAATATCATTTCCTTCGAACAAATTGGGCATCTTCTTCTTCTTCTTCAAAGTACCTGAAAATTTTCTTTTAACAAACTAGAGTGGCCCAACAAGGGATCCAAAATATTTGATAAATTTCTTTTGAGGAAAATTGGTTTCTTCTTCTCCTGCGATAAATGGAATAATATGCGTACTAAGTTTGAAAGATTTGTTTTCATGCTTAGCAAATTAAAGGGATAATTATCTCTACACTCCTTGAGATTTACAATAATTACCAAAACTCCTCTTGGGACTTGAATAATTACTATTACTCTCCATATTATACAGTTTAGCTAATACATAATTATAATTACACCTCTAAACGTATGCACAAATCATAGTTACACCTTCTGAACATATACATGTATTACAATTACACTCCTTTATCCAAGGGATTACTTGTAATATTTAGAATTTTTAGGGGATATAATGGTAACTATCCAAACTTTAAGGAATATTTTGATAATCATACTGAGTCAGGGGGTGTTGAGGTAATTATCCCAAAATTAAAAGTGCTACATTCTTGGATGCACTTAGCATTTGTCAAGCCAGCTGCACCTTGAAAATGGACTGGCCCAATTCTTTTCAAATGTTATTGAACTATCACAGTTTGCCTTCTTCAATCTTCATGAATCATAATGGGCCATCTTCATTAGCCAGGGCCCATTATCTTGTAGTCCATAATAGAAAAGGTTTACGTATAGCCCTTAGTAAGGTGATTTTATTTCAAACCCATCTCCCATTATTCTGATAATTAGTCTTAATCACTCTCCACATGGACCCTCCTCCAATTAAATGAACTCATATTGTAGATCCATCATACAAATTGATGCGATTGATTTGGTTGAGTCGGGTATTGAACTAGGATTTTATCATATATACATACATACATACATATATGTGTGTGTGTGATTCAGGCTAAGATCATGAGAAAACACTCGAACCAACCTATTACATTACTAATTAATTTAAACAGTAACAGCAGTGATCTTTGCTGTACTTGTACGAAAAGCAAACACTTTAATGCAATAACATGTAAATTTTAATCGCCAATTAAGTAAATAATAATAGTACAGTTTAACAGTCTGTCATTAATTAAGTCGTAAGCTGAGAAGAGTTCCCTCTTAGAAGCAAAGTGTATAGGAATTCGATCTGCGCATGTAATATTACAAATGTATAAGCTAATCATATAGTACAAATCGCTGATTTATTTCCGTAATTAATAAGTCATTGATATATAACTTAAGTTAATTTCTGCTTAATTTACGTGTGCCCATTGGAAGTTATGAAAGAGTTCAGAAAAGCTAAATCTATAAGCCAATAGCCGCGTCACAGACTCACATGTGGAACTGTAGCTACGTGGTTTTGTCGGTAAATTGTTCAAGATAAAATCTTACATATAAACCTCTGAACAGTATATACATATTTCTTATTATGTGTCATTCGCCGGACAACGTGTTGTGAATGTTTCACAATTTTAAGTTTCCACTTTGGCTAGATTAACGGTCAAGATCGGTTACGCATACATTCGGGTCGAATCCTACAGAAGCAGATTTAATTTCAACAGCCGGAATTACTAAATGAAAATGACCCTCTCCTAGTCTCCCTTGTAGATCATATGAGCAAATCCCTAAATCAAAATGTGTTATTGCTATGGGAGCCCGTACAATTACAGAAGGAATGTTCAGTATCGAATTTCTTAGTATTGTTTGGGAGGCCGATGGATGTCTATTTGGGTGATTGTCCCCCTAAACTGGAAGCAATTATAATTGCTATAAAAAAAATTAGGAATCAGAAAGACTTATGTTATGACTTTCGAAATCTTTAGATACCTTAACTAACCCCCCGCACACACACATGATATAATGAATCTTTAATTTAAACCATACCTAATGTTGCACATATAAGTAAATTTCTATTTTATCTTCTAATTTTTATAAGTTCAACCTTTTTTATCTTGCTATGAAAACTTGGTCTTCTCACTCTGAGTAAAGTACTACGCTATTCCTCTAGTTAACTCATATTAATGTGTGACAAGTTTTTAACATTTACTTCCTAATAAATATTCGACACTTAATTTTGAAAAGAAAAATGCTCTTAATTAATAACAAAAAATTGTATAAGACGATGATGATGATGATGTCGAGAAAGGCTGGAACAAGAGGGGTATGAGCCACGAGATGTTCACGTGCGGCCTGACTTTCTTGTTCAGTACAACCCACAGTTTTTAATGTATAACAAAGTACGACAATAACAGCATATATGGGAACACTTCAAACTATGCATTTTTGAACTCTTTTATTGCATTTCACATTTCTGTGTCTAATAATTTAAACACCACTGCTCTTCATGATCTCCTGATCGAATTTTCAACACCTTTGGGTTTATCCTTCTGTACTCTATTATTGAAACTTCATTATGCATGTCAATTATATGCATGATCCATGCATTATCCCTTTAGCTTTTTCTTTATGCAAAAGCAACAAAATTTACGATCAATTCCTTTCAACTTGACACATGCACCTGTAGATCGATTAGAATCATTCATATTAAATTAGATGTGAATGAGTTAAGTACTATTGATTTGATCGTCGAATGTTGTGTTATTGAGCACACGTGACTTCATACGCAACATTGAATTCAACAAATGACTTAATTCAGCCACAATTGAATATCCTCAAGTTGGATTGTAGTATCTTGTGAGTTAGTGGAATATTCACTCTTTGTAAAGGATATTTTGGTAACTAGTTAATATAAGAATGAGCGACTGATTAAAATCATTGACAATTTATTTCTAATTTATTTTCGTTCTTTTGACATTTTGACAATGTACTTACCAATTAGTCGAGTATAAATTTAGAAAAATATATTTTTATATGTTATTTTAAGGTTAAGAGTGATAAAGATATACTTGCATGTATAAACTCATAGTGTAAACTTACATATATACCAAAATAATGACATGATTGGTACGCAATTGTCTCTGCTTCAAGTAACAATGTAGCCAGGCTGTAAGAAAGAACAAAAAGCCTTCATCGCAATTACCAAGATTGACCTTAATAGTGGCTTTTTTATTTAAAGAAACTAGGGTTAATATTAGTATATATGAGAGAATGGTGTCCTTAAAGAAATGGGAAGAACAACGGGACGAGTAAGTTACATTGCTTTTCTTTTTTTTTGAGAGGTACATTGCTTTTCCAACACAATATAATTATAAATTAATCAATCATTTACTTGGGTTTTGAGCTATCTGTACTAACAAAAACTGTACACCAAGATAAAAATAAATTAATTTAAAGTTTTAGTCCCCTAAATAGCCTTGAAATTTCTGCTTGCTTCTTGGGTTCTTAACAAAGAAATAGTTTTGAAGGAGAATATGGCTCGGCAATTTGTAATTCACGTGGGGCTTTGACTCTTATTTTGAACCATTTGTTTCGGCAACTTGCGCAGAATTCCAATGACCCCAAAAATCGTAAAATTCTTTTACGCATTCCATGGGAATCTTTTTGATAATGCTTGATTCATTTTTCAAGTTGTTCCTTTTAGAACGTTTCGAAAATATATTCTCCAAAATGTGTTCAAGTTAATATAAATATTTTATTTGGATTATAATGTATAAATCTTACTACAAGAAAGAACCCCTTGCTATTGGAAAATTCCATCACAAGTGTAGTGAAATCCATCATAAATACGATTTTGTGATGAATTTTATCTTGTTAATTATAAATTTGTTAATATATGCCCTGTCACAAATTAACTCAATGACGGAATTGAAATCTATCACAAAACTAGTGATGGAAAATTTTATCACAAAATTAAAAACAATTATAAATATTTATTGCAAGTTCATCACAAATGCATCATTTATACATATTCTGCTAATTTTCTAAAATACGTTAGTAATCCTAAAGAAAACCGTCACAATTATCGCCTATTTGTGATGGAATCTTATCTATCATTTATTTATTTATTTTATTTTTAGTGAAGGGGTGCTTTCTTGTAGTGTGTGATAGTTTGATTAGTTAGTTGATTTAACATTTCAGTTGGAAAAATATGTATAATGTATTTGTTTTATAGGTGCAAAATTAAATAAAAATAATTATTTTACCAAAAATCAGAGTACAAGTTGTGAAAGGGTGTAGGATTAGGAATTAAGGTTTAATTAAGTCAGAAACTAGAAAAATATATTTCCTTAACAGAATTAACACATTTTCTTTCAAAAATTTATTTAGTGCAAATGAGTCCAAACATGTCCCAAATATATATTTTCATAAAAGACGCATTTTACACCATCTTAGGTATTTTCTTTTCCTTTTTTGGGATAATTTAGTTTGCTTTCTACCATGTTAAGTATCTTTTTTCCTTTTATGGATAATTTGGTAATTCTCCTGCAGAAATGTCCCACGACAAAGACATAAAGTAAAAATTTATGACACCTTATCTTGTTTTCTTATAATTAACATTTGACCTACATAGCTCACCTATAATTATAAAACTTCTCTTTAATGACTTCTCTTCCATAATTGTAAAAGAATGATGCAATTCCCAATAAGTGAAAGTAGATGTCTAGTCAAAAGCTGGTTTAGATGACATTATTGTTGTCATCAACCTTAATTAAAAAGGTTGTTAAGATGTGTAATATTAAGTAGAGAAAGATTCAACCGAATTCCCACTTGTCGATTTTATTGCCACTTTTGTTAAATTCAGCCCAAAAAACAAAAAAAAAAAAAAATTGTCATAGGTTGAATTAACATCACTTTTTCAGTTTTTTAAATGAAATTTTCGGACTGATTATCCTGAAATTAGAAAAAATACAAAAAAAAAAGATAAAATTAAAAGGAAAAAGAGTAAGATACGTACAAATAGAGAAATAGATCATAGCTCATGACACTATAAAATTATTGAATTTTCAGAACCAAAAAATTAATAGTCGTGGTGAATGTGGTAGTCAATGATCCAAAAAATCATAGTGGAAATATTATTTGCCGTGGCTATATTAAGGTGAAAAAAATTCACCACGACTATATGCCGTGGTGGATTTTTCGCTTCCCTCACAAACCCACGGATCATTGTCTTAGTGAAACTGTAGTAAATGACCTTTTGCAACCACTTTTTCTTTTAATATCAGTTTTTAACTATTGTAATTGTTCAGATTTTTGTAGTGTGAATAGTCAATATATCATTATAAGGGAGCTAATAAACTTTGGAATTATATATAAATAATACACTTATTGAAGTAATGGCCGACCCACAATGTTGGTGGGTCGAGCCTGCACGTGCATTAAAATAATTATAGAATGGTGAGATTAATGTACGTAGAGAATATTTAAATGACAGGAGACCATAACGCATTCTTATCTGACAAAGTGTAATTTCATGATCAATCCAAGTTTAGAAGTATAATTTGAACAACTATATTTGATGGAAAAATTGTAATCAACAATATATTATAATTAAGGGTAAATTACAACCGGACCCCCTGACGTTTGGTGTATTTACAAAAACTTACCCTTCATTTTGTCAAATTACAAAAAGTATCCCTAGAATTGACGGCCGCCTATTATGTTTGACGGACTTAACCAAAATGTCCAAAATGGCCCTTCTCTTTAATTTATAAAAATAAAAATAAAAAAAAATTGAGCAAAATTTCTGAAAAAAAAAAAATAGGGAAATATGGCCCTCCTCTTTAATTTTTATAAAAAAATAAAAAATAAAAAAAAAATAAAAATCTTATTCTTACTTACAAAAAGTACCCCTGAGGGTATAATAGGTATTGAAATTAAGGAGTAGCATGACGTCAGCACTTTCTGTGAAAAAATTGACGCCGTTAGGATTTCAGGGATACTTTTTGTAATTTGACAAAATGAAGGGTAAGTTTTTGTAAATATACTAAACGTCAGGGGGTCTGGTTCTAATTTACCCTACAATTAATAAATCCACATTTCATGCAAAGAAACAAGAAGCAAGGCCTTGTTGCAATCATTACAATGAAGGTGATATTCAATATTATTTCACATTAAAAGAGTCAAACTGAATCATTTTTCTCACCATTGGAAATACATTTTAAATAAAAGAAATTCTTCTCTAAATGTACAATTGTAGGACAATATGCTAATCCGGTTAGATTTATATATATATATATATATATATTTTTTTTTTCTTGTGATGCTCGATCATCATCATTGGAAGTATGTGGAAAAATGTCCGTGTACTTGTTTACGAGTCCCTCAACTATTATATTGCTACATTGAAGAAATTGAGGGACAATTGATATACCAGGCTCCTCTAACTCGCTCTTCATTTGAATCATTTTTTACAGTAAAAAGTTCCTAATAAATGGCGATAACAAAACAAGATCTTAATGCAGTTGAATCTGTATGATTGATAGCACACTCAATCATCATTCCATATATTTCCTACGCTCCAAACTTGATATCTCAAGTATAAAATCACAATAATAAAGAAAAGGAGGCCGGGGGAGGGGGGGTTGATTTGTATAGTGTTATGAATAGTTTAATCAAATTTCCAAAGGAATCACAAGTTGGGGGTGTGGGTGGGACCATAGGAGGAAATGTCTCATGAGCTAGGGAGCACTGCACGCCCTTTGATGCCCCATAGTTGGCTCTTTACTCGACCAATCCTGATTAGGACCACACCCCCAAACATCCTATAAGAACCCCCCCACAACCTCAAACACTTCAACTCACAATCAAAAACAGAACATATATCCTCAACAAAAACAAAACCAAACTCTCTTCTCCCTTCTCACTTTCTTTTCAAAGATGAAGATGAGCAGCAGTACAAAGAGAAGAATTTCTAGCAGGGGGCTTGGAGGAGTCCTCAGAGAACAAAGGGCCAGACTTTACATTATTAGACGATGTGTCGTTATGCTCCTCTGCTACCATGACTGAACCGACTCTGGTTCAGAGACAATGAATTTTATTTTATTTTTTGTCTCTGACTGGGTTAAGAGTGTAAATAGGAGGAGAAATTAGCGTAGGACTGGACAATTTTGTACTAATTAATCAGGCCTTGTGGGGCTTTCTTGTATACATATGATAGCTCGGATTAATTGACATGATTATTTTTGGTTCAATTCAGGACTTTATTTTAATTTCTTGCACAGATCATGAATACTGTTTTTCCCTCTATGTGTGCGTGGACCTGTTCAAGATCAAATCTTTCCCTCCTTCTTTCTTTTTTGTGGGGCAAATTTTTATTGGGCCGGAAATTGTTCTTTTAATTCATTCTTTTTTCAATCATTCTTGAAAAGATTCAGGTGGCTGGCTGGTGGGATTGATCAGTCGGGTAATCTTATGTATATATGAGTTCGATTTAAGAGCAAATATTAATTTTTGCAAATCTGATTCTTGTAGCAGTAAATACACAGACACACGCAGAGATGTTTGAGAAGGAAGAGAGGGGCAGTTCCTGTTCATATTTATCTACGTTTACCCTTTGAATGGTCTTTTTGCCTACTTTTTGACTTGCAACTTACCAAATGCAAGAGGAAAATCAAGTTGGTTCTCTTTTTGATTCTTCTGACTGTGCATATTTGGGGTGTATGGTGAGGGAGTAACCTTTTTTTATTTCTCCAGTGACGTAATAAAATAATGATGGGGTATATTACTTTTATGAGAGATGTCTTGAAGGTTAAAAGAAAGTAAGCAATTTACATATTAATTCAAGATCATCGACTACTTTAATACGAGAGATGAGACTAAATATCATCACTAATCATTCAATCAAAAAATTAGAGAAGAGGCACATGCTCATTATTTCTGCAAATTATGTCAATAATATTGATGGGATAATATCTCATGGATTTGAGTTTTTCATACTCAGAACTGATTAACATGACATACATATATTGTTACATCATAATTTTTATACTATTATATGCTAAATTAATTAATAATAGATTATTTATTCAAGTGATTACGTATTGGATGAGTTACGCATCCAAAACTGTAAAATTTTAGTTCTTAAATATTACCACATAAAAAAAATCTCATTAACATTGAATGCCATTCTTTACATTACAATTCACTAGAGTTTTCATTTTGTAAGAAAAATGGTAGATTCTTAGGTCTATGTTATATTATTTATTTCAGTTTTGGCTTTTCCCTTGGTCTACAAAACCGATTATTTAAAAAGCCCTTTGTTTCTTTTTCCAATTAATTCTAAAGCAAAAAGGGTTTTAATTTCTCCTCAAAGCATAATTGATTAGCTTCTTTTCTAATGATTAATGGGACAACCAAAAATCAAAAAGCAAGATTTTGCTAATTATTTCTCAAGATTACAAATTATCATCTTCCAATTAATCATTAAAGATGCTAATTATATGATAACAAATTCAAACACCCTTTTCAACCAGTCAAACAATTTCATTAACACTTTATGCACCATTTAAGAGGCACGTCAAAAAAGTGTGATAATCAAATCTTTTTAGTACAAAATGAATCCCACTTCGTCGTCGTATTTCATGCTAAAGCACAATTTCATAATTATAAGATTAAGCGAGATAAACTTGTTTATTTTCCTTTGTCTTTCGTAATTATTGGAGGTTGCTGGAAACATAAAACCGTCTTGTTTTTATTAATTAAAAAGAAAAGGGCATATAATCTCGTTTAATTTTGTTTGTCTTAAACCAAACAGCATGAAAAATGTTAAATAATGGGCAGCTTGATGAATGCTCTCCAACTAAGCAAATAAGCCATGAAACTGTGAACTAAAATTGGACTCATACGGAGGATTATATCTTTGGTCAAACTACAAAAACTCGTTTTGGTGGGCCCACTCATTTTTGGGGCCAAAACAATATATATCTACTAATTAAGGATTCTTGTAGGAATTCAAAGGCAATTTCATTAAAATTTTAGTTCTGCAAAGGAAAAGTTATATTGTCATTTGTAGACAAGTTAAACGCATGTACGTACCATAACTCAAAAGTGCACTAAGGCAAGAGTTTTAGAGGACTTTTCAGCTGGTTTTTTAAACTAGAAAAATATAATTTAAATTTTTGTACTTACCACTAAAGATATACATTGTGTGACAAATTTAAAAGTTTTACGTTGAAATTCGAAAAATAACAATATTTGTAATATTGACAGTACTTAAAAGAAATATTTAAACTCACTAATAATTTTGTAAAAGCAAAGGATCTTACCAAGGCAATACGATAATAATCAGAAAAAGAACGAGATTCGATGTTTGATTAATGTAATATGAATTACTTGAATATTTCACAAATAAAACAATAAGTTGAGAACGAAGTTTAACCCAAGTGGTAAAATCATGACCTTTTGGTACAATATTAGAAAGTTATATATATATATATATATCTTCGTTCTACTTTCTACAAATAAGTTAAAAGATTTCACTATATATAATCTAAGAATAGTGGTGAAACAGTAAATAAATAAAAAAAATTAAAAAAATAAGGGTTAAAAATAAAAAAAA
>JACFYI010003544.1:1855009-1868878 GCA_014898755.1 Handroanthus guayacan | reverse complement strand
ATGTCGAAGTATTTTTTCTCCTGATGAAATAATGTAAGTTCTTTTAGTATAGTTATTATTTATTATTAAAATTTTCTTACCAAATTTCAAATTTTTAGCAGATGTTTAAAAGACTGAATTATCACTATGGTATCAGACCAAGAAATGCACACTCGCATGGAAAGACCATGTGGGTTGGCACTTTATCCATTTAAGAGGATATCCACAAAAATTTTTCCATTTATGATGAGCAGGGGGCAATATTTTACCTGTAAAGATGAAATGACTTTTTTCTCCTCATCTCACATATCTAAGGGGAAAAAATGCATAAACCCCAATGCTTGTGGATAGTTGCTATCTAATTATATAGAGATAATTACATACATGCCCTTATATAGAACCCATTGACAGCTCTAGACCAAATACAAATCCATTCGTATTCAATATGAATGAAGCCAAAATCTACTGAATTTCGATTCAAATTCTTAGTGATCATCTCACAAAGGATACGAGAGTTTGAAAACAAAAATTAAAAGTACCAAAAAAGCTGAAATTGTATGAGGACCGATTTTAACTTTTTCCTGCTTAATCTTGGAGAATTACAAAACAGTTTAATTAAAACTAAAAGTTGAAAAATACTTATCAGAAGCTATTGCTAACACCCTCTAAGGCTCTGACCCATTCGATGGTAAGTCTGCCTAATTTTGTAACTATACATCTCTCTGAGGTTGTATTCGTTTTTGAATTCAACTAAATATACTCATTTTATGGGACTCTAATCTGATTACAGCCATTGAAGGCTGCTTTTATCGTGATTATAGGTTCCCAAATGGAGTCCCCTTTAAATTAAGTCTGTACCAAATGCAGCAAGAATAGCAGCAAGGTAAAACAAAACCGTCAACCACAAGCCTATAGACATAAATAAATTCGGTAAAATAATTACTCATTACTTTGAATTAAACATAATATATGAGTGTTTATAAACATTCATGATTCAAAACCAATCACCAAACATCGACGTTTAACTATTTATAGATTCATACTTGAGCAATTTATGATGGCGATGACTTGATAAAACTGCAATCACCACCTAATCAATAATGCTTAGATGTATATATCATCATATAGTAATACTGCAATCCAGTTTACCAGGCCTGTAGGATACGTAGCTATACATCATCATCATGTACGACTAAACGCTCTTCAACGCATACACGACAGATGGGGCATTTCTTGCACCTTTCGCAACAGATGCTAAACAAACATATGGAAACATGATCAGACGTTATTACAAGGCACAGAAATAGTATATAGTGTCCTAATATAATCGTGCATTTACAATGAATAAGCAGAAGACAAAATGTAAATGAAGGGCAGAAGAATGAAGCCGGAATTATGAATGCAGAGATCTAACCTAATTGAAACTAAAGTGTATTGGGAGAGGGCGCAAATATGCGCATTTGCACGTGCCTATCTTTTATTAATATTCTCTTTAGCAATAAATACAACGCTCCTTGAGGTTTCACATAACTACAATAACATCCCCTATTTTTGTTTAGATGTATTTGTTTAGATGACGAATACATAACAGGTCTGATTATTACAATATAGAGTATTATTGTAATTTTCCAAATTATAGTTGTTATGTTTTCCACTAATTTAACTAACGGTAGGCGGTGTTACACTAATTTCCCGAACCACAGGGGGAGTCATTTTAATTAGGCCAAACCACAGGGGATGTTGAGCTAATTAGCATTTCAGTGCAACCATAAGACCAGAGAGGACAATGGATAGAAGTAAAGAAACATAGTACCTGCAAAGAACATAATGCCTACAAGGAAGGAGAACTACATTTATCTGTTCATCGAAGCAAACCCGACACAGGATTTTTTCCTGACAAAGCAAATAACTATATATTAGTAAAATCTTTTGTGTGTTGGCAGCTTGTAAAGTGTTCTTAATCCAAAAGATGAGAAAATTCCGTCTTCTGAAAATGAAATCAAATCACTACATTTTGAAGTCTTTCAAATTCTTCCTGGCTAATATTTGTGATCTCTGTTTGTGCAACAAGTGCTGATTGAAGCCTCCATATCTAAGAAAAATAGCAATACCATTCAGTCGCGCCGTGTAGAAGAAACTATAAGAAACTAAATATTCTCAAGAAAGAAGCTAAAACTCAAGATAATCACCTCCTTAGCAAGCTCAGCTTTTGGCATTTTCTTTACAGTATCAGGTGCAAATGTATTGTATCTGTCAGGCATAACAGATATTCTTGAGCCATCCATCCAGAGAATAAAGCCAACTCCACAAAAATATATCCGACAAATTTTTACAGAAATAAACTTTTGTACCACCTAAGATACAAGCAAAAACCTGCTGCAGATGTTTAGAGTGCAATCAATTGTGCAGTAAGAGTTTTTACTACGACATGCTGTACATTTGTTGTCAGAATGCCATCAATCGTGCCGTTACTATATTGCAATAACAATTTTGAGGGGTGTGTGATTTGAAACATAGTAATCAACGCAGCTTCAAAGATATTAATAACAAGTACTGCATGAAAACGGATCTAAAATTCAATTTCCGTAAACTCACCCAGAGTCCCCTGCATAGTATAGCCGAGCTTGCTCCTCTCGACTTCCTTCATCAATTGACCACCAACCCAGTAACCTGATATGACAGATATCTCAAATGTTAGTAAAAGCATGCAATTTTGGAGAAATTTTTAGCTCATTTTGTTCAATTTACAGTCATTACCTCGATCCTCGACGGAGAAAGCCCATATAGTCGTAGGCTGTTGGTGGTAGTCTAAAAGTGCTTCCAGTATCAGCTTCATCATGTAGTAACGCGGTGATTTTTTCAAAGAATCTATATATGGCAAACAATAGACCAGCTCCTTGGAGCAGAAGAAGAGGCGAAAGCAATAGCGGAATTGGAATATGTTTAGCACCGGGAGGAGTTCCCTGGAATTGAAAATTGTAATGAAGAGATTAACAAATAACCAATTCAATAGCATCAAGACGAGAAATTTTCTGAACTCTACGTACCTCTAAGTACATGAATAGCATGACTTGGAAACCAATAAAGGGAATTTTCATCACATGCCCTCCAATGTCTTGCAGACTGCACATTCTGTTTTCTTGCTGATCTTCCTCAGAAGATACAAAGACACCGTTATTCCAGTTAACATATCTAATACTCATTAAAGATGAAGATGCTGATGCTGATGCTGACGCTGTTGCTGCTGTAAGATGAGAACGTCTATGAATTGCAGGATTATACCACCTCGTGCAAATAAGAAAGGCAAAGCACTCTGCAACACTGAGAACCAAAGACAGAACTATTGTAGCATGCAATAGAGAGGACGGTTATTGTAGGCATAAAGGAAAAAGGAATTTATTACGTACCCATAATTGATAAATAGATCCCACCAACCAAGAGCAGCTACATCACCTGCATATAGTCTCAGAAAGAAAGAGGAGAAATATAATGAGGGCTTGCCCGAGAAAAAGCAAGCAAATTTTTATATCTCTGTAACAAGAAAAATGTAAATTCACTTCATATAACCTAACTTTTCGGTAGAAGTTTCTGAAGTTCAAACTTCGGATCTACTGATTTGAAATATCAAGTTAACAAAATGAAGTAACATGCGTAAAGCTCCATAGACATCTCAATTTTTCAGCATCAATAACTAAATATAAGGTCATTTGTCTCCAATCTTAAAAACATTGTGAAACATAACAGGTGATATTTTTAGGCTTTGCCATGAGAGGTAGAAGACTAGAGAACATATACAATAAGATTTTTTAATATGCAACAAGTTGAATTTACCGCATAGCTTCAAAAGCGTAAATGTTGTTGCAGCAATGAAGAAGACCATCGATATGGAAACCCAAAAATGCTGTAAAAACATATAACAAAACCTTCAGTTCATCAAGTGTGTGGAAATGCAGGGATGCATCCGAACCAAAAAAAAAAAAAAAAAAAAAGGGAAAAAAAATCCTTATACACATAAAAATACAGCTTAAAGGATTCAAAGTATTTGAAATTGAATCAACTAGTTTGAACTGTTTAACAGAAACTTTACTTAAAACTTACTGGAAGAGTCTCCCATATTGCCTCATCACTAATGTTCTCGTCATCTCCAGGCATCAAGGCCCGACACATCCTAAGCAGTAATATAACACAAAGAAACAGAACATAAGCACATCTTGAGTCTCATACAGTACAGATAGAGAGGTATAAGTCAAAGCTCGAAATCCCTGAAGGCTGCGAATCAAAATGGACTTCTTTTCAAGGATGGGAACTATTACCTAATGTTATCAACCAAAATTGCGGTTTCTAGTGCTAGCAGAGGCAGAAATACAATCTTCAGATTTACAGCTGCAATTTATCACATTTTGGAAATGGGATAAGTTCATCATGAACTAATAATTACTTTCTACGGAGAACAAGCATTTAAGCAAAGAAATTGAGAATTATGAAAAGCATGTCACCAACAGTGCAAATAAGAAGTTTACCATATTTTTTCTCGAGATGCACACAAAGGAGAATTTCAAAAGCAACAAGCAATGGAGCGGCCACAATGGCATGAAATGGTGCCCACTGTCAATGGAAGTGTTCAAGCAATGTTAAAATAGTGGCAATAATCGAGTTAGATGATGAAAAATTTACTTTTGCATGTGACTTTGGATATTATAAATCAACAGAGTGCATGAATGTATTCCAACATACGTTGCGACCATGAGGCATTGATGGGGCAGGTAAGGAGAATCTGCCTCTTGCCACAACGGCATGAAATAACCAGAGAGGAGAAAATATCAACCTACAAAAAGTTGCACAGAAACAGGATTAGCACAAAAAATTACGTGAAATGTGGCTAAATAAACAAGATCATTGCCAGATAAGGAGAAACAAGCATAATTCATTTTCCTTTGCTACACTTGAGTCGAAAAGTATCAGAATGACAGACAACGGAACAACTAGAGTAACCATGATTCAAGAAACATTTGAGGTAGGAAGTTCACTTATCCTCCTTATTAATCCCAGCAAAATTAACCATTTTTACAACGTACATTAGCTTAAACACCTCAAAATTTCCCTACTTGCAAACCCGAGTAAGACAATAGTCAAATAGAGAGACAATTCTTGCACTAAGGTTCCCCAAAGCATAACCACATTCGATTCAATAATTAAAATAAGAAAACATCACACAAAAAACAAAGTTCGTCCAGCTTGAGGAGAAAAGATCATGATCAGACGAAGAAAATCCTCAGGAATTTGAAAATTAAAGAAAAGGCCCAAATTTTCTAGCTCACCCCTAGCAACATCGTAATCCCCTAATCATAAAATTGAACATAAAGCCCTCTACAGTAGAAATTTCCATTTCTTGACGAGCAAACATTAAAAAGAAAAATAAATAACAAAAACCCAAGAAAGATAAGGGAAAACGTAAGAGATACAAACCACCAAGAATGATTAATAGCGTGATGAAGCTTGAGGGAGAGAATTAGAGTGAAGGAGAAAAGCAACCCATGAGCCACCACCACTTGGAGAGACTTGAAAACTCTCCTCCAACTACTCATCCCCGTTATCTCTGCTCAGATAACTTGGATGCACCAGAAAAAACACACAAATTCCACAAAGTATCTACCAGTCTGTATCAATCTGCAGGCAATGATTGATCCAGGAAAAGTTAGAAACGAAACCGTAGAGACATTTTGGGGGTGGGGAGTTCAACGAAGGTTTTGAAGAGAAAAATCAATAAATAAATAAATAAAGAATAAACTGATCCTCGAGACAACAACATAATTTAATGGGGTCCTTTGGTTCCGGGGAATGTTTCAATTGTTTCTAGTTTGATATGTTGATTTGAGTTCCGTGAAAGGTCAAATTTGCCATTATCTTTTGTGAGAAAGATGCTTGATTCGGGGATATTTATGTCCTTTGAGAATGGCTGGTCGGAAAAAGTATTCTGTCATTCTGTGTCATACTTCACAGCTCATCATATGGGATATAGAACATGAGGTAAATAGGAATATATTCTCGTACGGTATAATAGTGAGGGTGTTACGATAATTTTAGATATGTAATAAAACTTCTTACCAAAAAAAAAAAAAAATAGATATGTAATAAAACAAAATACAATTGGTCTAATTCTAAATTTTGTAAAGCTCATTGTAACTTCGAGAAGCTATAATGAATTTATATAATAATTTTTATGGATATGTATAGTGATTGTAGGCTGTAGTTGAGATATATTCATATTGTGACAATATCTAATACAGTGGAAAATTATTATTCAACGTCAATGCATCACATCTAACATAAGATTGTTATGCTATTACACTTTTGCCCATGGGTATTCTAGTTGTTAACTATTAAGCCCCTCAAATACTTTGGGTGACCAATGGTACAATATACTAGTGGCTGATGACGCCAACTCGCAACTACTGTGTTCTGACTTTTGGTACTATCTTTAAACAAAGAATTTTTGTATAAATTTTAGCTCTATTACCGAAGAAACAACTGGCCTATTAGCTCAGTTGGTTAGAGCGTCGTGCTAATAACGAGAAGGTCGCAGGTTCGAGACCTGCATGGGCCAATTTTCATCTTTTATGCTCATTTCTGTACTTTTCTACTTTCTACATCATCATACCCCAGGACTTTTTTTTTTTTTTTTTTTTTTTTTTTTTTTTTTTTATTATTGAGAGGCATTTACTTTCTGCATTCTACAATTTAGTCCTACAAGAATTTTTTGGTTTTCCCATTAATACTCCATAAGTTGATGGCTATTGCCCACTCGACGTTTGAATATGGAAAATATTTTGAGAATTTCATTGAGAATATATTATTTTGATTTTAAATACTAAATTAGTTTTAAGCCTTTGCTTGTAGATATTATTAAAGCACATTAATATCTTTTAGTGATCTTGATATTGATATCCAACATTAGCGGATTTATATTGTAATCAACGTTTTTTAATTTGGCATATACATAAACTTTATTTATCTTTATTTTGATTAAGCAAAGTAAGTATATACTTGCTTAATACATTACACCAAGTTAAAGTTTTTTGTGAAAACAATATAATATATGTCGTTGATTCGCTCTATATGTTTTATCATATCACTATGAGAATAAATAAAATTAGATGTTATATTGAACATTATTTTATCTTCATTTTGATTAACCAAAATAAGTATATACATGCTAAATATATTACACTAACTTAAAGTTTTTTGTGAAAACAATATAATATATGCCATTGTTTTGCTGTATATGTTTTATCTTAATTATCACTGTGAAAATGAAGAAAATTAGTGGTTATATTAGGTGACTATATGAAATTTGGCACTAATTATAATATATTGAATAATAAGAAATTTCATTTTGTTACAATAATAATTTTCAGAATTAAAACTAATGATGATGACAAAGATGTGCTCAAATTGTCATATTGGCAATTAGTCACATGGCACATTTGTATTGATAACTTAGTCATAATTCTGTCACAAATCCTAGTGACAATATCTTTTATTGTTACACTAATTAATTGTCAATATAGTTACTTTAAACATTATCACTTATTAAGCCATATTTTGATAAAATAAAAGTTACTATATCACTTATAATTAGTGGCAACATAAATTTTATTGTTATCATCCCTCGTCTGAACACATATTACGATTACAATCTTTACATTGTAACTTAATTTTTCTTTCACAAATATTATATTTTTTATAGTTACATACATCATCTCTTGTATATCATATCTAGAGCAACAAATGAATTAAAACTATAATGTAGAGAAATAAAATTTTAAAATCTGAAAAAAAAGACACTCAAGAAATTAAACTTAAACATATTAATAGTTTTTTCACTAGAAGTGCAACCAAAAATCTTGCACTTGGATACACCAAACATCACCCAAGGTCATCATATGCATCTATATTTGATGACCACTTAAAACCTTACATAACAAAAGGGAGAAAAGGAAAAAATACCAATCATTTAATTTATATACATTCCCAATAAGTTCATCACAAATTAAGCTGATCCCAGTGACCGCAGTTGCGGCGGCGCCGGTGTTATCTCCGGCGGCGTTGGTGGTGGTGATTTGTACCAACATGCATGACGCGAACAAATATGTCACCTTTCTCAAAATAACCTAAGGAAGAGTAAAAAAACACTAGAGAACAAAGCAGCAGACTGCATCAAGAAAAACTTCTTATCGAAGTCCAAATATTACTATGTTAGGTTTTGATCTAAGGTTTGTCTCCTCACGAAAAAGATCCCTTTGTTTTTTTTCCCACAAGTTTTGCTCAAGATAATGGAACTAATTTCACCAACCACAATCCACTCTTGTCAGCTGTCTGCATTTCCACTTTCCAATTCACATTCCCTTTGAATACGTTATCCCAAATTAACCATATGGTAAAAAAGCACACCCCAAAAAACCACACAAAATAGAAATAAAAGGTGAAAAAGCTAGATTATTATAAGGTTTTATAGGAAGTAATAAAAATCTTCAAAGGGACCTGTGTTCAAGGATATTGATATTGGTTCTTTGTCTCTTAACACTCCCTGAACCGGATTCATCCCCATTTGATTTTTCCATAACTGCTTTAAGGGCTTCTTGAATTGAGCTTATGGAGTACTTTTGTTGCTGTAATTCACCTTCAGCAGCACCATTATTGTTTGAGTCTTGATCTTCTCCGGTTATGAACAAAACGTTCTTAACTCTCCCTCCAAGTGTAGTAATTTCAGCTTTCAATGTTCTTAATTTGAGAGCCTTGAGAGTCTTGATTAGATCAGGCAAGAGATCGGACCGGTCTTCACAGCAGATCGAAGCTTTAATCACCGGTTTACCATCTTCATCTGATGCGTTATCGACTGTCAATTCATCAATCTCGGTTGGAACCGGGCTTGTTTCTGCTATTATAGAAGTTTGGCGCTTCAGCTCCTTCACGTGCTGGATCACTTCTGCTAGCAACGAAGCTTTGTCTGTCTGTAAATCACATGACATCCAACAAATCATGATGATAATTTAGAACCAAAAATTAAGCAAGATTCATTCTGCTTGAAACTAGACATGGAATGAAGTTTTTCTTTTTCCTTTTTTGGTAGAAAGAGAAATGGGGTTTGAAGAACAATAGAAATTCTAGAAAGATTTAGTTTTAGTCATTGTTTGGTGTTAAATACTAATGCTGGGCTTCGAGGGATTATAGGCATGGGAATAATAATGTGTGAAAATGAGCCGAATGACTGACAAGAATGCTTCTTTGTCTGTCTTTTTTAGAGTATTTTTCTTTAATTTTTTGACTGCAAATCCGGCCAGAATTTTCCATGGAAGCTTTTCAACTGCTCCTTGGTTTCTCTTTATCATATCAAACTGTGCGATATTAACGCTTGTTCCCTTTTCCCCCCGCCCCTTTTCTTCTTTCCTCGGAACCACCACTTAGGCTATTAAAAATAAAATAAGATTCATATATTAAAAGATAGTTTTCTCATCCGCACACATTAATTGAATATGAATCCAAAAAAAATAATTTTGTTCATAGAAAATAAGAACACGTTGTGCCCTTTTCCTCCACCTAAACATTGTACTAAATCTAATTCTTGTATCTTAGTAGGATCTTGGGATATTAAAATCAATATGTTCGTGCCACAAAGAACTAAAATACTAAAATGTACACATATAGTGGGAAGGGAATGTTGTAGCGAGTTTATATTATAAAAACATTCTTAAAACACATGAAAAAATTATGGAAATGAAATATATATATATATATATATATAATAAGATATAGAATTGGATAATTCTTACCTTAGTGGTACTAGGAAGCAAGCTTCTGAGCTTCGCAAGATGATTATTGATTCTTTCTCTACGCCTTCTCTCAGCTTCACTGTGACTCTTGGAAGCTGCAAGCGCCTTAGCATCCATAATTTCTTGAGCAGTCATCTTCTGCAGCTCGGCGTGCAGCCCGAAAGGGGCTGAGCTAGGGTGCACCACCTCAGAAATGAGCCTCAAGTGGTGGTCCGATGACCCGCCGTCGTACCCGAATTGCAACCCGGATGGCCTTCTGTTGAATAAACCTCCATAGGATGGTGCAGGAGGAGGAAGGAGAAACGGGTCGTGATCACGGGTCGAGAAATGGACAGGATTGAACCCGTGGACTGGAGGGAGGGTCCATGGTAAGATTTGTGATACTTCGGGGAAAGTTAGAGTTGATCCCCCTCCACCACCACCTCCAACTCCTATATATGCATCAGCAGTACTATTTTGTTGCTGCATCTGTGGATTAATAAGTGTTTGATCCTGAATTCGGAAACCCTCAATGTTATCAGTTAAAATATGTATACCCTGAGAAATGTTTTCTTGATTCTCTTTGTTGTTATTGTCACACATAATATATATATATATATATCAAAACCCCACCCCAAAAACGAGCTTCAAATCAAACTAACTTTAGGGTTGTTTCATAATCATGCCATCTTTCTTTCACATAAAGATGAAAAGAGAGAATATGTGAAAGGAAAAGGATCAAGAAGTTGGATTCTACTTCCTCAAGCGATATTCAAAAGAAAAAAATAAAAGGGAAATTAATTAAGTAAAAGACAGACCTTTGTTTTTTGATGGAGTAATGTTTTTGGCCCACCCCACTATATACCACCCCCTACGCCCTTCTTTGTTTTTTTCTTCTTCTTCTTCTCTGCCAAAGCCTTTATGGGGTGAAGGATGAAGAGTGAAGAAAGAAGCCCTTTTTATCCTACCATCAAATAAGGCCTTTTCCTTTTGTTATCTTTTTGGTTTGTTTGTTTTTCTTTTTTTTCTCCTTTTGGCCACTTTCTCGCCACTCCTAACATATATAGAGGTATGAAAGTACTGTTAATCTTCTTTACTTTCTTCTTACGGCACTCTCTTTTTTCTCTCACTATGTATCCATTTCCGTAGCTATCACTTTTTTGAGCACATAGATATATAAACATACACTCATATATACAGTTATATATTATTATAATATGGCACGTTGCTCAGTGATTGGTTCAAAGCATATAATTACACATTCTGCCGCAGAAAGAAAGAATTTTTAGAAATGGGAGGGGGAAACACAGTGAAAACACAACACACAGATTGTCGACCGACCAAAGACAAATGTGTAATTAAGGCATATTTAGCTTGTGTGTGTGTGTGTGTGTTTTTTTTTACACATATAGCTAAGGTACAAAATGAGTCAATTAAATTAATTAGTTCCGACGTTGTTGAATATTATGAGCATTGTGCATAGGTATATCCACGCCAAAATAAGCTTTCTGCTACCCCAAGACCCATGTAATGATTGTGTCTTGGAACACACTCCTTTCTTTTCATGATCATACATTCCAGGCCTCCAGGTTCTCTTTATTAAGCTTGCTTACAGTTTCTGTCTCTATATTGCAATTGTTGTTTTTCCTCGGTTTCAGTTGCGTCTTGTTATTACATTTATTTACTACTTGGTAACTATTCTATGTCCTTTTGGAATTTAAAACAATCTTTTCAAGAGCAGTCAGATTATAAAATTTAATTGGAAGAGAAAAAATAAAAATGAAGTTGGTTGTTCTCATTTTTCGTTTTATTTTGTTGCCAGAATATACTAGAGAAGTAGACACAATTCTAGAATTTTGATCGGAAGAATTTAGTGGATTTTTGTTATGCTTTCTCGGGAAGTAGGAAATATGTGTATATATATAAATACAAATTAATTAATGGCAATTTATGATGCCTTTTTTTCTTGCCAAGAGTATACTTATAATTACATGCAATTTTTTTTTGTTTTATTTTTATTTTGGTCCTTATATTGGGGTGTTGTGATTTTTGAATACTAGGTTGAATCACAAGTTCTAAGGGAGAGTTTAGCTGTCAAATGTGTGTGTGTGTGTAGCTTAGTGACTATTTTTATTTTCCCTTTTTGTTTTGTGAGTATTAAACATGGGGACATTAATTTAGTGTTTGTATTAGGACAAACTTCTGGAATTAGAAACATAATTCGAAGAATTAGAATATTATTCAATACGACATTCTTACATTCAGTAAAATAATTTACATTTACAGTTATGATATTCATGTTTTTGGTGGTTTGATAGATTAATTAAAAGCAAAATATAGCTGCGATTAACGATATTTCTTTTACTCATGCAGATTGTAAATATAAAGTGAAAGTATAAGATAATTAAAATATTGTTAAAAGAATGAGAATTGAAAGAAACATGTTTGGTTTTTAAGTTGTCAAAATTTAATTTTCTTAGACTGAAGCAAAATATGATGTGAAATCAAGCCATTATCAACAAAAGAGTAGAGATACAACCCTTAAATATATGTCCAAGGTTTGTATCTAAGATGATTTAATTTCTTCATATTAATTAACATCATTTCTATGTCACTCTTCTTTTTTGTCAATAATGATGTAAAAAGTCACCACCAAAGTAAAATTAAAGAAAGATGGAATATAATTTTGCAACAAAATTAAATATAGGTAGGTCAAAGTAGAACAAAGAAATTATCTTCACTCACACACACACACACACACAAAGGCATAAATATTCTCTTCTATCCATTGAAGAAACCCCACCTAGTTACCGTTCCCATCTAGTTTTTAATCTTTGATTTAGTAAGAAAATATGTTTTTTACTTTAAAATGATTAAAATATTTTATTTTGAATTAATATTCAAAGTCCAAATTACCTAACTTAATTTGCATTTCTGGAAAAGAAAAAGGAAATGGGCAAAAATTATTAAAAGCAAATAGGATCCCATATTCCAAAATAATGTTTTATCTCTTATTCTATGTCTTAAATACGTAACACGTATACTAAATATTTTCTTATAAAAATATTTAATAATAAATACAATGCACACGACATATATTTAAAAACATAGAATAGAAAATTGAATACTATTTTAAAATAGGGTACAAACCGTATTAAAAAAAGGTACTAGTAATTAGTAAAACAAGAAAAAAGTGATATCCCTCGAAAGGTCAAGAGACCAACAAAGTCTGATGAGTAAATTACACAGCTAATTAATAAGAAGACATTGCAGCTGACAAAAAGTAGAACAAATTATGATTAAGTCTACTAAACTTTTAAAATCCACTTTTTTAGCACCATAATTGAATTGACTGTGCTTGTCTCTCTGAGGTTCGATTTGCATGTTTGTAGGGAAGAGAGAACGTCAGATTATTTTTTGGCTTAGCATTCAGAGCAACGCATTAATAATGATCATTATCTTGCCCACCTTGCACACTTATCTTCGCTAATTATAATACAAAATCTTTTTGCAAGTTATTTTAATTTTTGTACTTTTAAATTCAAATTATTAATTATACACTAAAAAGAACCAATATCTTAGTTACCGACTTATAATTAACTTCAATATCCGTTCAAATTTTTACATGAATTAAGTCTGAAAATATCACGTAAGATTAATGCTTTTAATTTCTTTATTAAGGACTTTCAATTGTATATGAAAATTAACATGACTTTCTCTTTTTCTTTCACACACACCAAAAAAAAAAAAGGTAATAGTGAATATATTAAGTGACAATATGATATTTCTCACCAATTAATTAGTTATACATATTGCAAGTCATAAAAAAATTTATTTTGTCAGAATATTTAATTAATAATTTTCAAAAACTTAATGATTCTATTCGTACCCTTGAACTAAAGTAATCTAATTAAAGAAAATTTTATAGAACTTCTTGATCCCATTTACCAGATTAAACTATTTCGGTAGATTTATATAGCGAATGACAAAGAACATCGATTCTCATAAACTATTCATGATCAACAAGAATGAAGAATATAATTCAAAAATATCTATGTACAATTCAAAAAAAAAAAAAAAA
>JACFYI010003544.1:1833137-1854940 GCA_014898755.1 Handroanthus guayacan | reverse complement strand
AATCATGAAAAATATCATATACTTATCACTATACATATATCATTAATTGTCCACATGTTAATACTTTAAAAAATACTATTTTTTTTTGTCACTATAAAATTATATAGCAATATCACTTAACTTTTTTATCCCCAATCTTATAGTTTTTGGTGAGAAAGTAATATCATTGCAAAGGTAGAAACTTCACCAAGTACTAGACTATTTTTTTCACTTTGTACAATGGAAAGACAAGACACACTCTTGTGCAGCTAAAATGGTCACACGCATGGCTTCTTTGGTCCCCATTTTCTATAACCTTTTTAAAACTTATCTTTATTTGTTTCCCTTACTTATTATTATTTTTTTCTTAAAATATTTCTCATTTTAATTTCTTTTTTCAAAGATTTGATGATAGCTGCAACCCCCACTACTACGATAGCCCACGAGAACGTCCTTTTGCTTGTGGGGTTTATGATGACATCAGTCTCACGCTCTCATGACGTATGTTCCCTCCCCACTAAGCATACATATTATAGTGCTAATTATAAATAATTAAGTTCCCATTACATGGACTGTAATCATAATTAATGGCCCTTTATCAACCTTTTAATTATCTTTAAATCCCATTTGTTTATGTTGAGAAATGATATATTGTTGTACTTTGCTGCTTGGTTACTGTGAAAGTACTACCTTTTTAATGTGTGTCATTAGTTTTCTTAATTAATTTTTTGAAATTTTCTATGGTGCCTGTCACATGCAGAGTTAGGTGAAAAAGAAAGGAAATATTTGCACTTATTAATTTCTTAAAATCTAACCGGAAAGTACTGTTAAGATCAAACCTCAAAAGTAAAGAGTAATTAACTGTGTGTGTGGTTTTAACATGCATGCTTATATATATAAAAGTTGTGTAGTGAGAGCTATTATTTTGCGCTTTAGAAGAGTGCCAAATAAATTATTTTTATTTTTTGAGGTTATACGTACGTACATATAATAACATATTAATTGTTGTATGTTAAAATCGACATTAAATTTTTACAAAACATGAATAAAACAGTTATATATTTTATGGAAAAATAACAAAACTTTTAAATTTATATATATATATAGATACAACTATATGTATGACATTAGATTTTCATATTAAGAAAAATCAACATCAAGGCATCAAATTCTTCTTTTAAAAAATAAAAAAGGGTCTTTTTCCCTGAACCAACCATATATATTCACTCAATTCAGGTGAGAAATTCCATCTTCCTTTTCTGTTCATAAATTACTAATATTTGTTTTTATTACCCTTCAAGTGCTCGAAGGTTTAGTTGTTTCAATCATTACCAATTCATGTCTTAATAATACATCATTAATTGACCTTATAAGATGCAAAGAATAGTGTATCCACATTCATAGAAAATGGTATGAATAATGAGCTCAAGAAGTGGTCCTTTAAGAGAATTCCCACAAGTGGGCAAAAAGTTATAATAACCTTCTTAACATAAGCTAGTGGGCACTGGAGCCTGTTTTTTCCAAAGGCTTCCTTCCAGGAAAAGGGCAAAAAAAAAAAAAGAAAAGGAAAAAAGCTCAAAATATGTATCTTTGCACATGTAAGATATGGGAATTCTAGAATTTCATTTAATAAATAAATGATTTTTATAGTCCTTTAGAATTTTTCAGAATTCATAAAGTTTTTCTTTATTATTTTTATATTAAAAAGATAATCTTCTTTTTCTTACATTAAACATAGACTTTCTAACTTAGAATCTTTGAAAAATATGGAACGACTTTTGCTTTTTTGCTACAAAACAAAATTTTGCAGGAAAGGGCCTTTCAGTTTCTTGTCATGAATCATATAAGTGCAGTTTAAGTACAGATTTTAATATCTTCTTTTGATATATTTAGGTCAAATCAACTAAAAGTTGTATTTGGAAGAAAAAAAAAATCCCAAATTTTATCCGTGAAAGAAAATGCGGAGGAGAAGGTAAACACATATTATAATTAACACGGGTATATATAATATTTTCAAAAGAAATATTTTAATGACTAGCTACAATTAATTTGCTGAAATTAAATTAATTTATATTATTGGTTGAAGGTCTCAAGATGATCATACGAGTGGTTTAAAGTTGAAGAAGGTTCAAAGAAAGAGAATTCACAATTTTCTATGATCATTTAATTTAATCAGATTTGAGCTAGAAAGAAGGAAAGAGAATGTGATGAATAAGACAGTTAATGTTAGTGGACCAGGAAAAATCTAGGTCGTCTAAATCTCATGGATTGTTAACTAATCTTGTCCAATTGTCGGAAAGTAATGTAGGATCAATCAGTCAATAGTTAGTATGGTCACCCTCAAACATTATCATTTTTTCTCCACAATCTATCAATTTATATATATCTTTTTCTATACAATCCAACCGAATGAGATTAGAAGTTAAAATCAAACTCAAATATTCTCTTCTCATAAAATGCAACATCAATATCACAAAATAATAGGGATAATTATTCACATTATCATTTTTTAGATTAAAGTCGATGGAATGAATTTTTTTTATATGTCAATATTGTTGAAAGCAACGATTCAAGAAATCATGGAAAATGATCGAATTTAATGTGCGCAAACTCTCAAAATGTCATTATATTTTGTTGGAGTTCCTATACATGCTATAAGGCATGTATTTGTTTGTGCTGGATTGGATCAAACTAGCTCCGATCAAACTCCCAACCCTCAGTGATGATTGTTTGATCAAGCCATGTGTCATGATGTTGTGATGCCACCTAGAAACGATCATAATGTTCCATATGAAATGTACCCCATAAATACTAGCTACGATATAATTTAGTCAAAGATAATTGCTTTATAAAATCTCAATTTTAATTTAAGACCTTAGTTTTACAACTTGTACTCACTTGGCACCTTGGGTATTCATGTTGGGACCATTCGAGCTACCCTAATTTTGTTTCTCTATTTTGAAGATTAGATCCAATAATGATTTATTTTTATCCTTATTCAAGAAGACCCTAATCAAATAGACCGACTTGAATTCAATCACTTGATCAACCGCGGACTAGAATCTCTAGGCACTTTAAAGTACTACGAGCTACTTAATTTTTAGCAAAAGTTATGTTTGACAATATATATAACTCATCTTTTTTATTGATCACAATTACAATCCTATCAAAAATACATCGAAAAATCTCATAAAGAAAATACATCAAAAAATTTCGGTCTCAACACTCAAATATACATTCACAAAAAAATTAGTTTTCTCAACATTTGTATGAAAATTATTCCTTTAGTTTAAATCAGAATAAAAAACCAAAAGTACGGTAAAGTACATTGACTTAGTCCCAAACATATATAGATTTACTTGTCTCAATCAAGTATTAAAGGGTTAAGCTGCAAATTCATCTTTCCAAAAGTGAGGAAATTCGACCAACTCATATAGCCGAAAATATATATATATATATAGATACATATATATAAAGACACATTAGTAGTACTGAAATCTTCCACACGAAAAAAGCTATGTTGTCACTGCCGAAAGTTGTGCTACTCTAATGATGTCCTCAGACAACATTGGATTTAACAGGTACCAAGTTAATCATTCTTGGCTCCAACTTATGAGGACATGAATTATTATTCGATGAAGTATGAAACAGCATAGTTGTATTTGAATTCCTCAAACTAAAATACAAAAATCAGAACCAGATTCGATGAATTGTGCATTAGTGTGTTGATGAGCCCTTGCTTGATGGTAAAGAGACTGTCTCATGATTACGAGATTGTCAATTCGATTTTCATCCAATGTGCATGATTTTTTTTCCTTTTTTTGTGGAATAATAACTTTGTTTGATTTTTCACTATATGAACCTTTATTAGAAGATTTCTTTTTTAATTATTCATATTCGACTTGATGTACTAATATAAAAATAGCATATATTCTCATTTCAAAATTGAGTTTTCACTCAAACTCGATTCTTTGCATAAATAAACTTTACCAATCCCTACCCATCAAAAAATAAATAAATAAATAAATAAATAAGTAAAATAAAATAAAACTTTGCCAATTCTTCCCCCACCCACCTTCTTTTTCACCCTTAAGGTGAATGAATCACAGAAATCTGTAGTTGATTTAAGGAATGGCCCAAAAAGAACGAAGCCCAATCCCAATCTTAATATCCTTACAGTGGGCTAAGGTCTGTCCAATTATGTAGAAATGATATTCAATTAAGCCCATTTATTCAGGTTTTTGATGTCCAATATGAGAACTGTACCTGTAACTCATTTTTCTTTCTTTCTTTCTTTCTTTCTTTCTTTTTCCTTTTTCTTTTTTTTTTTTTAAAAAAAAAAAGAAAGCAAAGAAGAGAAAAAAGGAGCACAACTTATTTAATCTTTAAACTTTCGCTAATTAAATACTTTTTTTGGGAACTCAAAGGATATAGTACTCTCTCTACTCCAACATCTATTTTTACTATAGTATCCAGTCATACTATTTAAGTTTTGAACTATCTTTCTAAAAAAGAAAAAGGGTTTTGAACTAGCTTATTATATTATTTTCTTTAATAATGTTACTATTAGTGAGGTTTTAAGTCATAGCATTTTTTATATCATTTCATACTATCCAATTATATAAAAAAAAATAACTAAATAATTTATTATTAATTTGAAAAAACTCGTAAACCTGATTGATGGAAACTATAGATCGGTAATTTTAGGATCACATGTAATAATGTTTTACCTTTAAAAAAAAAAGGTGTGTGAATAGTGGTGTACTAGCAGACATTTCACCTCAAGGCATGGCCTACCTATAGCCGCCCCAGACAGACCTCTAACTAGGCAGATGGACCATTCTTTCTCAATACATTTCTTGCACCCAAAATAAAAAAGGTCGGATTTATATTTATCAAATTAGTTTTTTAGTATCTTACCAAAAAAAAAAAAAAATTAGTTTTTTAGTTGCAAACTAATTTATGGTTCCCATCAGCATTATATTGCCAAAAAAACAAAACAAAACAAAAAGCAAAAAATAAAAAAACTTTTAGTGATGACTTATGATGGCTCCAACTTACCAGTTAATAAGGGCCATCAACTGATCAATCTCATACCTTTTAATTGTATTATGAGTTTACTCCTATCATGATTTTGGTTTGAGACTTTGATTGTTTGTATTCCCAAATTAACATGCATTCAATAAGGGGGAAAAAAAAAAGAATAAGAACAGTATCAAAACCTTTATATAAGTCCAATAGAATGTTGTCACATCCAAAGCTTCAAATTATATAGATTTGATATCCAGCATTTGAGTCCGACTTGACCTTTACAATCTTAACATTTACTACTAAAACTTGTCTTATTTAATTATGGAATAACTTTTAAGACTAAGAAAAATCACACTTTTTACGAAAAGACAAAAAGAAAATCGCCATTCATTTGCTAATATCCACAAGTTAATCAATGCTGTTGGATTCCTTTTCTCTATGTGGTAATTTTTGCATTCATTTCATGAGGATTAATTTACAATAACTATATTGTACGAGTAACATTGACACTTTCAATCTTCATAATCCTATTTTTACCATATGTCAAAAGGGTCATATATATTTGGACGCAAACAAGTATATCTACTGCGTTATTGTGGTCGGTCACAAATTATTATTATTATTATTATTATTATTATTATTATTATTATTATTATATATTTACATGAAATTAAACAACATAATAAAGAACCTACAACTATGTGGTCCGGATGCTACAACTATATTTATAGGTAGTGCGTCAAAGCAAGTGTGTTGGATGTGGTTATGTCAATAAATGTTGTGAAATGTACTTATCAATGATATGTATAACACATATATCAAGTCATGTGGACTTCTTTCTCTTTCTTTCTTCTTCTTCTTTTTCTTTTTTCCTTTTTCTCTTTCTTTCTTTCTTTTTTTTTTTTGCAGAAATCATGTGGACTTCTTTCAAAACCAGTGATATATACGTGTAACTTTTGTAATTACACCATATGTTCTTACTTCATTTATTTTTGTAACTATTGGCTCTTGGGATTAAATTGTCTTGTTTATTTATTTTTTACACTCTTAGAAAAGTAAATAATAGTGATCATAATATGTGTTAAGCTATATTTAATGGCACTATTAATATTTAATTGTACATGCATATTTAATAACAATTCAATGGCAATATAAAAAATTATGTTTTGATTTATAACAAGATTTTTAATTTCATTAAATATAAATCATTAATAGCCCAAGATTTAAAATATAAATATAATCGGTATAACTTTATCAATTGATTCCCAGGTTCCAATTTTTTATTTTTTATTTATTTATTTTTTTTTTGGGAGAGTTATTTTTTAGATCGGACCCACTCTAGACCATAATTGGTGTATCATTATTCTCAAATAAGTCATAACATGAAGGCTAATTAATGAGACTTTTGCCAAGTGACAAAGTGAAGATTTTATAATTCATTATAAAAAAATCTATTATGAGTGACAAAAAAAATATGACAGTATAAAAATTGTTATTAATTATAGGTCTTAAGTGACAATAACTTTAGTTATGTCACTAATTATATGAGTTTAATGACAATATTTTAAGTATTATCACTATATAGCCCATTAGTGACAAAATGTAGTATTTCAGATTGTCATTATAAACAATTAGTGATACATATATATATGATGACAATTTAGTGACAAAAAAAATTATCATTATAATATAGTGACAAGATTTTTATTATTATTAGGTAGTCACTATATATATGTTACTAGTTGTCTATGGTGACAATTAAAACACATTGTTGTCACTATTGAGTTTGTTAAAAATCTTTTTTGTTACAAAATATGAATTTTTGTCACTATTTATATAGAATTAGTGATAATTTTTACATTGCCACTCAATTTTTTTTGTCACTTTTGCTTTTTTTGTTTTTTTTTTGTAGTGGTTGTAGAGATTATTAATTTGATTCTACCAGTGCGTTGTGCTGTTTTTCTACTGTGTAATAGGCTGTTGATGATTTTTCAATGTATTATTTAAATTTTGTAATTGCTTCTCTTAGAAAATTAAATTTAATGTGAGTGATAATGATACCTTTTATTTTATAATTAATCAAAATGTCTCTATCTCATGAAAGTAATTTGGGATCAATATCGTTCTTAAATTTGTTTATTGTTTGGCAAAACCTAACTATTTATAAGCTCGAACTTAAAAACTTTAAAATGAGTTCAAGCTCAATCGCTAATTTGTAATTCAAAAATAAGTTGATACAGTATTTAATTCTAACCTAATATATGTTCAGGATATTTTGTGGATACGGAATTAAGTCTGGTCCTTTCATTTTCAGAACAGTAATACTTTCTGAAGGATATTACACTGAAGTAAAGAAATTGCACGATCCTTTGTGCATGATCAGCCAACATCGAGTCAATGCAGTAAAGATTCTTTGTGCTTGCTATAAGCTGACACTTGAATCCACGGAAAAAAAAAAAAAAATTACATGAGTAAATTAATTAATTAAGAAGAAGATAATCATATTAATTGACATTAATTCACGGTTACGTAACTTTTTTAAAATTAAAAATTTTTAATTATGGTTGATACTAATTAACAAGATCACTGTTATCAATTAATGCATTATTGACCTAAAACAAGAAAATTATGGTAATATCAATTACAATTAGTAGCCAGTTTAAAGTTTAAACCCTTGTAAATCATCATTGTTGCATTAGTCTCCAATTTAACTATACTGGATTACCAATTGGAGATTGAAAGAGTAAATTATAAAGAAGAATGAGAGGGAGGATAGGGTTCTTATCAACTTTAGTTTTGAAAGGGACACATAGTCATACAGTCAAACAAACATGGCCTTCAATGAAAATAAAGTAGTTTAAATACTGCTTCAAATAATTGTCCTAGCTAGCTACCCTTAGACCATAGGTTTTATAGCCTTGGGGGACACCTATACATCAATAAGCTCTCATAAACCACAATCTTCCCAAGCTTGATTTCCACATACTGAAAGAATCTTGAACTATGCAATACTAGATTAATGATACATAGTATTGTCACTATCTTTCAGGAAAACAGAAAAATAGTGTTGTTACTACAAAAAAAAAAATAAAAATAAATATATATATATATAATAATATGAGTGAAAATAAATTATATAATAATATATATTAAGTGATAATGACTATTATTTTTCACTAATAGCATATTTTGTGTGACATTAATTTTTAATAGTGGCTATGTAACTCAATAGTGACAAATGCATGAAGTATTTTAAATTGTTGACAATTAGTAATACATGTATGGTGACAATATAGTTATAATAAAAATTGTCACCGGAATTTTTGATAATATTTTCATTACCACTGGGTAATCATTATACATCAATCACGAATTATCAATATTGACAATATGAACACATTTTTGTATTATTAAGGTCCCGTTTGATAGGGTTATTGATTAAACTCCCATATCATGGCTCAACAGATGTTGCGGTAATTGAGCAATTGTAGTATTTCATTTGATATGAATGATTGATATAAAGAATATCACACACCAAAACTTGTTGTCTTCTGTTTAGTATGGTGGATTAAGACTCCCCATTTTGTGAAAATACTCATATAACCTTCAATTATTGCCTTCATTCTATTAGAAATAGCTAATGCAAGCACAATTTAGTAAATATACTACAAACAACAAATTCAATTTCTCCACCTGAATTTCAATCTCTACCTTGAAGATGAGATTCGGAAAATGCTTTAAATCCTTAAACAATGACAGCCCGAAGTAAAATCGGACTAGCCCACTATAAAAGATCTGCCTATCAAACATTGATTTAAGATGTTTCAAATGCCACAACCCTATTTAAACTACACTATGAAATGGGGACTAAATTTCTTAGAATCAACTTCCATGACAAGATTCACAATTTTTGTCACATTTTATATAGAATTAGTGACAATTTCACACTATCTTTCAATTTTTTGTCACTTTTTTTTTTTGTTTTTTGGTAGTGTGTTTTATATTAAAGGACTTGGTGGCTTCTGATTGTAATATTAAGATTCACAATCAAAGTTTTTCAGAACTTTGTTCAGATGACACCTTGTCTCAGAATCATATTTGAAAATTAAATGAAGAATTCCAAAACTCTAAATTTTAGTCCATGCTAAAAGGTTCTCTGCAGTCTTGATTTGAAAAAGTTATATTCAATCATTCATAAGCACACCATCTAAACATTTCTATAGTCTCATAGCTCAAAAAATTCTATTCCAAAACTCAATTACAAAACTTAATTAAGAGTCAAATTATCACAATTACCATCCAAACATGCTCCAAGAGACTTGAGATAGTTGATATATATATATATTGAGCCTTTCTATCACTTTTTAAGCAACACTTTTAGGATAGGATAATGTAGGAATTAAAAATTCAAATTTTACTCCTATATCATTTTTCAATCAATAATTTGAGTCCTATACTTCAATGCTAATGAACTTTTATACACCAGATCATCATTATCATAAACAAAGTGGAAACAACTTACATCCAAATATGCTCGAGAAAATCATAGTAATGCTCGAGAACAAAAATATCATTGGAAAAAAGAAAATGTAAGAAAGAATTAATTACCTAAAAACCGGTCCTCTTTCACCACCACTTGTAGGTCTGGATAGCCCTATCCTCACCTGCTCCCACGTGAGTTTTCACAACATAGACCTGAACATTTCTTATCTTCTGTCTCTTCTCTCTCCCACAAACCATCACAATATAGTTGAAAACACAAAATAAAGCTACGTATATACACCAATTATATACGTATATATAGCCATCACTTTCTTACATAAAATCCCCCATCCTCCTGCATCGCCATCACCACTATTGCCTCCCTTTTCTTCTTAGATTTGTATTTTCAACTCTTCAACCCTAAATTTCACTACCAAAATTTTCTTTAATTTCATGAGGGTTTCGATATTCTTCATCACTTTCCTTTAAGAACTCTCCAGAAAAGGTAGTGAAAAAAAGAAGAGTGACAAATAAATTAACATTAATCCTCGAGAAATGTTTCATTCCGACAACAGTGACAACCCTCTTGAGTCCTTGTTCAAAAGACCGTCCTTTCAGCTTTCTGATCAAAACCCTATCTCCAAACAAGATGACCCTTTATTTTTCTCCAACTTTCCTTCACCATTTTTTGATGAACGTGAGTACTTGCCCTTGAACCAGATGTTATTATCTGACAATATGCTTCAACCTGAGAATCATCAAGGATTTGTAGCAGATCAGAATGAGAATAAATCCGATTCCACAAAAAAGGAACCAGCCAAACGCGGAAAGTCGAAAGAAAAAGGGCGAAACCTCGGCGTTGTACCGAGGAGGAGAACTGGTAAGAAAGATAGACACAGCAAGATTTGTACTGCACAGGGGATTAGAGACAGAAGAATGAGATTATCACTTCAAGTTGCTCGAAAATTCTTTGATCTTCAAGATATGTTAGGCTATGATAAAGCCAGCAAGACTATAGAGTGGCTTTTTTGTAAATCGAAGAAGGCGATCAAGGAGCTGACTAAGGACAATCCACAAAGAAACAACATTAATTCCGTAAGTACTGATGCAAAGAGTGAATCTTTTATCTCCGAGTGTGAGGTCGTATCTGGAATTGAGGAGATCAACTCAAACAACAAGATCAAAAGCACGAAAAACTGCAAAACTATCAACATGAGGGAGTCAAGGGAGAAAGCAAGAGCAAGAGCAAGGTCTAGAACAAGAGAGAAATTGATGATCAAGAATTTGTGTAAATCAAGCCCTAATAATCAAAATGATATTTCAAAATTAGGGTCTTCAAGTAGCCCATTTGAAGGTGTTGATGAAGAAAGGGTTTCTACATATGCTGCTGATTTTCCACACCAATCAGGCGATGTGGGCACAATTGAGAAATTGCTCGGAAGTTCTTGCCCTAATATCTCTGATTATAATTACAATTATAATTGCTCCGATCCCAACAGCAATTTCATGGGATTTCTTGGAAATTGGGACCTGTTCAACAATGACAGCAGATTGAACTCAAGTCATTTTGCGGTCACAAATCAAGTTTCATTTACAGGTAATTATCCCAACTCAGTTTACTCAGTAACTACCCCAAATTTTCAGTTATTCCATCAATAAGCAATCATTCTTGGGGAGGTTAATAAATTAATTATCCTGCATTTCTAGATTGGTCAGGTATGTGTAACTTTGAATCCCTAGCTTTAATGTATCTCTGTATTAATAGGCTTAAATATTTATTATGATTCTACTTGTATTGGTGTTTGTCAAAACCCAATAATTCTGCTACCCATAATGACCATCAACCTCTTGGATATCTAACTACTAATTATAATTCATGTGAAGTATATGTACTTAGTTTATTCTTGTGTTATTTTGGGGTAATGGTTGTTATTGGGAAGGATTATAATTTATTCATCATTTCCAGTGTTAGATATAAATTTTCTAGGATTGATCAAAATTCTAAGATATAATGGTTTGATTGGCTAAGGCTGCCTATTTCTGGCCTCTAGAAAATTTGGGCTATATATGTCTTGTATTAGTTTAAGTTGTTGATCAAATGAGAAATGTCCATAATGTTTCAAGGAAAACTAAATAACATGCATCAAAATTGACTTCCTATAATTGAGAAATCGAACATATCATTTATTACATATCTTTAAACCATAACTCTTCAGGGTCGAGTTTAATTCACTATTAGAGAACCAGATGTTGCTCAAATAAGGGAATTGTGAAATTATTGAGATTACTAATGTGTGTGTCACAACATAATTTTCAGTTGTATTAAGAAGATATTCTAAGACAAAAGCAGGTAGTCCTTACAGGATTGTCCCCATCTTAGTGGAAGAGAACAAAGATCACATGTAATTTTACAGTGCTTAAAACAAAAGAATGTTACCATCCATATTTGTTGTGATGGTAATTTTCTAAAATTTCATATAATGCCAAACGAATTATGAAATTCCACGATAATTGACAGTGTGATAATATTAATCAACTTAATTCAAGGCAAAATAAACCCAGAAAATTACATACCTTAATTATTCTTTGAAAGATATATAATTCCATATATGGCTGAATTTCATAATATCTGCTTGCTCCTGAAGCCCAGCCTTCTGTCAGTTTGCCCCCTTTGTATGAGAAAATTTGAATTTGAAGTTTTTCAATCATACTATATATATAATTACTAATAGTTAAATTCACTTATTTCAGTGAACAACCAGCATTCAGTAATAGTTATAGCCATAACATACATATTCATATTGTTATAAATAAGATTGGTTGCAGTAGATGCATATGGTTGTTGAGTGCGAATACCAGTAATACATTGGTAGATATTCTTAAATTTCGTAAAGAATCATCTGCATATATTATTTCCTTAATTCTAAATAACATCTTCCTAAGCACTGAAGTACTATTGTAATTTCCCCCTGTAATTAACTTGTTATTTCAGATTGTGATATTAAACAGCAAAATTTCTTACAGAACCTTTGTAGTAATACTAAGTATTGGGGATCAAGAGGAATTGAGTAATAACATGCACATGAACTAATGTTGCCTATTTGGCATTTATTATATATTGATGCAAGAATTTGTAATCGAATCACAATTATCACATATATGTGGGAGCAATATATAATTTCTGGAATGTCGACTTTGCTCGGACAATGTAATTTTGATAGCTTTGTTATTTCTTTTATTTGGCATGGTGGAAATTCTCTAACCTCATGCACTTGCGAAGTGTATACTCTTAGTCATGTTTACTTTCTTGGTTAATGGAGATTAACCACTTATAAATGAACTTATACCTATGTTTACTTCGAAAGTTATTTTTTTCGGGCCAAACCCCCAAACCCGAGTTTATGAGGAGAAAGTGGGTTAATGAATGGTTAAATAAACCATTTCTTTTTTAGGGTTTGAAATTTAGTTTACTAAACCAAATTTGCACAATGACCAGCAAAACCCATGTTTTGCTGATAACCCATGTTTTGCTGATATTTGCATTTTATGCCAATTATGTCAGATATTTTTTTGGGAGATTTTTTTGTCTTATCATATATTACCAAACAATTCAAAGTAAACAACCCATGAAATAAATGTAATTAAACCTATTTTATCCTAAAAAGTAAATAACTCATCAAATTCATATTTATCCCTTTAACTATCATTTAAACCATCAATAATCCAAACTCATATTATACCCAAAAGCCATGCTATGCCATTTTGTCACTTTCCGACTCATTTGGTTTATATAATTTGATGTGTATTACTTGAATGAAACTACTAATTAATGTTTACTTTTAAAAAATGAAAAAAAGAAAAGAAACAGAAACAGAAAACAATTGTCACATATATATGAGAAATATATAAACATATGATGTATGATTTTTTTTTTTGTTTTTGGAGAGATACGGTTAATATGTCCAACTCTTAACATTAATACATCAAATCAATAATTAAAAAGAAAATATCTAACAAAGCTACGAGCTACTATACACTTGAAAATCAATGGAATAAAATGCCCAAGCATGTTTGATGTATGATTATGTTGATATATATATATATATATATAATATCCCTAATCAATAAATTTAACTTCGAACCTCTGTGTGCTTGTGTTTTAATTTTGTGATGGATGGGAGTTGGCCTTTACAGGTGCCATCTAATCTCATAAGTGCAGTAATTTCTATGTATCTATCATGATTTTTCTTTCATTTCTGCCAAAAAAAAATATTTTCATTCGTGCTATTTTCCCAACCTTCTTTTCATATTTCCTAGAATGTTGGATTTTAGGGAAGAACAAAATCATGACAAGAACCAATTATAACTATTGACAAATACTTAAAATCAAGAAAGAATTAGCAGTCTGTGACAATTTATAATTATTAAAAAAGGCGGCAATATATTGATCTTGTAGCACAACCAGATGTATTCTATTTAAATTGCACAAATGTCATATCACATGTTCATATTCTGCTAAAAAGCCCTTAATAAATAGTCATAGGCAACATTTATCAAAAAAAACAAAAAAAAAAAAAAAATAGTCATAGGCAATCATAAGCTGGTGCAATATTAGGTGGAATCTTCATTTCCATGTATATAAAATTAATAAATTTGCTAATTAAGTCCTGTAGTGAATATATACATATGAGAAATTGCACTAGTATTTATAATTGGTAGATTTTAACATAAATGCAGATTTAACCTTACTAAACTCAGATATGAATGACAAATGTAAATGACATTCAACAACTTTAATCAACAACAGCTCATAATGTTTAATTTTTCAACTACATATATATATAATCAACAACAGCTCATAATGTTTAATTTTTCAACTACATACGTATACTCATATTCAAGGAGGATTTTTCTTTATTACCTTCTTTTTTTTGTTTTTTTCAATTAAAAGAATTAGTAAAAGAGTGTTGTCTCTTACTATATTTGAACCTTTGAACAAGCTGGCAGTTTTAAATGTGCATAATTTTACAATTTTTAATTGATTGTTGAAATGTATTTTTCTCATATATTATATCAAAATATTTCTCTTTAATTAGGTACATATTTTAAGCATTGAGAGTTCTAAAAGACAGTAGGTAAAGTTATTCTCTAATTTGTTTTTGAAATCAAGAAAAAGACAAGTAACGTTAAACATGGAAAGAAACAACACAAGAGAATATATGAAAAAATATATATATATATACACATACATGCGAATGCAAGACAGACTATAACTATCAGTTATCAGACAATGTTGGGCTGCTATGAATTTTCATACCTGATTCATATATAGACATATATATATATATATATATATATGACCTCTTGAATAAATGGAGTGGCTCAATAAATGCGAAGCCGGCAAATTCCAGACTTCTGTTTGGTTGCATTGTCTGACTGAAAAGCAAATATAAACTGATCATCAGACGAATATATATATATATATATGTGTGTGTGTGTGTGTGTATGTATGTATATATATAGCCACCATATATGGAATTTTTAAAATTTATAATAGATCAACCTTTAGGTTAAATTTGCTAGCAAAACATATTATACAATAGACAATTTAAAGGCATGATGGAACTTCGTACTACTATGGGATATTGTGAGAAATAGGGAAATTAGCAATTTTGTGTGGACATATGTAGACTTTAGTCCATCCCTTCGGAAATGGCCTTTTTTAGTGCCTTAAATTTTCTAACTCATGCAAACCGAGTCCTGCCACTAACAATTGGACAAAAATTGCAGTAGACACATACTTGCTCTGTTAGTTTTTACCCTACAACTTCTCCACTTTTTTAACAGCGGGACTTAGTTTGCAAGGATTAAAAAAATGACAAGACTGAAAATGATTATTTTGAAAGGAATGAAACTAAAATCTGAAAATGCCCATAATTATGAGGCCAAAATTGCAATTTTCTCCCCATACAAAAATTCAGAGGATAGGGTGAATTATGATTTTCCGTTTAGAAAGAAAAAAGGAGCCTAACACAGCACGCACGTATTTGTTGCAATTTTTGTTAGAATTTTAATGAGGGAACTGTTGCAATTTTTGTTAGAATTTTAATGATAGAACTTAGTTTGCAATGATTAGAAAAACCATGGGAAATAAAACGGTTATTTCCAAACGATATGAGACTAAGATCTAAAAACACTCACAATTGTGGGACCAAAATAACAACTTTCTAGTAAGAAATATGCTTAATTTGATGATGTGGGTAAATATGATATCACTTGATCTTCCAAAAAATTGAACGAAAACGTGGATCTCCCAAGTAATATGACTTGACACCCTAAAACTCTCAATTAGGTTTGTTAGAGTGGCTCCAAATTAAAGATCGGGTTTGAACATGGTAATGTATGTTTCCTAAGTTAAAAAAATAAAATAAAATAAAATAAAAGGAAAAAAACAAAGTGGTAATAAAAGCTTAACTTGTAACTTCTTCAATGTAAAAAAGTAACGTTATACAGATAATTACACGCGAAATCATATGTAGTCGGCTAACCAGGATCCAATGGTCAATATTGTGTGAAACTATAATGATTGGCAATTTTTGGTTAATATTGTGGTCCAATTTAGGTTGCTCTGACACATATGAAAATTGGCATGAGTCTTAATCATGTTTGGACACTACGATATTTTGAGCAAGGGTATTTTTTGCTACGTTGGGATCTTTATCCCTTATCACCTCCTATGGCATACAGAAAAATACAGACATATTCCCTTTCACTCACTTTCACACATGTAGTCTTTGTTTTTTCTTACCATCTATCTAAAGAACTGTAATTAAATGACTAATTTTACCCTATGTTTGGATATTAGAATTTAAGAGATAAAAATATTCTTTTCACACTTCAAATAGCAGAACTTTGTGTTTAAATAATTGCACATTTGTTTTTTTTTTCTCATTATCCTCACTAAGTTCCTTGATCCAAACAGAAGATTAGTCCTTTTTTGTTGATAAAAGCTACAGTTTAATACCATATTTTTTTACAAAAGCGAAAACAGGTAATCCTAGCGAGATAGCAAAAATCGCACTTGCTATTATATGTTCACAAAATTGATTTAAATTGATATTTAAAAATAATTTTAAAAATTCGGACAATATTCACCACAAGAAAGCATTCTCTTTACTAACAGAAACATCCAACACAAATTTGATAAAAACCATCATGAACATAGTTTTGTGATGGATTTTGTCCCATCACAATTTGTTTTCTTTGTGACAAAATTGCAGTCAATAAAGAAACTAACTTCTGTGATGGAATTTGCTATCGTAAGGTAAAAATCGATCATGATTTTATCACAAGTTTCATTCTTCCTATGTATTTTGTTCCCTTTCTAAATTCCTCATTGTCCCATCACAAATCTGTTACAGATATCATTTACCTATAATGAAATCTTATCTATTACAAACTTTTGATTAGTAATGAAATATTTTATTGTAGCGTCGACCATGACAATGTCAAGTCATAGTATTTGGCAACACACTTTGTCATCATATATATATATATACACACACATACATATATATATATTATTTGTATTTAGAGTTAGGTAGTGTGTCCATTATTGTAGCAAATGTGAGGTAAGTAGAAATTAAAGATAGATATATGAACATTGGCAATGATAATCAAGAGACAAATAAATGCAATGCTTCCTACTCAGCATCGATAACAAGTGGTATACATTATCTATTATTATGCTTTTGGGGTCGTTTTCAATTTGACTGGGTATATAACCCACAATGTACTACCAATTGCACTACCTACGTACGTACACTTTCAATCATACTCACAAAGAAAGACAACAAATTAAATGGTCCTCACATGAATTTCAAGCTGCTGCATGTGTCTGCACTGCACTTCCATCGCTAATTAATCATATTCATTTGAATGATGTTGACTAAGAAAACTAAAATTTGAAAAAGTTTAATATCCACCAAAATTAAATTTTCTTTTACTTTTGCTTAATTGTCATGTTTTCTTGGCTGTACAGGAGGGCTGTAAATTAATTTAATTTCATTACTTGATTGCATCATGTAATTACTATATTTTAGCATGTTTTCATAATTTACTAAACAATAGTTATATATATTAAGTGTAAGGAGGATGATGGTACCAATTATATATATATATATAAGTGACGATAAATTACATTGTCGTAATAATAATAATAATAATAATAATAATAATAATAATAATAAATTTATGATAAAATCACCATCCAATAATTCTTAAACCAATAATTCTTAGGCCTCGTTCTTGGAGGGTGTTGGTTAATGGGAGTTTGGTTTATGAATGGTTTAAATAATAGTTTAAATATGTAAGTTTGAATTTGGATGTACATTTACTTTGATAATTTAGAATGGCTTGATTAACTCAAACTAGGTAAAGTGTTTACTTCAATAGCTTGGTATAAAGTAATTTATCTTGTTTATTTTCCAATATGCCTTCATTGTTAAATATTGCAAAAAATTCATTTAATATTGCATTTTTTTATTTTAAAGTACTCAAAAAAAAAATTCAAAAATATCCGAAACCATTAAAATGTATCTATTTGTGCTTATATTTAATATTTAGTATAATTTTGAGTACTATATAGTTTTGGAAATATATTGGGATGAAATGGCTAAAAATAATTATAATTTTTTACTAATTCCTAATGTAGCAATCCTCAAAAAAAAAAAAAAAAAAAACAACAACAACAACAATAATAATAATAATAAATGTAGTACTTAATTAAATATTTTTGTATCTATATTTTATAAATTGGTAGCTATAGTTAAACTATAAGGCTATGTTTACTTACCAACTTATATCTATATATATTTATTTTGAAGATTATTTTTTTGGGGCCAAACCCTCGAACCCTTGTTTATGAAGAGAAAAAGGGTCAATGAATGGTTAAATAAACAATATCTTTTTTAGGATTTGAAATTTGGTTAACTAAACCAAATTTACAGAATGACCAACAAATCCATCTTTTGCCCATATTTACATTCCATGCCAATTAAACCATTTTTTTTGGGAGATATTTTTGTCTTATCATACATTGCCCAAATAATACAAAGTAAATAACTCAGGAAATAAATATAATTAAATCTATATTATCCTACAAAGTAAACAACTCATCAAATTCATATTTATTCCCTTAACCATCATTTAAACCATTTATAATTCAAACCATCATTTTCAAAAATTGCCAAAATAAACGAGCCCTAAATATAAGTTTATAGTGATATTTTTACCAATAACGCTTTCATTTTTTAAAATTTAGTCAAAAAAATATAAACATCAAATTTATATATTTATTGTCTGCGAATTTTAAATAAAAAATTAAAATTATTTAATTTTGTTAAAAAAATACAAATTTTTCAAAATTTAAAAAATATATTTTAATTTGCAATTATGAGGATAATTACCATATTTCAAATATAAACTTGATAGTACAAGTTGTAATTTTCTTTAAATGTACATGATAGTCTTTAATCAAAGATGGTTTTTTTCACCCTTCACTTAACCATCGAAAATGAAAGGTTTAGTTACACCCTCATTAACCATTTTTAACAAGGGCTTGATGGTTTGGCCCATATTATGTAACCATCAAAGTAAACAAGGAAAAAAAGAGGTTAAATTGCCTAAACCCTTGTTAAGAAAGTAAACATCCCCTTAAGGTATAACATATTACATATTGCATGCCAATATCTAATAAATATTATTGATAAAAAAAATAATTATTGCTATTACTTAATTTATGTTAATTGAAATTTCCTTATATTATTATTTAATTTTTTTAATTATTAATATTATTCTCCTTGTGTAATGATTTGGCATTTGTTCAAGTACTGGACCACTAGATGTAGACATGACTTGAAACATCACTTTGCAGAATGTAGGGTAACACTGGCAGGAAATAAAATGGAGATGCTACGAAGGACCATTTTGCAACAAAACAAAACTCACCAACCATAGCCAGAAAAAGGCTAATCCTCCCAAATATAATTAGGGCAAACCCATCATGCTTTGTTCTATCCCTTTTTCCAGTACTATTATGAACTTATACCAACAATTCATTTCATCAGTACTACTCCCACTAAGTACATGTAAAAAATTTACTTCTTTTTTACTTCCTTTCTAGCATATGGTGCATGCATTTTGAAGGATATAAATAATGGACTGGGCCAAAATATAAACAAGACAGGAAAGAGGGCTCAAATAGAATCAATTTTTAATCTTTAAATTTTTAAAGTAGTCTTCCACATAAATTAAAATTTGTTATGTCCCTCCTTAAACTTACCATTTCTTAGAAGAGGACAAGAGAAATGTACAGAAAAAAGATGACTCTTGCAGCCACCAACCACCCACCCACCTTCCCACACACAGAAAGAACTAAAATTTGTTTTCTTTCGTGTTGTATTTGAGAAGCTTTTGTCCTAAATGCTTCTTCTTTTAATGAATCCTTGGAAATCTGAGCCAAAGTTGAACTAAGACAAGACAAAGGAGGAGCTGCTCATGCAACTATAGAAAACACATTTACTTACATAAAATTCCAAGAAATGCAATATTTAGCTGAAAGAGTTGCTAAAAGTACCAATTTCAAATCAAGACATGATCATCTTATGTATACCCGTGACAGAAACTAAGTACTTGAAATCAAAATAAGGAAAAGATTTAGAAACTAACCTGCAAATGGAATCTCCCTTTATTTGGAAAAAAATGAATACTTGGAAGATCACAAAGTACAGATTTTGATAGTCTCAACACCATCATTGTACATTATATAACTGTTTTGATCTCCATAAAAAGGGATTTGATATAACCAAAACCTGAAATATATAAGCAGCTGCTGCAGCAGCAAAATTTAAAAATCAGGAAATTAGATATGTAAATGCATACACATATATAGATATAGATATAGATAGCCTTTTTAGAAAGGTAAAAATTTTGAACTCCAAATCCTCATTTCTAGCGATTTGTCAACCATAGCATGCGCATGCAGGTTTGGAGTAAAGAACAACCACAAATACTGTTTGTGTAACAATGACATTAATATTATTAATTAATTTGTTGACAGGAACATTAATAAAATTACTGTCAAATTTCAGTTCCTCTAGTTTCAGAAGTAAGGCTCTAACAGTACCACATATTACAGTTCCTTTTGTACTGGGTCGTACCAAGAGGAGAATGGCTATCAACATTGTAATTCTTTTCTGTTTTATATCATATATTCTCCCGATTTGGTGTTGATATGATGAGAAGATGCAAAAGACCAAATTGTCCCTAATCTAATTACAAAATGGCCAGGGAATAGGGATCCATATGTCTCCAATGCTACCCAATTCGGACCGTCCGAGGGAGACATCCGATAATGTCACTTAAACATGGCAATACTAGGACCAACGGATTTGAGACAGAGGTAAGCATTCACGGATTCTTAACGGAGGTTTATGACCTTTACTTAAATTTATCGACCTATACTTAATTAACTATGTATTAGCTAATGACTCCAACGTTGTTTCTCTGAATCCAGATCGAGTGTTAACAACTATCTAGATTACTACTGGGCTTACTTGAACCTTATCTTACAACCAAATAGACCAATTCGAGTTCGACCTGTTGCAACAACTCCGAATCACATGTATATGTGGTAATCTAGCATGTAAGTATGTTGAAATTTGTTCTTTCCTTCCAGTTTCAACTTGAAGGCACGCAGTCCATCTACAGTATTTATAAAACTAGATCAACTTGTTAAAATCCCTTTTAATTAGGATTCTAATTTTATGTTAGAATTTTCTTAGGTTCTTGATTCCAACAACATAAGTACACTTAGAAAAAAATGAATCTTAATTGAACTCAACGCTTGACTATGTATGTCATATTGTTGTCTACTAGTCCTCATCCTCTCCCAGTTATATATATATATATATAGCAGTTGAAATATGGGGTTGGGGAGGTGTTACGTTGCGTGGTGAAAGGAAGTGTTAGGTGCCTCAAAATACGCTTGACATGTCTTTGTTCCATGCTTGCAGCCTGTTTTTCTAAGAAAAGGTTGCACGTTGTACGATTACAGATATATCTTTGAAAAATTCAAACAAAGATATGGTTCATCATTATGCTTTTGCCTGCTGGATAAAGACTTCCCCAACCTCATCAGCCCTAATTTCTTGCTCCTCTTTTTTTCTGAATTAAAAGGGAAACTTTGATTCTTTTTGTAAGCTGCATAATTAATGGAAGAGCTGTTGATGTTATTGAAATATGCTGTAATG
>JACFYI010003544.1:1799333-1822027 GCA_014898755.1 Handroanthus guayacan | reverse complement strand
TTTTTTTTTTTTTTTTTTTGAAGACAATGAATTGCAACATTCAAGCAGTATATCAATAACAATCAAATATATATAATAACAAAACCCTATGGTGAAAAAATTCTGAATAGCCTACTATATGATACCCAGAAAAATATATATATACACATTAGTAGAAATTGAAATGGATGACCTCTAAAATAATGAAGATCTCGTCAACCATAGATCTTGACATCTTGAGTGTGTTATAAAGTAACGAGAAATAAGTGTCGTAACACTTGCTAAACCAACATAAACTGATCGAATTGTTTAATTAGATATTTGTTCCATTAATTTCAGATTATGTGTATTCATAATACAATCTAATACATGATACTTTAATTAATTAAAAATCCTAAAATTCAGCTTAAATTCGAATTAAAAGTACACATCGTTGACTGCCCGAATGATGATTAAGGTTTATCTGGTTTCCCGGGCCAAGTTTCAGGTCTCGGGATTGAGGTATGAGCCTCGAGTGTTTCCATTTCAGGCTTCATGCTGTGGCAACATCTAGGCCCAGTCCATCTTTGCAGTGAAACAACCAAATTTCCTCTGAAAGTACTTTTCCTATTGTAAAATCATAAAGAAAAATAAGCATAAATTGTAATTTATCCTCCTGTAAAACAAGAAATGTGCAAAAAAAATTCTGAAAAAAAAAAGTGATTTTGAAAATCATATATTTTATCCCTTTCATTAGGCAATGTATGTTCACTTGCGCATTTTGAAATTAATTTTTTTTATTTTGGCCTGTGCAATTTCATTTTTGCCAACTTTTAGTAAATATATAATATTCACTAACATTAGAATTTAATCACAATTTTTTCCCTTTTCTCGTTAAAAGATTTTTGCTCTTCCATTGCTCCATTCTTTAATTAAAGAAAATCCAAGCAATAAATCGCATGGTTTTAGATATTACAATGGCAAAAATGACACTGCAATAGCTAAAATAACAAAATTAGCTTCAAAATATATGAGTGAACATATATTGCCTAATGAAGGAAGTAAAATGCACGATTTTTAAAATTATAAGAGGTCTCAATGTTTATTATTTTTTTACAATAAGTTTTTTTGCACATTTCCTATTTCACATGAGGTAAATTGCAATTTACTAGAAAAAATAATCAATCCCAAAAACCTAAAACCAAGGTAACTTAGTCTAATAGTTCCCAAATTTTAATTAAATTAATGAAAAACTTGCAATTAGGCTTGTAGGAATTATTGGTGGAATGAAATGAATTCTATACACGAAATTCGATCTAGGGCCTATTTTATAATCTCTTATATTCTTTTTCATTTTTTTCTTTAAGACGCAATTATAATATTTAAAGAGTATAATTCATGATTATATATTAAAAAACAATCCCATACACTGATGGAAACCAAACCCAACCTCCACTTTACCATTTAGACAAAAACATCTTGAGCATTTCTTGTACTCTCAATAAATATAAACATAATTCACTTTACCACTTAGACAAAGGCATTATTAGCATTTTTCATACTCTCAATAAACATAAATATCATTTTCCCAAAAAAAAAAAAACATAAATATCATTCTTTTTTCTTTTTCTTATTTTTTTGCTTTTCCAAACGTGGAAGCACATAATTCCCCAGAAAAAATGGGAAAAAGCATAGAACATGAAAGCACATTTAGTATCCATTGAATTGGTCAAACAAGAGTGACGAATTGAAGGTCAATCATTTGAATTATGCATATAAAATTGCTGCAAAAGTGCCCAAACAAGAACAAATAATGACTAACAAAATCAGACGTCACGAATTACGTGTAAACATATTAATGCTCCTTAAACTATAATTAAATCATAAGATCACGATAACATAAATTTATGATCCTAAAACACCGGTTTAATGATTGTAATTTTAGTTCTTATATAGAAAATAAATATAAATTTGGATAATAACAACACATAAAAATTGCCATGCTGGTGACTATATTTAACGAAACAAATTGATATGGCCAAAGGCTGGCAGCCCTAATTTCTAATACCTACACGCCTAATATTAGGTAGCCTCTCATAAGTCATAAGTCATAAAATACCAAATTGCCAATTGCGAATAAGTCCCACTATGAACATCAGGTCATTGTTTAGACTTGAATCCGGACAAAAAGTCTCACATAATTGTATCGATAGACCATGTCTATGGTAGCTCCTATGCAATTGCAGTTGACCCAACTGCCTCGGGCTGAGTCTAGTTGACATTTTGGTCACCTAGGTTGTCCTCTCATTTTGATCAAATTTATTGACAGTGGCATCACAAGAGACGCGAGTCAAAAGACTTGAAATAATTGTAAAGGTTAACTCTTTCATTTTTTTCCGAACATTTTTTAGGATAAAATTCTTCATAAATATGTGATAATAGGATAACATCTCAATGTGATATATTAAACTTTTATGTCAACGGTGAACTTGAGTCAACATGTTCCTTTTCCTGAACTCCTTGATTGGAGGACTGGAGCTATAATGATATATAGTATTATGTTGCATAGGAGGAACCGAGGCATTAAAAATACTTTGATATTCAAACCTTTATGTAAGCTATGGATATAATTATCATCATTTATGCATCAAAATCTTTTTATCTTTGGACTAATGTAGAAAAAGTACACTTTATCAACTAAAATAGAAGAAAGAAAGGACACTTGTATGTATCCTTATATTATTTTGGTGAAACTATACATAGGTCGACCAAAAAGTATTATTCCAATATGAACCATCCAAATTTTACTCTAAAATATTCCCCAAAGTCAAACTTCCAAAACCATGAGAGAGTATAATGGTCCATTATGTCATATCAAGGTCTCACCACTTACCTAATCGTGAAATGACCCCACAAAATACAAATCTTAAAGCACTATCCATACTCCCTCATTTATTAGTACCACATGTAATCTAAGTTGAATTTGTCCCATCCCACCTTCCAACAGCTACCGAAATACCAGCCCGGCATATAAAAGCCACATAAATTTCATTTTTGAACCCAATTCCAATCCCACCATAACTTCTTCCCTTCACGTCCTTCAAGAATTCAATACCACAAAATAAAATCACAAAAAAAAAAGAAAGAAAATGGTTCGCCCCATGCCAATGATCCACATAGGGGAAAGCTTCTCCGCAATCCCACTAGCAATAGGCCTGTTTGCTTCAGTATCTCTTCTTGTAGCTCTCTGTGCAAAACATGCAAGGCAAGTCCCAAGAAAGTGTACCTCCAAAACAAGTGATCCAAACACGCCCAAGGCGCCATTACCCTCGCCCAAACAGCTTGTCACAACTATAAGCCACAAGGCGATGATGCCTTTGGTTAATGGCAAGAAATCATCGCCACAGGAATCGGATACCACAGCTGATGGGAATAATAAAGAAAATGAAGAGCATGGGAACAATAAAGGGAATGAAGAGAATGGGTTGTGGCAGAAGGCAATTTTGATGGGAGAGAGATGCCAGCCGCCGGAGTTTTCAGGGGTAATATACTATGATTACTCAGGGAATAGGATTCCAGAGATGCCCAAGTCACCAAGAGCCACCTCTTTGAGCCCTTTGAGAAGTTTGAATTTTCCTGCCCAGAAAAATGAGAATTCTATATGTTGATGATGATGATGATGATGAAATTTTTGTACCATATGTATGATATGTTAATTTGGTATATGGTTCTTGATTGTTTGCTTCATTATTTTCTTTGATCTGATTAGGAACCAGTGCAGTAGTAGTTGGGATCAACTTTTTCACATGACTTGGTCTCATTTAGGTTTGGTCTAGGCAACTTGCTAAATTTACACATTATGTAACATTGTAATAGTGGTAAATTAGTTTCATGATTTATGATGTCTCGTGTAATACATTGGTCAATCCACGATTAGTTTAGGTAACCTAACACTTGAGAGCGAAGTAAACATATCTAACGGAGTCAGAGATTCGAATTAGGGATCAATTCAAGATTCACCTTGAATAAGTGTGAAATTAAGTTTTCTACTTGGGAGCACAAATCAACTAGATGAAGAGGATAGGAACGTGATTATTACATGAAAATTAGATATTAGATTTTTGATATTGTGATTAGGAAGGCTATTATACACTTTGGATTCTCTATTTCAGTTCGTGTTTTACTTTCTATTCCATTGTATAGATGCTTGCTAAATGTACGACATCTATAATCCTATGTCTATAGAAGAGATATTTAATACAATTGACATGTATTTAAAATATGGAATAGAAAATGAAACATTATTTTAAAATAGAGAATTTCAGCCGATTATTATAAGACCGGTATTTTGGGTTATTTCACTATGAAAAAAGGTTCATCCTACTACCACATGCGAATCTATTCAAATTTAAACATGATACCCTTAAAACATGGCAAGGGAACATCAATATCAATGTTCTAAAATGCACTTCCTGTTTCAATTCATTGCTTTATAGAAGCATGAATCAATTTGATCAAAAGTAGTATGATGCAATGTGCTATATCAATTTAGAAAAGGATAAGAACAATCTGAACATAATAAAGCAAGTCTATTGGTACAAATCCAAACTACGGAAATAATTATGTGGAGCGATTCATTATCTTATTACCATCCTCCCTTTGACTAAACTCAGTATTATTTTTATCTTTTCCTGCTATATATAGTTTTCCCTTAATTGAATTCTTGATCCTATAAACACCACTATACATAAACTTTCTCCTCTGCTCACAGATAATGATGAAATGTACAGCTAAAAACTGGGCAAGGAAAAAGAAAAACAACAGTTTATCATGCTTCTGGTTGTTTATTCTCTTCCGTAGTCTGCGTATTAGCTCGGCTTCTTAGTTCTTCAAAAGCTTTCATGCTTTCTGCATCAAATCCTCCAGCAAACTGAAACAAGTTTGAATTCATAATGCTCGTTAAGAACTTAGCTTCTATATCTGATGAATTCTTGAAACTAGTATATATAAGGGCATAAAGGGGTGTACCTGATGAACACGGAAAGCAAAGCGAACACCCTGTAGGATCAAGAATTCTTTGTTAGGTTCCTTTTCAGGTTCAGTCATTGCATCAAGCTCTGATGCCACTCGCTTCATGTATTTCCGCGCTAGTTGTACTGATGAAAGCTTAATCTGCAGATAGATAACAAATTTATGTGTAGAGGATTATTTGTCTTATGAGAGCGATGAGTATTGCATTAGATTTTAAGAGCATAATGGAAAATTCAAATAGCTTAATACTTTGTAACTGAAAGACCCGATAGTAGGATAGACACGTGTGCATGTACATATATAAGCCTCATATTTCTGATACCATAAATAACCGCATCTAATTGTAACTAATATCTAATATTTATTGTGTTCACAAGTTGGGGACGAAATTAGTGTTTCTTTTCATGCTTCACGAAAGAAAATTATCGAATTAACCCCATCATGGGTGCTTGACCACATCAGAAGCACATCATAAATTATTACATAAGTAAATCATAAAGATTACCTTGCCAACGACTCCAGAATCAAGTAGCCAATCCACTGGGATACCAAATTCCCTGTACCGCGAAATTGCCATGTCCCGTGTGCGCAAAAGTGCATATACACTGTTCTCCACCCTGTGAAATTTGAGGATGCCAATAGTTTACAACAAATCCAAAAGCCCAAAATGGAAAAGACTCAAGGAAGCAAGATAATCAACTCCGACACGAGAAATCACATTTTGAAGTGCATAATTTCCTCCAAATCATAAGTATCGTGGACTCTTTTAACATGAAAACACTTACTTTTCCAGCAACTTATACATCTTCTTTAGAGCAGCGTCACAAGGAAGATTTGGATCATCATTGAATGATGAGACTTGCTTTTCCAATTTCATTAGATCCTGATATTCAAAGGCTGCCTCTCTCAATGCATCTGCTTTTCCCTCTGGCCAATCAAAGTGCTTTAGGACAGCTCGTTCATCAACCTAGGAGAGACACGATTAAATGGTTAAGTTGTAAGAAGATCGTTGTTAAGCAGTAAAAAGTTCGTGTGGTTATATCAGCTTACTAAGAAGGAGAGTTCCTCATCTAGCCAGTTCACAAATGCCACTAAATCATCTATGTTAGTAAAAGAAGCTGCTCTGACTTCAGTGGCCAATGACTGGACGAAATCACCTTGAGTCTCCACATCAGCTTTGACCTGATTCAGGATTTCATTTTCTTACACTGTTAGCATTGAATAATGGAGGAAGTAATATTACTACTGAGAAAGGAAATTAAACATACGGCCAATAAGAACGATGATTTGTTTGCAATCTCCCCAATCATGTTGCTCCTTGCATCTGAGGTGTTTGATGATGTAGAAATCAAAGATGAAGTATCCCTCTTTGCCTCACGTTTCATCAAAGTTTGATAAAATTCAACAAGTTCCGGAGCACGGTGAACTTTATCACCACTTCCACCCCCTTTGATGAGGCTTCCCGGTGGAGGTGGTGGGCGAGGAGGTCCACCAGGTGGGGCTGGGGGTGGAGGTGGTGCAGGTGGGCCTCCCGGTGCTCGACTGGGAGCATTTGTATCTGCACCAGCAGGAGCACCACCGGATGGTTTGGGAGGTGGTCGTGGAACCCTAGAAGGTCGTTTCTCGATCTCTGCAAGCTGCATTTTGCTAACCATTGGAGTATCAACTCTATTATCATTGGACTGTTCATTTGAGTCTCCAGAGACAACTGGTTTCTCTTTTATAAGACTAAGTTTTGGAGGCAGAGATACAGGTTTACCATCTCCCTTTAAAAGGTCACCAAATTTTACTGCTCTTGCTTGCTGGGCTTTTTCCTTAATCTGCTTCTCTCTTTCTAAAGCAAGCTTATGCCGATCTTTGTATGCAGGATACTTTTCATCTAGAACTCCTTCAACGGATTTGGACATCAAATGGAACGACACAGCAACAGAATTGAGTGAATCCGGAGCTAATTTGGGAGTTCCAGGCGAATTAAGCTTATCTTGTTCTGCAGTCCCAAATGACGTGATAGCCACAGAATCTCCTGCGTTTCTTAGCATAAGGGCTTCGAGAGGACCCCTTGGTCTTTGGCTCATGCTAGCCCTGCTAGGAGATCCTCCTGCCAAAGATCTAGTTGGAGATGAAAATGCACTTGAATCATCTTTACTTTTTCCCCATCTCTTCAGCTTTTGTATCAAACCCGGCTTTTTACTTAAACTGCTGAATCTGCTTGTGGAACTATCAATCGAAGTATTATCAAAATCTTCACTATCGATAGAAGCGTTATCAAAGTTGCTTTCGATATCCGTGTCACCTCCTCCACGCTCCGATCCTGCATACTCTAACATAAGCTGTTTAGCCCTCTCTTGGGATCTCGGACTCAAACTTTTGTTGAGATCACGGGCCGATATTTTTCCAGAAGGCATTTGGTAGTTACGAAGCTCATATCTGAGGCATGCATTGACCCAACGAAGATACACTAGCTCTTCGACTTCACTGAATCTGTTCATCTGAAGTCCTTCAACTTGTTTAACCAGATCCTCATTGGTATGTCGCAACTCATTCATTTCTTCTCTTACTTTTGCCACCATTTCAGTCTGCAGATACAGACAACTAAAGCATTTACAAGATAGACTTGATGTATTGTATTAACAATTAAAACCAGATGTATATTTAACTTTTTACCTCTGTCATATTGGAAAGCGATTTCACTTTGGCTTCAGCAGCATCAAGTTTTACGAGTAATTCCCTTTTTTCATGCTGAAGCTCTTTATTCTTTCTCTTAAGCTCCCTCACTTCCACTTCCAACTCCTTCACAGCTTTAAGCTTCTTCTCCACTTCTGCATCTTTCCTTATTGCCTCCTCCTCTTTTGCTTGAAGCCCACTAACTTGTTGCTTAAGCAGCATAAGCTGGCCTTTCGTCTGGTTAGCTTCGAGCTGAATTTGCTTTTGCAATTCCTTTATCTTCTTTCTAGCAGTCTCAAGCTCTTTCCTAGCCGCAACTCCCTGAGAAACCTCCTCTTGAAGCTTTTTCCTCTCGGCTTGTAAAGAACTTATCGTGATATTGAGCATATCAATTTCCACAGTCTTAATCTTGAGCTGCTTTTGTAACTCAGCTATACTCGATTCTTGCTCCTTCAAGCCGTAATATTCTAGAAGCTCTCCTTCAAGCTTCACCTCTCTTTCCTCCAACTCTTTAACCAAATTACGCAATCGTTCCAATTCATTAGCATTATTTGCCATCTCACTTTCATAAGCCTTGTCTTTCTCTGATGTATCATATATGTCAGTGGGCAACGGAAAATCAATTTCTCCAGACAAAAGACTTTCAAATTCTGGCAAAAGCTCATCTTCAAAATCAGATGTGGTACTTAAAGCTGGATTTATAATGCTATTGATTAACTTCACTTCTTCCTTCTCCTCTTCCTCTTCAGCCTACAATTTGTCAAACATATATATCAAACAATGAAACCTCTGGACATGAAAATAGATCAAGAAATGTATGATTTCTCCTCCAAAAGATACTTACAACCACCTCTTTGAGGGCATTGTCCGAATACGTGACATGCTCTTCGTTCCCCGATTGTTCAAACGATGCTTCATCATCATCTGATATACAAATTAAGTAAAAGAACATAAAACATAATGTTCATAAGTAGACTTTGAAGCCTTAAACCACTTTCAACAAAAAGCATGCAGAATAACATATCTAGAAAAAACATCCCTCAATTCTTTTTCAGATTTTTTGTTTCTCCAATGTATGTTCTTGATAAAACAGAATCCAAACAAGGACTAATAAGAACATGAACATAAAAAAGCTGAAAAGGTAGAAGTACCTGAGGGCTTATTTCGAGAATCTGCTGGCTTCGGACGTTTGACAGTAATCTGCTTAACTGCAAAAGCTGCAATAGAAGCAGCAACGAGGAAGCCTAACCTGACAATCATATAGGTATTACAGATGGAAAATACCCAACTTTCCACTCATCTACTGAGACAAACACAGACTCAAAAAGGGTCTTTCTCCATTTCCCATTAACCCCATACCTCATACTTCAGGCCAACAATCCATATAAACACAGCAACAGAAGCTAGTTCCTGAGATATCAGATAATGGAGCTTGTTAATTTCCAAAAGCTCAAGCAAGACTACTAAATTTTTCAAGAATAAGCATTTTAAAATCAACAGTATTATCTTCTCATGAGCTTTACCAGAAAAATAAAAGACTAGGTTGTGCAAAAAGAGCTACAGGAGCCACCAATTTCTAGTGGTCATTTTACCTCCAGGAGGATTGAAATAGTGGGTCTAAGTTGCTAACTTATTTGTGCAGATGAATAAACTGTAAAAAATGCAACTTTATAGCCCGAAAACGACACTATTTGAGGTAATTTTCAGCATGAATTAAATGGGTTTATTTTTATCTTGCTCGAGTTTTATCTAGTTCTTGGATTTAGTTACAAGTGAAAATAAGGTTGGGGAATTTTTTCGTCTTTAATGCCATAAATAAGACAACTTGTGGGCTGTTATCCTGCTAATTGGCCGCACTTCGTCCACTCAAATGTTCCTACGATGACAGAAACCTATTTCTCAGACAAAAACAGGTAATAAATATAACCAACTCAAAAGAATAAATCTTGAACATGGTAATGCTGTTTCAAGTGTTATAGAAATGGACCCAAGAAGGAAATACTTCCTACTTCATAAACAAAAGGGTAGGAACCTAAGTGCAGAAAAAGCGAGTTCAATTCAGGGGACATGTTTTCTGGTTGGAAGAAATACTGGTTAGGAGGTTGAAAAGGTAAATTTGACATTTAATTCCTGGCTTTGCTAGAACGGATTGGAGTACTTGGATAAAGTTGGCTAGAAGAAAGGATATTAGGCAAAAACTTTATGTATGGATGCAGATTGTCCACATATTATTTGGCTTCCTTTGTCATTATTCGTTCTATTAAAATTTTGGATTTATTAGAGAAAGATATCATATGCATTGTACCTGGATAATATAATTTTCAAATATTGAGGGTTATTGTCAAAATTTATATATACAAGGGAAAAAATGTTGAACCAAAAATGTTTTCCAGGTAAACTTATAAGCTCTTCGAAATATTTTATAAAATATTTGAGAGCTTATAAGATATTACAAAGTATATGATATATTTTTTCTTAAAAAAAAAATTTTACAAGTTCTTAAAATAAAATGTTACATTTTATAAGCTCCTTTAAAAAAAAAAATGAGTCCCTATATTTTAACGAACGTTCTCAATTTTAACTATTTCACTTACAAAATTTTTATTACTAATATCGTATAAGCTTAACAATTTTATTTTATCCAAATACTTGAATAATTTATTTTTAAATTAAGATCTAACATCTTATAAAATGTACATACATATAAAATATCTATCTATGTGAAAAAAAAAGCTTAGCCCACAAATTCTAAGTGTAAACGAATTTTTGCAGACAATAATTCCCGTGGTGGTGAGTTATCAGAGGTAAAATCCCCATGAAATGCCAAAAAATGAGCATGTGCAAAGTCCATTGGAAAGTGACCCGGCAAAATTCGAGACAAGACAATGTGGACTGTGGAGTCCTCCCACCAAATATGAGCCATTTGGGCGGGTCGGTCTCTGTCCCAAGGCCTACCAAGAATTACACAATTTGGCCCGGGAATAATTAGGTCTGCATTGAATTTAACAAAAACAAAAAGAAATATAATAATAATATTACAGGAAGAAGATAAAAGATTATCTGCCTATCTGGGCCAGAACTATGCGGGCAGTGGGTCCATCTTCCATGGAAGAAGCCGAATTACATTCTTCAGATTTTGGCGATTCTGGATTCCAAAATCAGACAGAATTACAGTTACTGAAACAACTGAGGAAATTTTACGAGAAAAGCAAGAGTCTGTATGTAACCGTTGTATCTGGTTGTAGCTTTAGCATAGGAAAGTTTCTATTGCCTTAAGGGAAAAAAATATATATATATCCTTCCGTGCAACAAGTACATTTTGAGCATACAAAAAGTTATTTCATGTTGGAAGAGGTGAATTGAGTTAGGGTGCAAGCGACTCACCCTCCTTTGATCGGGACAAAATTTTCACCAAATGTGTGACAACACCTAGATACGTCAAGTTACTATGCTAGTTGACGCCGTCTATATGAATAATAATTGATAACCATATGGCTCTTCATAAGTGGTCCTCAAAGAATAATTTTGATGATACTTAATATTATCTCACGTTGAATGATTTTGAATGAGTCAAGAATTATACATTAATTTATAAATTACTCACCTCCTCTTATCTTTCAATGTCTTTTCACGACAAAACTATCAGTAAATACATATTGGTACCTTTTCAAGACAAAGCTCTTACTAATGTGTCTTTCTAACACAAAACTCCATTGGATACGTGCTAGCTTGACAATATTCGAAGATGCAGTATGTTATCATCAAATTCCATCCACTTTAGTTCTGGAAGTGCCTATTACCAAATTTTTCAATAGATTTTATTTCAATCAAATTTTGTTGGAGTTCTTGGAATTGATCTTTTATGTCTAGTGTCGCCCATCTTCCTTTTCCACGTAAACTACGCAACATTTGCAAGCAAAATTTCATTTCACGTCCTTGGCCGTCAACACCAAACATAATGCATAACTCAATGTGAAATTAGCAAACAAGAACACAACTTTCAGAATAAAAACAACTGTTCATAAAGGAATAGAAAAACAAGTTGAAAATCATTTACAATATGAGAGATATATACAGTGCACACTCTTTGAATTACTTAGAAGAATGCTTGGTGTCTGAGTATACGATCTTAGATTTCGAAGTATGATTTTTTGGTGAAACTGCTGCTAGTATCACAACACTGCTCAGAAGAGCCAAACAAAGTCCTAAACCGTTAACAATTGCCGATTCCGGGCAACGTTTTAGTACATTTCCTTTGGTTTGCAAGAAAGTTAATTTTTCAAGAAGCCCTGTTTCGGCTGTTACCACTGCTAAACCGTACGTGTATAGACCAAGAAAAACATGCCAAGGAAGTATCCTTTGCCTTGTCGTTCGTACTTCGCCTTTGTGCCAAAAGCTCAGAAAGCCAAACATCCACTGCACCATAATGTAGAAAAACTCTGTATCAAGCCCTCTTAATGATGAAAATCAACATTATAAACAGAATAACATCATTAGTCCTGGCCATAAAATTACTTCCCATCAATTATACCGAAAACCTGCAAGTGTCTGTGTGTGTAAATGCTCTTCTGAGTGCGCAAATTCAGCTAAAGAATGACATAGTCACAGTTGAATATCATCAATAATGTTTTCAGTATTAAGCAAATCTGCCCTTCTTGTCCAAAAAGTAAGCAAAAAAGATTTTATTGAGTACATCATCCTTGCAGATGCACATTTCTAACAGCTTCTCTTAAGAAGGTGTTTGCACGTTTCAAGAACTTATGTCAGCAACAAGCCGTTGAATGTTTGTATAAAATAAAATCTTGGAGCTTATAAGATATTACTAACGGTAATATTGTCATTAATTTGGTTAAAATTAAAGAGCATCGTAATATTTTAAAAGTAAGTTATGAAGAAAAGAGTTATAAGATCCTAACATCTTATTTTTACCACTTATAAGCTCTTTTTCAAAACAAATCAAATGTTTTATAACATCTTATAAGGTGGCCCAAACACCTTCAACTTCAGCACAAAATGCATTATAGGAAGAACTAACCGTAAACCTTAACTTCATTGAGGCACATCACTCTAGGCCGTACAAAATGCTCTTGAAGCTTAGCTTCAAAACTTCAAGAAAGTGAAATTTTTTAACCTATCAGTCGAAAGCATTTCGACCTTAACTTGTCATCTCCAGTGAACTATGCATCCATTCAAAAAGAATCTCTATGTTCCTATCTTATATCCTTTTCAAAGATAAGTGATCCATAAAGCGACATCACAAGAACTAGGAACTAGATATTTTATCAAGAAAGTGAGGTAGCAAGTAACACATTTGTCATTAGACTGAATAAACAAATCATAAGAAGCACTACTCAATAATGGTGCATTATTTGGAGGGCTTCACAATAATGTAATAAGCAATGATGGCTAATATTGCATAAGTTAATCCAAGAAGTATCATTATGGTGGACTGTTCTTGATTTTACAAATTACTGTGTGGTAACTTGCGTAACTATGACTAGTCGAGTAAAAGAATTAAGTATTTGTAAATAATACTATCTGTAAAGAAATTAGAACAAACCTGAGCCCCAAACATGATAATACAGCTCAAACCCATCCATGAATGCAAACTGTAAAAATTAGCCACAATCCCATCTTGCCCATGAAATTTTGTCCAAATTCCAAAAATCCCACAGGACAAAGCCATACCTTGGAGACACAAATGTACTAATTTCTTCATGTTTCTTGAACCAGGCAACCATCTATGCACCAGAATGGCTGAGGAAAAAAAAATGGAAAAGTATCAAACAGAGCCCTATTATTCTCTGTCCTTGAAACTGTACTTACTGCACAGTGTTAACTCCTACCTTCTCCACTAATGAGGATGAAACCAATCACCATTAACAAAGGATGCAAAACCTGCTCAAGAAACAATAGCAAGAAGTTTCACAATTTCCCTCATAATCCCATATAAATGCATGCAAATGAATGAACACTATATATGAGTAAAAAATTCAAGAAAAAATGGAGTTTTTACAGCATAAATGAGGTCTTCTTGAGATGGGGAGAGAGGGATAAAGCTAGATTTGAAGTGAAGAGCCCATATGAGTACAAGAACTGCAACTACACAAGCTGAAAATCTGGCAAATAGAAGAACAGAAAGTGGTGGAAACAAGAATGTCGCCATAGCTTCAGAGTTTTATGATCCTTTAACGCAAAAATTCAGAGTCTTTATGCTCAACTTTGAGCAACCGACACCAAATAAATGTTGAGTTGAAACTTTACTGTTTGGAGTGGGGGCGACAAGAAACATTATTATTGAGAAAAGCGATGTCATTTTCTTGGGAACTTTACTTTACTTGGAATAGTTTATGGTCATCTGGATTATGCCATTATAACTAGTCAAGTGGAGTTAAGCTGACACCATGAGTCATTTATGTCACTCACAGATACAGTGCTTAATACTTCGATTTAATTAGCACAAATCATACACTTAAGAAAGATTGATTTTTTTATCAAGGGAAGGATAGAGGGGGGCCTGTCGCCAGCTATATCGTGTATGGCTATGATAATAGTCCAAAAGAGAGACCTTCTGAATAAATAAGCATATTTGGTCTCAAAACCGGAGAAGAAAATCATAATCCGAACTTATACATAAGTATAGGGAAAATTGCAAATTCAGTCCATTAATTATACCTTTTTTCGATTTTGATCCATTCATTTTCGGGATTAATACTTTTAGTCCTTTGAATTTAAAAATCTCGCACATTTAATCCATTTGTTCGCAATTTTTATCCATTGGGCCCGAAATTTTGAAATTGAGCCCGAAATTTGCACAGTCACATCCAATCGAGCCCAAAATTTGGGAATTTTTTGACATGTGGCATATGTGGAGGCTGATGACGTGGCAACATATGCCATATGTCATAAAATCCCCAAATTTTGGGCCTAATTGGAGGTGACTGTGCAAATTTCGGGCCCAATAGACCAAAATTGCGAACAAATGGATTAAATATGCGAAATTTTTAAATTAAAATGACTAAAAGTGCTAACCCCGAAAAGGAATGGACCAAAATCAAAAAAAGGTATAATTAATGGACTAAACTTGCAATTTTCCCCATAAGTATACACTTGAAATATAAACCCGATGAAGAAAATTCATCATATCTATATCAACATATAAAATAAGTATATGGTTTTTCGAGTGTATTCAATTTCTTGTTGACGTTATTATAAAAATTTCTTGTGGTGTCACTCTTTCCCATAACATTAACAGCCGCATTGAAACATATGTTATATCAATGAATCCTATGCTTTAAAACCCTTTTAAGTTTTAACCATGCATACTTTGCTATCTGAGAGCATATCCTTGAAAAGCAACTTATATAAATATATATATACACAAAGGCGACGCCATTCATGAGGAAGTGGGGTCCTAGGACCCCACTGGATTTTTTTTAATTAATATATATATTTATATATACTATTTAGATATTGGATTAAAGTGTGTGTGTATATATATATATATATGTATATATGAGTAGGATCCCAACATCAAATTGGCAACAAATTACTAAATAAAAGTTTAGGGTTCTAAAATATAGAAGGTTTGAAATGTGCATTGTCAATTAACACTAAAATTTGAAATTTAAAGGGGCCTCAATTTGGTAGTATTTATTTTCTTTGATCAATGTCAAACCAAATTGATCCCTGAAACTTTATATTTTTCACATTTCTTTTTCGAGTATTGGTTTTGACTCCACCACAGCTAGTGCCCGCTAGTTATTTTAAACCAATTTGTCAAATTCAAGACCATTTTGGTGATTTAAAATTTTATGTTTTAATTAATGTAGTAGTCTTTTAGTGAATTTTTTTTGTTAATCTTTTACATAGTGTTTTGTATTATTGAATATGTGAATTTTCTAAATTATTTTAGCATAATATATGTCTTGATATGTTAATTTATCATCCTTTTTTTAGTACAGATGACCATAATTTATATCATTAATTTAAGCTAGAAATTTTTCTATGGAAATTTTGTAACTATATCACTTATGAATAAAAATATTTAGGCTTATCATAAGAATTGAAAGGACCCCACTAAGTCAAAATTCTGGAGTCGCCACTGTATATACACAAAGGATAATCATGTAAAATCTTAGATATATATCCACTAACCATATTGATTAGTGATGAAGTAGATTGCATATCCTTAGGGAAAAAAAAAAGAAGCATTTTAAGACCACAAAACTATGATACTGACATTGTAATTGAGGGAAATCCTTGTTTTCGTCAGTTCCGGCAAGTGATGGCTACAATTTACACTGTTAGGACTTATGTAGAACGAAGGTTAAGGACAACGAGTCTTTTTCATGGTTTCTCATTTCCATTTTGTCCCGAACGAAGAGTCTTAACTATAGCTGTTGATATATAATCTCTGAAATTTTGTCCGCTGTAAGCCCGTAATGCCAAGAATGAGGAATTTGTAATTTACGCCAAAAGATGTATCAGTTAAAGCCGGAGTTTAATCAACAAGTACATACGAACATGATTTTTGTCTTATCTGCATTCTTGAAGACATTACATAAAGTTTGTGTCCTTACACTACATAAGAATGGCGGAAAGTCATTTGTAACACACATTCATCATAATAATATTGTGTCATTTTAGTTGAGGTTGTGAAAATCTCATACGATAATTTTACCTTTTATTTACCACTTCCATAAGATGGCACTCGTGCAGGGCGGGAACGTGGAGTTACTCTCCAGTTCCTTTCCCGAACCCCAATCCCCTCCCCTTTCTCGTGCCTAGTCCCCGCGGTGGGGATTTTGTCTTCATCCCTGTTCCCCAAATCCTATAGAGTCCTCAAGATCCCCATGATAATAAAATTAAATTTAAAAGAAATGTAAAAGAATCTAATAAGAAAAAGAAACATATAGATAAATATCAAAAAATTATATTAAGAATACAAATTTAAAATTTGGAATTAGGTTAAATTTAAGTTATTTATGTTTTTATTGTTTATATTTGTTATTATCATAATTATAATTATAGGCAATATTATTAAAAAAGTCAACATCCCATATTTATACATATAAATATAGGGATAGGATCTCCTATTCCAAACGGTATTTCATCTCCTATTCTATGCCCTTAAATACATGCCATGTGTATTGCATTTATTACTAAATATTTTTATAAGAAAATATTTGATACACGTGGCATGTATTTAAGAGCATGGAATAGGAGATGAAACACCATTTGGAATAGAAGATCTCGTCCCATAAATATAGGATATGTGACAGGAATGGGGACCCCGTGATGCAAGGGGATGATCCCCATTCCCATCACTCGAATTAGCCTCTGGGCTATTTTTATCCCCATCCCTATCACCGCAGGAAAATTTTCCACATTCGGGTCCTCGAATTCGGAGATTCCTGCGGGATCCCCAAGCTTATAAGTACTTTTGCCATTCCTACTTCTACCATAATTTTTAATTTTGAATAATTGACTATTACTTCACCACATCTTTTAATATTTCTGTTGCTAAAATCAATTTATTTAGAAGAGTTTACTTGAAATTATCCATGTAAAATTAGTTTCTAGTGCATTCTGCATAAAAATCCATGGATATGTATCTTATATAATATTAAATACAAATGATCTTTCCAATGAAAACAACTGTCTTGTAGCTATATCAAAGCATCGACAGCATACACAACCTAAATTTTGGTAGCAAAGTTATTTAGCAAACCAGGACAAAAACCAATGATGTTACTTAGCAGAAAACTACAGATTTTGCCGACTAACAAGTCATTCTGTAATATTACTCATCAAAAAAAAAGAAAAAAGTCATTCTGTAATACAGATAATGACAAATCTCATCCCCTCCTATAAATTGTGGCAATTAAGTGAATATAATCACCACAAATATACTTAACTAGAGCAAATTAAACATTAGTAAGAGACAAATGGAGTTCACTTGCAAGGATTTCAAGGTAGGAAAATGTGAGGGTGAGAAGCTGGTGCATGGTGAAACTATGCCACTAGTGCTTTTGCCCCCGGGAGATGGTGAAAACCACGTCGAATCATTGTTGGAGGCCTTAAGGAGAAACAAGGAGTGGTTTGAGGAGATGATAATCAAGAACAGTGCAGTACTTTTAAGGGGCTTTGATGTTAAGAATGCAGTGGAGTTCAATGATATCGTTGAGGCCTTCGGGTGGGACGATATACGGTACGTGGGACCCGCACCCCGGACACATATACATAAGAGAATTTGGACAGCCAACGAAGGGCCTTTGTCGGAGTTTATATACTATCATCATGAGATGGTCCTGGTGAGTAGTATGCGTGAGATTACGATAGAGTTTGCAAGAACTTTTACCTTTTGGACAAATCAAATAGAATATAGAAGTACAAAAATATTGCAAAAGTTGGATGAGAATTGTTTTTTAAGTTTAGTTTCTTAAATATCTTTTTTATACGTAAGGGAGAGTTTGAACGACTTAAGAAAAAAAAATCTTTCAACTTTTAATTGATTTTTTTAGTTGTTTTAGAGGGTTTGAAAGTAGTGCTGCTTCTTTTGATTCTTTAAAGAGTAGAGAGGGGAAAAAATAAACTAAAAGTTAAAAATAACTCTTATCAAACTTCTGCAACTTTTTAATGCTTTTAACTCTCACTATAACTTTCTCTTCAATTTTTTCACTTCTCAAATTAAAAATCAAAAGCTCGTCCACACTCTCCAACTTTAAAAGATTGAAAGCGGAATCACCACTTTCAAATACTTCAAAACAACGGTACACATTGGGATGCTTTTTTTTTTTTTTCTCCACATTATGATAATTTCTTGGTGTTGTTTTTCTTTTTCTTTTTTGATAATAATTTCTTGGTACTGTTGTTAGATAAAAGAATTTCCAAAGAAAGTTATACTTTTCTGCGAAATACCTCCGCCGGAGGGTGGAGAAACACCATTTGTGCCTAGTTTCCGGGTAACAGAGCGCATGCTAGAGGAGTTCCCTGAGTTTGTGGAGGATTTGGATAAGAAAGGGCTGAAATACACCTTCACGGCTCTCAGCAAGGACGACACTTCTTCCATGAGAGGTCGAGGTTGGGAAGATGCCTTTGGAACATCAGATCCTGCAGAAGCTGAGAGAAGGTATGTAGATTAATGTTTCTATCTGCAGGATTGTCCCGTGTTGTTTTATTTTAGTTGTCATGAAATCTTTTCTTGTGTCTAATCACATATATAACGTCCCCGGGGACAAAGACTTCTTGTTTTGTCACCTAGCCATGCACTAAGTGTGGCATACTATCTTTGATACAAGTTTGAATTAGTTTTAAGGGTAAATCGGACTTCAATTCTTAAATTTATTTGTTTTGGTACATTATTTAAAAACACTTCATTCGTCAAGTTTAAAGCCATTGACATACATGGCCCCTTAGTGGATTTTTAGGCAAAAAATACTGCATTAAAAACTAGTATCTAACTCCCAAATCGAATTTTCCAAGCACAATATGCAATCAAAAAATTAACATATTGCTTTCCTATACTTTGACAAAAAGGTGTTATTTTTTCCTTTTTTCGCGTAAAAAATTTGTGATAAATGAATTTTTGAACGAAAAGAGTGAAAAATATCAAGAATGTCCTTTAGTAAGGCACATAAAAATCATATGGCAATCCTCTTATTGTATATTTCATCAAGAAAATCCACTTAAAGGCAAAACACTTCAACTACTTTTAATTTAAGAAACTGAAGTGTTATATACCCTAGTATAATCTAATAACTAATTCGACTTCAGGGCCAGAGCACTAGGGATGGAAGTGGAATGGCTACCAAATGGTGGGGTGAAGACCATATTGGGTCCAAGAACACTGACTAGGGTTTTTGAAGGAAGAAAAGGGAGGAGAATGTGGTTCAACACCTTGGTGGGGATGCATGGAAAGGAGCTGAGTTCCGCCACCATGGCCGACGGCACTGAAATACCTAATAATATCGTCAAGAGATGTGAAGAGATTATAGAGGAAGAAAGCATCCAGTTCAAGTGGGAAAAGGGCGATGTGCTCTTTCTGGATAATTATGCTTTGCTTCATGGTAGGAGGCCCTCCCTTCCACCAAGAAAGGTGTTGGTTGCTACATGTAAATAGCTCAAGATTAAAATCAATGCGTTGACGAGCTGGACTGGAAAAATAAGTTTGCAGAGAAGCAACATGTTCCATTTTGGAAATAATGAATAAATTGCAACTTTGTTGTACCTTAATGGATTTCAATATTCTCTTCTTTGTGAATAAAAAAATCAAAGTAATTCAGTGGAGCTCAATAGCTAAAGACCCAACTCATTCCAAGAAAAGGGGAAGAAAAGAAAGAAATATGAAAAAGAAAAACCATCCAATTGAAATAGCATTCTAAGTATATAACAAAACATATAATATTTTCTATTAATATCAACATCCAGATATCACCTCAATTCTTCCATTAGCTTTTCATTCAAGGACATGGTGATAAAAGCATGGAAACACCAGTATCAGCTAGCATATCCTTGCAAGACTCAAAAGGGGAAACTTCTACTTCAACCTCAAATACATCAGAAATTGGAAAGGAAACAAATAAAAAAACAAGGAAGCAGATCAGATTCCTATCCAGATCCTAATTTTATTGCTCAAACCAAAGTAAAATGCACAGACAAATACATCAAAGTCCCAAGTCAATTCCTGTCCCACCGGACAAGATTGGCATTGGTTTTACTTGACTCTTAATAGCAACACGTGTGCTCTATTCCTCTAGGAAGAACGATTCTGCGCACCTCGGCCACGGCCCCTGCCCGAATAGCCATATCCACCATAACCTCCTCTTCCATAGTAAGAGCCGCGGAACCGACCACCACCGCGACCTGGTCCACGACCTCCTCGACCACCACGATACCTTGAAAACTCTCCAAATGTCTGCACATTCATGGAATTACATTAACCAATCTCAAATTTTAAAATCTGGGGGATCAGTAGTAGAATGGGCGTACCTCTGTGTCTAACTTCATTTGCTCTGAATACCTAGTCCTTCCATGATTAGGGTTGCTGTCCATGGCATTGCAAGAAAGGGAGTCGAAGAAGTCATCCTTGTTGTAAACAGGCTGCATGGCACACAAGCATAGTTAAACATTAAAATTAACGCTATTATAAAATGTCGATATCGTGTTAGGTAGTCACCAATCAAATAATTACCTTGATCTCAATCTTAGGCAATTCAGCATCATCCTCGTCCTCTGCATCTTCTTCATCACTGCCACTTCCATTTCCTTCTCTATCTTTAGATTGGGATCTATTGCTTTTTCCTAGATGACCCCATACTTCATCCTTTTTGAATTTCTCATTCATTGCTGTGAAATCAAAATCTTCAGTGAATTTTGTCACAGGGCGTGACATCTGCAAGGCGAAAGATCAATGCTTAATAGTCCAATTGCTCAACAGCAATATCTAGCTCTTCTATATTTGAATTTGGTTATATAATATATACGCAAGGCAGAGTTTGTTTTATTTAAGGGGAAAATCCAGGAAGAAACAGTTTGAAATAGTAATGTAGTTGAATATCTTCATTTTGTAGAAATTCTCTCGACTGGCAACTCATCTCATTTAGCACTTCATTGCTGGCAACTGCTATTCAAGTAATTATTTTAGTTAAAATATTCCCAATGACCTCAAAATGAGATCGATACATCTTATTCTTGGTGATTGCTAGCCAGGGATATCAGGGAGATGAATTTATAGCAGAATGCTTTACCCACTCTTCAAAGTAAATTTTACACTTCTAGAACAGCAGCTAGAGAAGAACTTGCATTCTCAAAGCAACAAAATGCTTGTATTTTGGAGTTGTCCTGAACTGGCAGAGAATGTTGTAGCACTAAAAATTCTTTCTAATTATCTAAATGAAGCTATTCATTGTAACGAAGATTGAAGTTACTTTGTGCACAAAAGTTAGGCTCCAAAAGCAACATGTTACCTAAATGGACAAGAGAAAATGCTGAATGCTGAGAACCAATTTGAAGAAAAATAATCATATCCATGAGATATAGAGGATAAGCATTGAAGGAGGATATCTATTAAGTATTAATCAAGAAATAAGTGATAGTTCATGAGGAAATCATAACAAGCAAAAGTATAGGCATGTTCTTACCCCAAATCCTCTTCCACCACGCCCTCTATAATTGTTACGCATGTGATAAGCACCTCCATTTGGCTAAAAGAACAAGGAAAAAACACTTTATTAGCTCCAAAACCCCAATTTATCATGTAGTTGTTCAAAGGCCATATTTAGAGCAAAGTCTGGGGTAATAATGTCAATAAATAAGGCAAGGAAACAGAGAATTCAAAGTTATTCCAGAAGCATTAAACACTGATTTATTATGGGGTGTCTAATTGCTCCCCTTATACCAAAATTCCTTGAATCAAATTAGTACAATGCCGCTGTTGTTTGTTTCCTTCAATTAAAAAGGGATCATATCAACAAACAAATTTAGGTATTAAATTTGAGGCCTTCTGTCGGCTTACCCAATCAAACAACGAATAAAAAGGAAGCATACCTAATTTTTAGTAATAGCCAAAATTTTCTTTTGAAGGAAAAGATTGAATGTTATATTTTTAAATGTTTAGCCTAGCAACTCCACGGCAAAGTTTTTCAAAGCCAGGTTTATGCCCCAAGGTGCACTGTGTCACCTCATTTTTTTCAATTCAATTCCAAAACTCCTTCCCATCGTTCAATACAGCCTATAGCCTCACAAAAGCCTGAAGATCCCGATGAACGGGTTCAAGTTCTAGCTGACTCATTCTTCATAGAATTCAGTCAGAAAGAACAAGTTTTAGAACATGTTAAGAGACTGAACTATACGCATGTGACTGTAGGCATTTGTATAAGGAAAAGAAGAAAACCTTATGAGCTCTAGCATTTGGCGGTAGTGGTAATATTGGTGGTTGAGCTTCTGTTGTCACAGCGACTGATGGTTCTGATGTCGGTTTTGGTGACACTTGAACTACTTCTACATCCTTCTGTGATGTTTGTAAAAGTTGAGGTGCA